>JBBHKE010001874.1:257222-376734 GCA_037447655.1 Zygnema cylindricum | reverse complement strand
GCAGGCCGACGCTCACCGGAAGGACATTGTGTTTAACATGGGTGATAAAGTTCGCCTTAATATGGCAAACATGTGGTTACCGGGTGCCCACTGTTTCACGACCCCGATTTGATTTTTCCTAATCCACGGCAAAGTAACCCTTTACCGCCCATTCAGGGTACATCGGACGAGTACGAGGTGGAGGAGATCCTTTCAGTCGCATCGCTCTCGGCATTCTAACTCCACCCAATATTTGGTGCGTTGGAAGGGCTACGGAGTTGGAGATGATTCTTGGGTGGACGAGGAGGATCTGCATTCGCCTGAATTGCAGCGCCCGTTTACGCAGTGCGGACACTCGGCTTAACCAGAAGGGCAATCGCAACGGACGCGATAAAGGAACAAATCGCAATAACGCAACCATCGCGATCATATGGGGGACGCGGCGAAGAAACGCAGCGGCGATGTTAACGGACCGCAGCATTATGGTTGCGCAGCCACCGAAGCGCAACATAGGTGCGGTGCCGTCAGAGAATCGCAGCGCCATTGTCGCGCGGACAGGAAATTGCAACAGCGCAGTTGTGTTTCACCACATTGGTGACGACGAACCCTCGGTTTTGTCGCAGCAGCGCAGGTTACTAAATGTTGGACGCTGCGATACTCTCGCACGATGCGACGCTTAGAAGACTCCAATCATGAAACCCTCAACCCTCTCTGATAAAGCCGCCATCGGCCCTCGCGACCAACCATGTCAAGGTAGTTTGGAGAGCGTTTCGCTCCGCATAGCCAGCTTACCTTCCCTTTTTGAATTACTTGAATTGTCCTGCACGACAACATCAATGGTGTCGTCGTCCTCTCCACCACCGAAACGGAGAAGACTTGTACGGGTAGGGCAGGAAGATATATCCCGCCCGGACAGATTATTAATGGCGGCGGAGGCCATGGTGGAGGCAGACCGGAGTAGGGAGGTGGAAGCAAGGCCGGAGCTTAGAGAGACAGCCAATAGCGAGGCAAGGCCGGCGGAGACCAGCCCACTTCAGGAGGAGGACCAGGAGGATAAGGAGTATCATGAGATCTCGGACGCTGCGGAGCCGGAGCAAGAACCGACACCTCCGCCAATTAAGGAGCATGCCTCTGATCTAGTGGTGATAAAGGACCCCAATAAGGAGAGCACCGCAGATGAACAATCTTTAAAAAGCGCGGAAAAGAAGGCCGAAGCGCAGTACCTCAGCGGAGACGATGTATTTTTCCTTCGAGGGAATCAAGGGGACACGGACGAGGAGAGTGAAAAATGAGAGGAAATTCCCGATTACCTCTTTCCACTCCCTACAAACACCTCGCATCCGGACCTCACCTTCAGCTTCGCTAAGTGCTTTCATTGGGATCCTTCAGAGTGGCCCGAAGAGTGGCGCACCAAAAACTTGGGGACCCCATTAATATCCCCGCTGATGTGCCGTCACGCTCGGCGTGGAACTTCATGAGAACGAAGGACCTTGGGAATAACCATAAAGGTTATGTGCAATTAAACCCTCGTGCCCTGACGTTTGTGGAAGTAGTAGAAGACAACTATCGGTACAGGGTGGATGTTCCCGGGTTGCTCCGCCATTATCACCCATGGGATGTCCGCCTTCATGACATCATCTCTTAAGCGGAGGTCACACCCGAGGTATGCAATTCAGTGTCCTCCATTGGACTAGAGAATACACGAAGCCTCTAGATAGTATTTAACTAACCCACTTCAAGCCACAACCACTGCTGTCCAGGAAGGAAAATAACAATTTGACTGCACCCCTGTGCAGCCTGGACTCCCTTGAGTGTGTAGGTAAAAGAATCACTGAAAACGCCAGCTAGGCCCAGATTGGTTCATGGGTCGGCAAGTTTATGCACGGCTCTCTAAGAGATAGAGGTGTTATCTACCAAAAACCCTTAAGTCCCAAACCCTCTCTCACAACCCCTATCTACTGAAGTACGCTCCAATCAGGAGACTGTAAAGTACCAAAAAGTACAGTGGCCGATGTACTTTCTGTACGGCCACTGTACGACAATGTCATGGAGTGGACGCGTGTCGCCGTCTGAGTCGTCTTTATGTCGTCTGAGATCCCCGCTGCTCAATTCAATCCTGCCACGTATCGCTAGGTCACGCCACGTCACGCCACATCTGAAAACTGCCAAAATGACCATTCCGAGACCTCGGCCACGATTAGCGTCGTCGGATAGAGACCGACATTTAATTTACGCCGTCGAAATAAATGTCCGATTCATTTCTTTCGTGCGGCGGGTTATACACACTGAATATGATGTGTTCTATGTTTCCTATTTTATAGTTACGTTAATCAGATTAATGTTCTACTCAATGTTTAAATAAATATCGTACCCCATGTACTGTAACGAACTTCTACGACAGACCGGTTAGAGCTGACGGCTACGCCGCGCTCTGCCGGTCGGAGGTTCGAGTCTTGCCGGACTCAACCTTTTGTTGAGAGTGACTTAGGTCACTCTTAAGTCCTATCTATGGAGTTGAGGCAGCCATGGCTCCACCACCCTCTCTATCCTTCAATAACTGCAACAAGTATGGGGGATAGAGGGAAGAGGTGGACGCAAGCTGCCTGCGCTTTACTTTTCCTGTTTAAACTAATGTATTAAGACCTAGAAAATACCTTTTAAATCAAAAAAATTCAACAAGGTATGGGCACTCAATCTGGCCCGAAAGAACGCTCTACAACGGGCCCGAGCTACCAGGAAACATGTTTCCTTCAAATTAACGAAGGTACCTCGGTGGGAGCCGACCGATGAAGTGGCGGAAAGTGCACACCAAGTTCAGGAACCCGAGTCCCCTTAAGTTACAGTACCCGAAGAATCAGCACCGGCGGTCTTTCCGCCGCCACCCGCAAAACCACCAGCAGTACCGGAGGAAGGGGAGGACCAAGTGCAGGAGCGAATCACTCAGAGACGATTGGTGGCGGCAGATCATCATATCGCGCTACTTGAGACTCGATGTGAGCATCTCCAAAATCAACTTTACTTTTTGCGACAGGAATTCGAGGAGTACCGTGAGGAGACATACGGCATACTCCGTCAACTTCAATTTCCCTGAGTGAGTTAGGTTCAGCGGGACGCTGAATCCTTAGTGGGAGGCAGTGTAACAGGGTCAGAGAGTTGGGTACTTAAGGGCTAGAGACCAGACTCCTATAGTTGCGGTTACAGAGCAGCGCAGCTGCGATTCAAGACCAGCGCAACATAGCAACATAGCAACTTAGTAGAATAGCGTAGTGCAGCATAGTAACGCAGCGTAGCAGTATAGCAACGCTGCAGAATGTAGATTTAACTGTATAGTTCTAGAAAGATATTTTGGAGAGATCTCGGTTGACCGTGAAGGTCCACG
The DNA here is from genome assembly GCA_037447655.1 of Zygnema cylindricum. Lineage (NCBI taxonomy): Eukaryota > Viridiplantae > Streptophyta > Zygnematophyceae > Zygnematales > Zygnemataceae > Zygnema > Zygnema cylindricum. The sequence continues at coordinate 373,376 of JBBHKE010001874.1, read as the reverse complement.
TGTGCACTTGTACAGTATTAGGTTGTCTAGCAACTAGTTAGTTTAAATAGTGGAGCAGACGTAGTAAAAAGACAGACTCTTACAGTAGACCTTTGCAGTGAGCTGTCAACTTGTAATCTTCCTCGCGATTAATAAAGCTTGACCTTTTTGTGTGAGTGCTGTGTGCTATTGCTGTTGCTACGGGGAGATCCTTGGAGTTTTTCCGCTGTGCATTAAAGTGTGTTGTGGGTAATTATTTTGTCTTTTTACAGCGGTGTATCGTTGTCGTGCGTCCGCAGTACGAGCATGATAAACTGGACAGGGTACATGCTTGTGTAACGGGCGTTGATTTACTACACCGCGAATCGTAATTAGAGTAATGAAAAAATTAGAGTAAAAAAACAAAAAAAAACAATTAGAGTAATGAACTCTAATTTATGTGATAGAACTTTTTCACAATCGAAGTTTACTCTAATTTATTTAAGTACTCTATATTGGGTTATGTCGGCAATAAATATCTCGCTGAAATTATAAACGCTAAATTACGTGGACGTACAAAATCTGTCGGTCCGTATATTTTTGACAACATTATGACGCTAGTATTATTTGTGGCGCTGAATGTAAGTTAATGTTCACACTGACGACGATGCTGTCGATGGACGAGAGTTATGTGAACAGCTTTTTTTCGATGTGATTGATTTTTCGCTTAGTCCGATTTCACGTGCGAGCGCGATTGTATTAAATCATCATTTGTACTTTTTTACTTAAAAAAGTACAGTTTTGCACGTTCGAACGTCATCCGTACTCCACACTATTTAAAACGAACCAATATTACAATTCTGTTACGCTAATTAAACTTACCTAAATTAGAATAATGAAAAAATTAGAATCATTTACTCTATTTGATGTCATAGAGTCGAAATTTCGAGCAACCGAATTAGAGTAATTTACTCTAATTACGATTCGCGGTGTAGTGTCCGAAAAATAAAGTTTAATCTTCGATGGATGATCGTTTTCGCGTATCTCTTATCGCGATGGCAAACTTGCAAGCTCTATGTTTTTCGCATTCTCAAGGGACGATAAAGCGATAGCTATTGAAAATCGATCAATAGCCGTACTTTATTGGGCTTGTAAAGAACCTAGGCCGTACAATAATGCTAACCCAAAGAGAAAACAAATCGCACCAAATCCTACTTGAACACTTTATTGTTATTCTTACGGAATTATGAAAACGTACATGTGAAAAACATAGAAGTGTATTTTTTATGTCAGCGCAACTTTGTAAATGATTTTTGGCCACCTCTATAAAGTTCACATTTTAAAATTTTATCGCATGTGAAAAAAAAAATTGAAAAAATCCTGGCAGCCTAGAGGATTTGACGCACATCTGCAAATTCCATCTGTAAGGTTCCGCTTAAATGTCGCGATTCTATGCTCAGTTTGTTTTGTAGGGGCGATACAAAGCGAGACGCACAGCGTGCACATTATTTCATACACGTGTCAAAAGTGATCGAGAGTTCACGATTAATGATATTATTATTGATATGTATCGGTAGCCATTTGTCGATAACCAATATGGACATATTTTGAGCTATCAATCATTGTTATATTTGCTCGATACATCGCTGAAGGAATTATCGCGGTGGATTTCTAATATATCGCGATGAATTACCGATAATTAACGGCGCGATAACTATCGACGATAACTCTGTACTCTAGTACAAAATGGATTGTGAAAAAAATTCCAAAAGCCCCATCCCCTAGTCATTTCATACTTTATTTCCGTTCTATGATTCCGTACTATCTATACCGTCAATCTCCTTCAACTAATCATTATCGACGATATTTTTTGTTGGTTCCAGAGCAATATAACGGGACCCCTCACCGTTCCATAACCGGTAATTATCATTATCGGTTTATAGCGGTAAGTCCTTTCTCCATGCACAACACTATACATTATGCATGTACAACAGTGTGTTTGTACAAAAAGGTGGCGTACAGAGTCGTTTGTCGTATGGTATAAACAATTAGTGTTAAGAACATTGTCGTTCCTATAGCATTTTCCCCTCCTTCCACATATTTTTCCCACGAGTTCATTTATGCTGAGTGTTTTCTATTTTTATAAAATTACCCTTAACTTGCATGTTAAACCGATCAGGTGGATTTCTTAAGTTGTACGGAAAACGTTAATGGATCGTTGTTGTGCATCTATCATCATGCTAACTAATAAGTGGCAAACACGTAACGATTGAAAATTGACAGTGGTGAAAAACGTTAGAGAGAGTGACATGCGACACACCCTTGGTCCAGTCTTTTTTTATAAGACACAACGCTTGCCGAATAAGTACACAAGTTATATCGTTAAGGCCACCATAGCGGGCATTCCACAAATTCACCATCGTCATATTCGGCGTGTTTAATACTGTTTGTGCACTGAAGTTTAATTGGTGAAAAATACACAAGAGAAGGCTCGTTTTTATCAATATTAATGATAAATGATTTGCCATCAGCAAGGTTTAAACCTACACTCACAAAATTTAAACTTGGACTCGCAGAGTGTGCATACATGAAATGACGAAAAAATAGTTCACGCATGGTTCTACCCTGGAAAACTAAGCGACACTGATTCAAATCTTATAAACTTAGTAAACTTAGCGTTCATTAATTAATATAAATTATTAAACGGGTTTTGCATTGGAAAATAAGGTTAAATATAGTTGGTATAGAAAAGCGAACTTGAATAAAGATGTATGTTACAACTTATTTTGGACATAATTTGCGACGCGTCAAGAGGCTCTATCGTGATATGTCTCAATCGCACCTAATTCATTGTGTATGTGAGCATATTTGCTTCTAATATTTTTCCCTTGGTCATCGTCACATCTAATTTGTTTCTTTACTTCACCCTGATTAGGTACATCTTTTTTAAAATCTGGTAAGAAAAACCCTGTCCCTTTCAATTCCGCGAGGCAACGGATCCACTCTAACGAATCTTCCCACCAAAGAGACGAAAAATATAACATTTTCCACATCCTACCCGAAGAAAAAAATAGTGGAGGGCTATATATTGTTCCCTAATACTGTTGTGGAATATAATTTATCGTAACAAAATGAAAAATCTTGGCGGACATGTTACACATTAAACCAATATATCACAGTTCAAAGTGTCCGCAGCAAATGTCGAGTGTGTCTGCATTTTTAGCAAACGTGATGTGTCGCCAGCTTTTCAAATTAAGATTAAAACGGCGAGCCCGCTATTTCATTGGTCAGCAAAAATGTAAGGTTTCAATCTTTTAAGTTAATAGGTCCGTCGCACTCCTTGTAATTCTATTAGAATGCAAGCCTGTGAATAGATCGCACACGTGAAAACAACTCATGTAGTACAACTGTTTTAGACAAGTTGAAAGCGGGTTGTTTTAACTAATTTCGATCGACTAAAAGTGAAACAACTGTACGACACGAGCTTTATTTATGCATGTGAAGCATTCGCACGCGTGAACAACGACGTAATTTTACGAAGCAAATGCGTTTTGACACCGATTTTTCGTCTTCTGTCCTTTACTTTGTACAATCATGACATAAATTTCGTAAGCATATTTATCGAGTCATCGAGGATGTAGTCGCTAAAAAAATATTTCCCCTTTCCGTAATCTTTTTTGGAGGCTTTGAGTCCTCTCTTTCTTCAATACAACTTACTAGTTTTGTGTTTCGGTAGCCTTTAAGTGATAACCAATATTTATCTCTTTTAACCAACCGATAATTGATATTGTTGGTAGTACTGTACTATACGTACGGTGTTTGAAAGCATCATACCCGACGTATAATTTTTTCAATCCCCCCAACCTTGGGGTATGTCGATCACGGTAGATATATCGGTTTTCAATGGGTATATTTTATCATTACCTTTTCCGATATATTGGAAATTCGTCGACGTTATTACTGATGAAGATCTATCGTATTTTATCGGCCATTCACCGATAACGATTGCCGATAGGCTCATCACCGATGCATAAGATGATCATCTATATTTATTGCAATTATTGATGTGGACAGTTCAATCAATGCGCCTGTTTGACTAGTCATTTTTTGTTTTTTTTAATGACCGTTGTGATTGGTTTGATAATTTTATTCGTCACCACTCCTAAAAAAATATTGAATCGCTATTAATGTGGTAACACTAAATCGGTGCCCCTAGTTTACTAACCTTGAACCTATAATAGAATGAATAATATTATTTTTTCCTTTAGGCTAATGTAGGTACGATGTAGTTAGTAGCATTTAGTCTTATTCAAGAGGTTTTTAAACATAATAATGTACAAAATGTATCAATACGTAAGAAAACTACTCAACATTTCTTACTAGAGCAAAACCATGTCAAACACGAGAAAGTGAGTAGAGTTGACACTAGAAAGTGAATGGTGTGGACAGGAGAAAGTGAGTGTGTAACAGGGTTACAGAATTGGGTACTTAGTAGCTAAGGCTAGGCTGCTATGGTTGCGATTTCAGAGCAGCGCAGCTGCGATGCCAGAGCAGCGCAGCATAGCAGCATAGCAACTTAGCGGCGTAGTAGCGCAGCGGCGTAGCAGCGCAGCATAGCAACGCCGCAATTGTGTAGATTGAACTGTATAGTTCTAGAAGGAAGTTTGGATAGGTCTTGGATTGGCCGCGAAGGTCCACGTGTACAGCTGTATCCAAGAAGCCTCTAGGATAACATGGACCCCTTTGTGTTTCAGCAAAAACAACTACAACCCTGGCAGACAATAACTCTGACCAACTTCACCCCTGTGAAGGCAAGACTCCCCTGAGTCGATAGCAAAAAGAATCTCTGAATTTGCTCCCCTGAGCAGTAAGTTATGGAGGGTCAAAGTTGACCTTTTGTACAGAAGCTCTCTAGGAGAGAGGGTCCTATCTTCTAATTTTTCTAAGTCCTATCTCTCTCACAGACTCTATCTACTAATGTACGGAGCCAATCAGATTTCAGTTCCGTACACAAAAGGACAGTTGCCGGTGTACTTTCTGTACAGACACTGTACGACATGGTCTAAATGTCGACACGTGGTATGTCCGGATGCGTTCCCTTAATCCTCGGAGATGCCGCGATCCAATGTCATTTCCCCACGTGTCATCCGATGTGGCGATGACCACAAACCGCCGAAATCCTCTTCCGCGATCTCGGCGTTAATTCCGGCCGTCCGATTAAATTCACATTTGATCGTAGCCGTAATAAATATATGCGCGGTATCCGTTTCACTAAAGAAATAAATGCGCGGTATTGGTTTCTTATCCGTACCGGAATCCGTACTTTTATATTACTGGATATATGTCTACTGTAAACAGTTACAGTTAAATGAACTATCCTTCGTATAAATTTTTATATAATTATCAAACCATATAGTACGTAACACTACTTCTAGACTTAACGGCTAAGGCTAACGGCTACCGGCTGTTTGCCGGCCGGTAGGTATCAGGATCGAATCCTGTGGCCGGCACATATCTTTTAGTAAATAAACCCCTAACCAATATATAATTTCTCGTAAACCTCTGGATAGCCTAGGTAGCCATGGCTTTAGCTCCCTCTCCAATTTCTCAGTGACTGCGACAAGTTTGAGAGTTGGAGAGAGAAGTTAGAGGTAGACTGCCTCGGCTTCTTTCTTATTTCTATTCAGACCTAGAAAATACTTTTAAAAGACCATTAATTTCTACACTCCCCTTATTTTCAAGTCAATCTTTAATTTCAGACCACACTTTTCTCTGCAGAAAATTAGCTTAGGGGAAGGCACAGGTTTGGTCATCATATCTGCTACCATCTCACTATCTGGTCGGTACTCTAAACTGATTATTTTGTTTTCTACTTTCTCTCTAACAAAGCTGAGTCTGATGTCCATGTGTTTAGCTTTAAAATGATGTTTAGGATTGGCAGAAATAGCGATTGCTGCCTGATTATCACAAAAAAAATTCTTCACACCACTCTTAAGGTGACCTAGCTCACCAAGCAAAGACTTGACCCACATCAATTCTTTTACAGCAGAGTAAGAGGCCATATACTCAGCCACAATGGTGGACTGAGCAATAACTTTTTGTTGTTTGCTTCTCCAACAGCAAGCCCCATCACCCACATATAATACATATCCAGAAGTGCATCTCCTCATCGGAGCATCACCATAACTGGCATCACTACAAGTAGTGATGTCAGTATTCTCCCCACCCAAATGCAATTATACATCCCTAGTTCTTATCAAATATCTAAGGACTCTCTTAGCTGCCTCCCAATCCCTCTTAGTGGGAGCATTTAGACTTCTACTCAGCACTCCTACAGCTGCAGCTAAATCCGGTCGGGTACAATTCATAAAATAGATTAGACTTCCCACTACTTGCCTTTAAGGAATAGTCTGTTTGAACTTTTGTTCTTCAGGAGATAATTCCTCTGCTAAGACTATGACTCCTTCTTCCTCACTCCCCTCACTTCCCTTCTTCAACTCCATTGGAGTTGTACAACTATTAGCTTTATCCATTTGAAATTTTTCAAGCATGTTCCCTATTGCTTCTTTTTGAGTCAATCTTATAATTTTTCTTTTTCGGTCTCTCTCTACTTGAAATCCCAAAATATATTTTGTTCCCCCATATCCTTCATTTCAAATCTCCCCTTAAGATCGGTTTTCAGTTTATTAATTTTTTCCATTGATTTACTTAAGACAAGCAAATCATCAACATAAATTGCAATAAATATAAAACCTTCCTCATCTTCGAAAACATAGATTGAGTGATCTGAGCTGATCTGGATATATCCCAGACCGGTAATAAACTCATCAAGCTTCTTATTCCACTGTCGAGGCGCTTGTTTTAAACCATAAAGAGATTTAATCAGCCTGCATACCTTACTCTCCTCTCCTTCCTCCACAAACCCTTCGGGTTGTTGCATGAAGATCTCCTCTTCTAATTCTCCATGTAAAAAGGTTGTCTTGATGTCCATCTGGTGCACTTCCATTTCTTCCGCTGTTGCCAGGCTAAGAAGTATGCGGACGGAGGGAAATCTGACCAACGGGGCAAAGGTTTACTCGTAGTCAATTCCCTCCTTTTGTGTAAATCCCTTTGCCAATAATCGAGCCTTGTGGCGCTCGATTGTGTTATCTAGGTTCAGATTTAATCTGAAAACCCACTTACAACCGATTGGTTTTCTGTTAGGTGGACAATCCACCAGCTCCGAAGTATCGGCTGCCATAATTGAGGCCATCTCCTCATTGATGGATGTCTTCCACCGGTATCTTTCTGGACAAGTCATCGCCTCTGTATAAGTTTGAGGTTCATCTTGATGAGATAGTTTAGTTACCTTGTTATTAACCTGTTTTTCTTGTAGTTTTTTGCTACTTCTCCTTCCCCCCTCAAAATCTGAGGCCGGAATAGATGGTTCTCGTGGATTCTTTCGAACAAACTCGGCTTCTCCCCTATCCCTTGATTCCGAATCAATTTCCACCACGTCTTCCGCTTCGGGTAGAGTTGTCACTGGAGTTTCCACAGCCGAGTCCTTTTCGGTCTGATTTTTATCTGCAAGAATGTCATCTTCTCTAAAACCTGGATAGTTAGGAAGCTCAAAGTCATCGGAATTTTCTGACTCAAATCTGATTTTTACTGACTTTGTATATTTGAAGGGATCCATTGACTTTCCTTCATCCATAACTACTAGGTGCTTTACTAAGATTATATCTTCCCTTTTTAGATCATAAACTCTATATCCTTTAACATCCTCATCATATCCTAATAAGTATCCCGGTTTTCCTTTAGGATCTAGCTTCCAATTAGACTGATCAGTATCTAGACTGAATACTTGATTGCCGAAAACCTTTAAGTGAGATATGTCTAGTTTTCGGCCTGTCCATCTCTCATAAAGTGTTTGATCTTTTATAGCTGAAGTAAGAACTCTATTTTTGATGTAATTAGCAAAGTTCATTGCTTTTGCCCAAAACCTTTTTCCTATCTTCTTATCTGACAACATACTTTTAGCACTATCACTTAGTGTTCTATTAAACCTTTCAGCTACCCCATTCTGTTCCGGGTTTTTTGGAACTGTCTTTTGGTGTTGGACCCCATCTTCCCTCAGAAAATCCTCAAACTCGTTAAAAGTATACTCTCCACCATTGTCACTCCTTATTCTCTTGATTGGAGTTTCATGGAGTTTTTCGCTCCATGCTTTATATTGTCTAAAACAATCCTGAGCTTCGGACTTGTTTTTCAAAAAATACACTCGAGAATACCGAGACCAATCATCAGTGATAGTCATCATAAATCTCTTCCCCACCGGTGAGGGCATTTTAGCCGATCCCCAAATATCTGTGTGTACTAGATTTATAATTTTTTCTCCCTTATAGGTGGCTGTTTTTGGAAAGGGTAATCTGTGTGTTTTACCTTAAGCACATCCACTACAATCACTTATATCATCATTCTCACTAAACTTAATCCCTTCCACCACTCCCATCTTTTTCATCTCTCTTAACTAGTCTAGATTCACATGTCCAAGCCTCTTATGCCACATCATAATATCATGAACACCAGCATAATAAAGTTTCTTCTTTTCATTACTTAAAACCAGCCTAAACATCCCATGGCTACCTTTCTCAACAATGAAATAGACATCCTCCTCAAAACTAGCAGTAAAGACTCCTTCCCTAGTGCTAGTAAAAAAACCCTTATCATCTAATACGGATGTAGAGATGAGGTTTTTGTTCAGCTCCGGAATAAACAATACATCAGAGAATGTTACTATGGATGTCTTTCCTTCTACTTACACTTTCAAATCTACCGATCCCACAAGAGTAGTAGTGACTATCCTCCCATCCCCGTACTCTATCTCTACGGTGGGAATATTTCTTATCTTAGTGAACAAGTGCCTATCCTTACACATGTGCATGGAGGCACTTGAATCTACAATCCAGCCTGCTTCACCTTTCAATCCACCGTAAGCACATTTCTGCCTTCGTGGTATTTCAACCTCATTTTTCGCCTCCAACTCCTCATCTAAAAAGAGCTCATCGTCCTCGTCCTCGGATTCCGCCTCATATACCTGTGTCACAAGGGCCTTTTTCTTTTCTCTTGGGGTACCACCGGTCTGCCCCTCCTTTAACCGAAGCTCGGTGAGCTTAGTGCACTCTACCATATAGTGCCCAGGTTTCTTACAAAAATGACATAAACCTTTGGGAGCCCTTGGTCCGAACTCGTCGGTCTGATTTTTCTGCTCCCTCCCCCCATAGTTTCCGACCGTTTTCCGGGAATCCTTGTTCATCCAATCAGTCGCAGTTGCCAAGGCTTGGCCACTCTTTCCTCCCCTTCGGATCTCAATCGTATTCTCCCGAACGAGAATCATCCCTACCACTGAGTTCCATATCCACCTTGAGTTTGACAAGTCCTGCACACGGTTGACTATGTTCTCGAACTCATCGGGTAACTTCATCATTAAACAGTTAACCTTTTCTTTTGCACTAAAATCTTTTCCCGCACTCTCTAGCTCCATGAAGAGTGTAGCAAGCTCATTGCAAAAATCCAACATCTTCCCCCCTTTGCATACATATTTCTTAACTTTCTGATCAGCCAACTGTTGTTGCTGAATCGTACCACTTCGGTACATCTCTATGAGAGCCATCCAAAGATCGGATGCCCTTTCTACCTGCAAATGAGGACATGCAAGTCCTTGAGTGAGATGGCATAGGATGAAGTGCTTTGCCGCCATATTGTTGAAGTCCCAGGTTTTAGTATCATTTTCTCCTCGTTCCTCGGAATAGGTGACATGAATGCCGAACTTGTTGCTATTGGTGTGGTCGCCTCCTTCTCCTTTCCTTTGTCCACCACCTCTTCTTCTTTTGTTTCCTCCGTTGAAGGTGGATCCTCTTTTCTAGTGAATCTGCTTCCTCCTAACCCTGGAGGAATTCCAAGACTAGATGGACGCCCCAACCGTCCACTCACTATCCCCCAAAACCTTTTTTCGCATGGAGCTCCTATCATCATACTTTCCCAGTATATGAAGCCAGTTCCATTAAAGATTGGTACCCTAGAGGGTGGGGCCATAACGTGAAACTCTGAGACCTCCATAAATCCTTAGAGTGGACAGCTTCCAAGAAGCCTCTAGGATAACATGGACCCCTTTGTGTTTCAGCAAAAACAACTACAACCCTGGCAGACAATAACTCTGACCAACTTCACCCCTGTGAAGGCAAGACTCCCCTGAGTCGATAGCAAAAAGAATCTCTGAATTTGCTCCCCTGAGCAGTAAGTTATAGAGGGTCAAAGTTGACCTTTTGTACAGAAGCTCTCTGGGAGAGAGGGTCCTATCTTCTAATTTTTCTAAGTCTTATCTCTCTCACAGACTCTATCTACTAATGTACGGAGCCAATCAGATTTCAGTTTCGTACACAAAAGGACAGCTGTCGGTGTACTTTCTGTACAGACACTGTACGACATGGTCTAAATGTCGACACGTGGTATGTCCGGATTCGTTCCCTTAATCCTCGGAGATGCCGCGATCCAATGTCATTTCGCCACGTGTCATCCGATGTGGCGATGACCACAAACCGCCGAAATCCTCTTCCGCGATCTCGGCGTTAATTCCGGCCGTCCGATTAAATTCACATTTAATCGTAGCCGTAATAAATACATGCGCGGTATTCGTTTCGCTAAAAAAATAAATGCGCAGTATTGGTTTCTTATCCGTACCGTAATCCGTACTTTTACATTACTGGATCTATGTCTCCCGTAAACTGTTTCAGTTAAATGAACTATCCTACGTATGAATGTTTAATTAAATATCAAACCCTATAGTACGTAACACTAGTTAAAGACTTAACGGCTAAGGCTACCGGCTACCGGCTGTTTGCCGTCCGGTAAGTACCAGGATAAAATCCTGTGGCTGACACATATCTTTTTAGTAAATAAACCCCTAACTAATATATATTTCCCGTAAACCTCTGGATAGCCTAAGTAGCCATGGCTCTAGCTCCCTCTCCAATTTCTCAGTGACTGCGACAAGTTTGAGAGTTGGAGAGAGAAGTTCCTCGGCTTCTTTCTTATTTCTATTCAGACCTAGAAAATACTTTTAAAAGACCATTAATTTCTACAGTCAACACGAGAAAGTGCATGGCGTCGAAAATAGAAAGCGCACTCATTTTTTATTGATATTGATAAACCAAGTAAACCTTTGTTGGAAAATTTGCAATTAGAATCCGTTGAGGTACAAATTGGGTAAAAAGAGAAAAACATATAAAAGACTACAAGAAACAAGATATTGTAGGAATCGAATGGGCATACCCCTATACTTCATTTAGAGATGCTAAGGCGTGGTTTCCATCCGAAGGTGCTGGTAATTGTACGGACACAGTTACTTGCAGCCATAGATATTTCATTCGTACTATATGCACGGAAAAGTATTTTGAAAAACAACGCATATGCGCATTATTCAAAATTTCACATTTTTTAAAATGCGTTGACTGACTTTGACTTATTATATAATAAAATACGAAAAACTAAAATAAAAAAAATCAGAATAAAATACAGTACGATATCTTAAACAATTAAAGTATGAAACATTAATCGATACCTCTATGCTCCAAAGTTTACCAGCCACGTCAGTGCCTCGTGACCGAAATAATGAACCACCACTATGCTCTAAAGTTTACCAGCGACGTCGGTGCATCATGGCCGAAATAATGAACAAGGAACCAACGACCAGACTCCTTCGTCGCTGAAACAGTGAACTAGCAGTCAGCGACCAGGCTACCTCCTCGCTGGTTTAGCATTAGAGCATGGCTCCATAGAACATGCTCACATATAATATTTTATAATCGACAAGTGAAGCAAAAAATGGCCATGTTACACGATTTTAACATTGAAAAATATAAATTTATACTTGAAGCAAAAATAACCGTTTTTGTATTCCTCTGAAGTAAATGGCAAAAGTTACACATAAAAACTTGGTGAAGTCATTAACGGTTGTGAATAGAGCTACACAATTAACCTCTCTACTCCAAATCTAAGTCATCCATGTTTTGATCTGTCTCCTCTTCCACTACACCCCCTTCCTCTCCCACTAACCCCCCTTCCTCCTCCTCCCATGCTATCATAGCCTCTTCATAGCAAACATCTATAGTTTGGTGTGCTAACCTCAGATTGCTAAAAACCCAAACCAGTTCATTGGCCCACTTAGCCTTCAAGTTGTTCCGTTTTTTTGAATGAATATGGTCAAAGGTTGACCAATTCCTCTCACAGGAGTTGGCAACCGAGTATTGGGCAAAGACCCTAGTTGCGACCCTCTGCAAGATAGGTGTGACAGCCCCAAACTGGTGCCACTACTTCCACGCTGGCATCATCTTAGCACACGCTAATGTTACCTCCCTCCTAAATACACGCTTAAAACCCCTATACTTCGTTAACTCAATGTAGGTCGCGGTCTGGTCTACCACACGCGGTAACATCATCTGAAGGATAGTGTGGAAGCCCTCCATGAGTATTACATTGGTCTCTTGCCCTATTCAGAACTTTGGTACTCAGGATCAAGGACGAAGTCGGCTGCATGTATGGGGCTATATGCCATCCCCCATCTAGCCAACCAAGATTCCTTTAACTCCTCCAAAACGTGCACTCCTTCGGAATATCCTTCTCCTCCATTGGTCGACATATTATTTAAGCATTGACCAATCATGTGAAAACCATAATAAACCTTCCTCAGATTTTGGGCTTCTTTGTCACACTCCCTCGTCAATCGTACCACTGGCTCTGAAACTGTCACAGCTGCATTCACACTTATCCAAAACCCCGGGTTCAAAATGTGGCCTTTGATCTTAGTCCCCTCGGATTTGTATGCAGGCTTGCCCATCCACCGCCTTTAGTCATCATCAAACATTAAACGATCAAGGCTATCTTTCACCTCTAAAAACATTTAGAACATGATAAAATTTGTCGCGAACCGAGTCTCACCACGTTTCAAAAGTCGGAGTGTCGATATTTTGTTGAAGTTGGGTACACTCATATTGTGGTTTGTGATAAATCTCAACACCTCCTTTGCCTCTTTGACAGGTGTCGAGATAAAAGAAAACTGCCCCAACCCCCCAACAACAAGTCCAAAATGTGGGCAGAATATGGCGTCCACGTCAGAGAAGGGTACTTACTCATGAGCGAGGAGGCTGCTGCTTTGTTAAAAGGAGCAAAATCTATCACAATTTGGACCACATGCTCCACCCCTACCACAATAACTCCTTTCTCCAACACCTTATCAACATATTCGGCATCCTTTCATTGCCCACTGGTGTTTTCCGCTATAAGAAACATGTCCCCCTTTGGGGTGACAGCTAAAATGTTGAGGAGATGCGTTTGGTTAACTGCTCTCCAACCATCCGATGTGACAGTGGCACCAGTGACTTTCATAGCCTCGATGTAACTCTGCAAATTGTTAGTTATCGTCGCCTTAGTCACAACCAACAGACGAGTTCTCATGGCATCTCGGTGGGGCAGCTTATGACACTCCCCTATCTCCGCAGTCAATTTTACCGCAACCTTAAAATAGAGGTTTGTTAATAGAGTGAATGGTAAGCCATTGGCAAAGAATGCCTTGGCCCATGCTTCGTCTACTTGCTATGGTTATGCTTATTGAAAGCATCTCGAATTTTCGTCTGCACCCCTTTCACCTTTTTGCTCTGGCTAGACTCGACAAGATGGTTAGACGCGACAACACTTCTAGTGAGTCGATTCAAAACGGATATTGTACGCTTTTGAGAGTCGTGAGAAGCCTTGTCAATTTCCATTGCACTTCACTCTAGCTTCACATAATCCGGACATGATCTGCATGGCCTGATTCCTGCATTCTTCACGTTTCCTAAAGGGTGGTTCCTAATCCTGGTGGCATGTGCATTATACTCTAATTTGCAGTACACACAAATGCATAATTTATTATCCTCAAGTATACCACCCGTTGGAGCTACAACAGGCTCTCACTCTGCTCCTCGAATCCTTGGCATGGCAGCGTTTACGAAGGTTCGCGAAGGCTAAAATATGATTTCAATGGCGGCTACAGTGGGGCTTCAATGGCGGCCACAATGTTGGTTTCGTGTCTTCTTGAGTTCTTAGTAAGGACGAAAGGTCCAGAAGTCGAAATCCAATTCAAATTAGACCGTGGAAATGAAGTAACGTATATTTTTAAAAAAAAATCGTACATTCCGCCTATCCGTACAATTTACACCTATCATTTCCGTACGCCCGTACAAATACATTTAGTACAATCTGTCCGTACATGAAAACTATTCAAAATTTACGAAAAGTTAAAAAAACCCAAAAAATAACGCATAATCGTAAAATTTTCGAATTTTTAACGAATGAAACATATATGCTTGCAACTGTTTCTAGTACCCATCAGGTCGTGCCAACTAAATCTCGAACACGTGCCCTTTTCTAATATGTACCACGTAGGCTAAAGCTAGTATTTTGACAATCGCCGAAGATTTTCAACCGTGCAATCTGAAAGTAAGATTTGTGATTCCGTACTATCTCACTGTGTGATCGAAGCTCTCCCCTCTTCCCTAACTCAAAAGAGAATAATCGCTGCAAATCATGAAGAAGGTGAAGGTAAGACAAACCATAGTTCAAAAGTAGGTGAAAGTACGCCCATACAGTATGCATATTGTACGCAAAACATACAATATGGCCTTAAGACCCATATTGTATTGGTCGCAAAATGAAAAATAATAGTAACAGGGTTGAGTTGCATATCTATCGATAGAGTATTGATCGTCATGTCTAAATTTTGAAAAACATTCGGACAAATTTTTATTTTTCCGTGAATTTTGAGGTATTTAATATTCAAACTGTCAGATTTGAACGATCGGACGGTCGCTGATCAAAGTAGCAATTAAGAAGATCACATGAAAAGCCCATAACACAACTTACAATAGGACTTACGTCCGCGTTTTTTTTTTCCGGGTTTTTTTTCCCGTGGAATGTCATCCTACGCCGCGTCAGTTCGCTAAAAAAATTTGTTTTAATTTTTGTTTTAATTTTTTAATGGTCTGTGAGAACCTGTTTGTCGCTGTAAAAAAATGGTTGATTAGAGGAAATGTAGGATGTTTTTTCTTCAATCTGTTTTCTTATAGTTCTTGAATATAAAGAATTATGATGTGGAGAAACATATTGTTTACATTTTTTTTTTGTGTGTACTCCATGTTGTCGACCGTGAAACACTATTTTAGGGTTTTTAGGAAATCAAAAAATTTAGGGTTTGACGTTGTTTTTGGCCTAAGTATCCGATTCTATCTTAGCCATACATTTGCCGATCTACTTTTACATTTGTGTATTTAACTCTGAATCCGGTACATTTTTGTCTTTTTCTGTCTGGGAACTGAACATCTCAACTACGTATTACATTGTCCTCGAGCTTATGGCGATAAAGATGGTGATATAGATGCTCTTATATTATGTGCCCATTTTTTCCGACGACTTCTTTTTCTTCTTCTCCTTTTTCTTCATTTTCTCCATTTTCTTTTTCTTATTTTTCCTTTCTTCCCTGATAACTTTGTAATCTCGAGTGTGTTCGTTGAGAGCTTTCAATCACTTGAGTATCGTCACATACGATGTGGACCGTGTTAAAATGAGTATTCCTTTTTTCTAAGACACACCCACTTTACTCTACCTGTCTGTCCTTTTCTCCTCTCACTGCCAGTTTGAGTGACAGGTGACAGCTGTCACCTTTATGCCTTCGATTTTCTTGATTTTGAGAATTCTTGTTTGTATATTTGTGACCGAGCCACTTCTTATTTGTATATTTTGTTTCTACTCTATACATATTGTTTCTAAAAGAATCTGTAGCCTGTTTGTTCTAGTTAAAATCCTATGGAACATTGTAAACGGACTGCTTGTCAAGGGTATGTAGTCCTGTTCTGGTTTTGTCTTATATCCGTGTAATCGATTTCATTATGTCCTAGCGCTTCGTTTTGCATTCACATCACTCCTAGGGTGGCACATACACCAACAACCAAGATGTTGATCTTCGAATTTTGAGTAAATAACATAAGCATTGCTTCCGGTTGCGTTTAGGAGCTAATCATAACAACCCTCTCCAATTAAATAGCGAAAAGGATCGGTAGTTTTGGGGTTGAAAACCATTTAACAATTTTTGCAAGTGATATTTCAATCTTAGTTGCAATTTCTTGTAGTTTTCTATTCCGAGCAAATCCTTATAGTGTTCACGATTCGAGAGAAGATGTCGCATCATCAAAGTTGGTACCCCAACCCAATTGAGGTTGCTACCATACAATTGGGATTGAACAACCTTAAAACCACATCCATGACAAAAAAAATGTTAATGTAAAGGGATAGTCAAGGCATTAAAAACCCCTTTGCAAAACCTTTGTCCAGTTGATAACCTTGATTGTCATCTCCTAGATTCAACTGGGCACCCTAATAACCCACCCATTCGTGCAATTAAGAGCATGCTTGCCCTTTCGTCAGATTGGTGGATTTTACTTGGTCGTCCTTTCTTAGATTGAGCACCTTGCTAGCTCACCCTTTCATTCCATAGAGTAATTTGTAAAGTTGGTTTATATGTTAAACCATATAAGCATTTGGCTTGGTGCCCACAAGGTTTGTTGTTTGGTCTCCCCCACATTATAGCTTTTCGCGAAACTTCTTCATAAGAGGGTAATAAGCTTTAGGTTGCCCCATATAAGCCCCAGTAAGTAGTTGGAGATACGTTTTTTGAAGACTTCTCGCATTGTGAGGATCTTCGTAAGCTTTCCAACTTTCACGCGGCGGTTACAATCTTGACACGTTGTTCCAAACAAATCATTTCCGTTTCAAGACCTCGATGACTGTCTTTTGAGCATGCTTCACCGCCTAGTTGGGCTCAATATTTTTGAATGTATAGAGGGACAGTTCGCCCGTCAACAAGCTAGTCTCAAATTTTATTGGCGGTTTAGGTTTGATTCCCGTGGCCAGAAGTGCCGAGTGGCTTACTTGGGTAGTTGGGTTTTCGTGAAGCATAACCTTATCTTTTGTTTCATTGTTGATGATGTCTCTGTTCTAGCCTAAGTTGTGCATTACCAACGCTTCACGCCCAGATCAGGTCTTACCTTTTTCATCTCTCGTTGTCGTTTTTCATCTCTCGTTGTCGTTAACGATTCCCAGATGTAGGTTGTAACATTGAATATCGTATCACTTAGAAGCCGTTAAATTTGGGAATCTCATGGAGGCGTTACCTTTTGCGACAATCGTGTACTTACTTATGTTCGTGTTCGGAACCGACGGTTGGTGAGGGGCCGCAAGCCACAACAATTTTTTCATCACTTTGTTGGTGCTTAAACTAGTCACGCTTGCCTTTCGCATGCATGTGGGTTTCCACCACCCACCCCTTACAAGGAACCAGCCTTTTGCTTGCAACTAGTCTTTTGAAAATACCAAGGAGTCAATTTACTCTAATGTAAATATGGCGGCGAACGTAATCTTGCATATGATTGGTAGGAGGTTCAAGTTAAGTTGGTGGTGTGGACGTAGGATGCACCATGAAACCGACGACTTTCCTTATAATCCCTCTTTGCCCCAAACATAAAGGTATCTGGAGCCTTGGGTTTGTCTCGGTTTTCATCCATGGTGGTCGGAGGGCCCTTGGTGATCTGGTCCTCATAGAGCTAACCAAAAAACATGTTTCTTTTGGTGAGGCAGACTCAACATATTAATTTGTCTTATTTGAAATGACGATTTTTAGATATTTTGGACAAATCTTCACCAAATTCCTTTGCCGTTGGCCGTGAAAACCTTTGTATTTAGAGGTTCAAAGGGTCCAACACCGCGCCTTCTAGCTGCTTTTCACCATTAAAGTATATTGGTTGTCCTTCAGCGAGCATAAGTCGCGATTCTCCTTCGACAAAGTGCGGCCTCAGATGATAGGTGGGATCTTTTAGATATTCCACCAATGGAGCTACACCGTGTATCATTATTAGTATTTTTTTTTGCCACTTAAAACATATTTTCTCCGTTCACACTTGTCAGATTATAGGTATGATGCTTGCGATTGAAAGGCAAGATTCTCACCTTCTGGTTGGCGGCCTCCATCTAAAAATCGGATATAGTGTGTCTAGAGAAAAGATGTTTTATGTGGCGATTTTTTTTTACACTAATAGCTAGTGTTGTGTATCAGTAAGGATTTACCGATAACCGATATGGACCTTTTTTCGGGTTCCCGATAATCGATATATTGGTACGATATATCGACATCGGTCTTATCGCCGATAAGTAGCCAATAATATCGGATACTTATTGGCGATAATGCCGATAACGATAAATATCGGCGATATCTATACGGACCGTACAGATAAATGTACGGCCTGTACACGCAACTGTATGTCGTATTCCTCGGACGCGCAGCGGACCCCCTTGCTCCCGATTCCGGTAAAAAATCGCGAATTTTCCATCATTATTCCTAATTTAAGGGGGTTTTCAAAATTCCTGCTGCCATAATTTTCAAAATATGGCGTCTGGAAATGGCGGCAGTCTGATGACAGGTGTGTTCGTCTGCTTCTTTCAGTCTGTTCGTCTTTTTTTGGAAAATGATTCAGAAATTTTACAATGTATTTTATTTTTTTCGTTTCGATAGTATAGTTTTATAACAATAAAGTATTAATTTATATTTGTCGACGTTTATGTGCAGCGCTGTCCGTAAAGATTTTCAGTTAAATAGATACGCGGAACAAATTCTTATACGTGGCATTCCACGCTATATAATGAGAATTATATAATACAGTATGTTATATAGTACTATTGTATGCATACTATATTTTAAAAAAGTTATCGCCGATATGGAATTTGTTGGTCCCAGACCGATATATTGGGACCTCTGACCGTTCGATAACCGATAACTATCGGTATCGGTGTTATCGCGATAAGTTTTTTACCGATACACAACACTATATTCCAGTCTTCCACGGTTCCGCATCGACTTTTGCTTTTGAAATGCTGTCCACGCGTCATATTCTAACGGGAAATTTTCCACTGCTGCGGGAAAACAATCAAACATACGCGAGGTGGGAGGAAAACGTTCACACAAGCCGGCTAAATTCTAGGGTTCCGACAAGCATCGTAACGGCATTTGATTTCTGTAAGATTCCACCTGTGCTGGGATTCGTACGGACGTCACGAGAAAGTCTTCTTTTTGCAGTTGTGAGCGGGGCAGTTTTCTATCGACGTCGCCGCTTTTTGGAGTTCACACTTCAAAGGTCATTTCTGGTCACACAATGTGCGAACATGGTATAATTTCGTCGCTGTTACATATGTGAACGCTACCACGCGCGAATGCGCGAAGGATGTGAGGACCAACCGACAGTGCCGGGCAAGTTTTCCCGTACACAGCTTACAGCATGCAGTCGGTCACACCTAACTGCAAAACGACAAAGATATTGCACAAAGAAAGCCTACGCTAATCAAGGTGAAAAATATGCTAGCAAGTCCTAGTGTGTACACCGTGAATCGTTATTTGCGTACTGTACGCTATATCGGCACCCCGAAATTTTGACATTGATACACGAAATACAGTGATTGAATCTAATTTATCTTTGACATTAAATGCGGTACTTGTAAATTAGCGTCAATGGTATGACCGTACTGAATGCATGAATAGTGTGGTGTACGGAAGCATCTTGATAGTACAACAGTGTACTTCCTAACCGAAATCCGTACGGAATTTGTGGTTATCTTATGTCGGTCGCATACATAGTTGCGCTTACAAAAATTGTTTATTGGAGTTTGCATAATAAACGTTCGCATACATTCAGACGTTCGTTTTTGTGTGTTATAGTGTGAACGGATAACATGTGCACATGGTAAAAACTGTCCATGTTACGTAAGCGTAATGTTGCGTACTTACACATGTTCATCGTCGCGTTAGAGTTAAGTCTAATACGTTGCCGTATTAACTCTATTTGAGATATTGCAAAAATAATAGTGTATATATTTACACTATTACAGGGTCAAAAAGAAACATAACGGTAATACCAGACCTTTAAACCAAAGAGACGCTTATTAGAGTTAAGTTTGACCCTAAAATGGGTAATGTTTCACAAAACGACAACAAATTACTGTCACATTGTAAAAATATTAGAGTAAAGTTACAAAATTTAGGATTGAAGAAAAGCGGCGCCTAGAAAACGGCAATTGATATCAAACCAACGGCAAATGCGGAGAGAACACAAAAAATAGATTTTGTGTTCTGACTAATCCCAACCACATCTTCGTCCTCTGGTGGGTGAATTCAGAATCTCGCAGAGCCATTTTCACATGACGCCGCCATTTTTTCGGCAAGATACGGATCGTCTCCCCGCCGCCTCGCTGAGTCTCGCGACATCCATCGACTCCATACCTCTTTTTAGGGTTTACAGCAGTATTAGGGTACACAACAATATGCCGAAACAACAAGAGGAATCGCGCCATTACCGTCGCTATAAATTATAGGGTTTATGAAGGGTTTTTGGGTAAGTGCGCATTTCACCATGTTTTTTCATATCTTTCGCTCCCTCTACCTTATTATTCTTCCTCCTTTTTCATTCTCTATCTCTTTTTATCCCTTTACCTCTTCCTTTTCGCATTGTCTATCTCTCACATTCTTTCCCATTTCATTTGCTTACCTTTCTCCCTCACTCTCTTCTCCCCTCTCTCTCTCTCACTCATTTTGTCCCATACCCTTTCTCTAATCTTCTCTCTCATTCCCTTCTTCTCACTGTTCCGTCTCTCTCTGTCCGTCATTTTTCTCGTTTTATTTGTTGAGCCCATATACCCCCTACTAATCCGTTATCTTCCTCTCTCTTTCGTATGTAAAACTGTCATCTTTGATCAACTTCTATCCGACGGCCGTTGTATTGGGGAGCACCCTACGGCAACATGTGATCGTAGGGAAGAAGAAAGCATCATTTTGAAGGTGTTGGACAGGATGAAAGTTTCGGGAGTAAACCTTGAGGAGCTTTGCATAGATCTGTATTTGTCGTCACCGATCGTTGCTAATTAGTTAGTGTGTGTAATATTACCAAGTTGTTAAATTATTTTTAAGGGGATTTTCGAGCTAGAGGTAGAAACGTTAAGAATTATGTTAGTACATAGAGCTTTGTTGAATATTGTAGATTAATAGGCCTATATTTTTGTTTTAGTTTAACGTTGTGAAAACGATATCATCGTGAAATATACAAATTTTGTATTTTTTTTCCCATTGTTGTTAATCAATGATTTTATTAGTGTCAACTTAGTATATATATTTTTATTAATTGTGTGTTTTTTTAATTGCTTTCATGTTGTACCGATGACTTTTTCGCATTGGAATATATTAAATCTCAGTGTCTTTTCGTTTGTGTATCATCTGTATATGTTGAAATAATGCATTAATCTTTCTTATTACCACGTATATTACTTTAACTGTGTTTTTCCTACATGGAAGATTTTGCTTTCATCATACAATCCAGTTTTTATGGTTTCAACCTTTTCAAAATTGGTATTTTGCCATGGTAAAAAACCTTCTTATTTGTTCAGAGCTTTAATAATATCCACCTAATATGTAAACTGACGGTTCACGGACAAGCGACGAACCAAACTCTCTGCATCGTCGAAGATGATGCATAAACTGTTTCGCCGCTGAATTTCCATCCAGCGACGAGACAGCCTCTACTTTGTCGAAGTTGATGCAGAAGCAAACTGTTTCGCTGTTGATTTTCCATCCAGCGAGGACACAGCCTCTGCTTTGTCGAAGTTGATGTAGAAGCAACTTCGCTGCTGGGTTTCCATCCAGCGACGACACAGTCTCTACATCGTCGAAGATAATGCTAAAGCAGTTTGAAAGCTGGATCTCCATCCATCCACGAGAAATTATTGCCGGTGAAAGGGCAGCCATTAACTATGTACGTGAAAATGCTGTAAAAATTATGAACTTCCTCGATGGATGATGAATCAGCGACGAAGTATACTCGTCGCTGATTAGTTTAGGGTGTACAATGCAGCAATATATATAATTCCATACTACGCGTACACTCAAATATTTAACACCACATTAACATCATCTCAAGGTAAATACATAATAAATTTTATAAATACATCCAATTCCACATTAAGCCAAACATGTAAACTTCAGAAATACCGAAATTATATTATCTCATAATAAAACCATACACACATATAAAATCTGGTTTTTCCGAAGAAGTGAATTAAAACTAAACTTTATGGACCGTCTACATTATTCTGCCACGAGTATGACTACTACTCGCGCTATAATTAAACTACCATTCTCAAACTAACATTTAAAACAAAAAAAAACAATACGTAGTTATATTATATCTTTAAAACTCGTTGCCGCTCATTCCTCCCTCGCTGAAAATGCTATCTTGCTGACTGTCGGCATCTTCGATATTTCGGAGGAATTCTCTTGCCCTTGGGCAAGGAGGTTCCACAACCTCTCCTTCGAAGTGGTTGCGATACTTGGTGATTATATCTTGCAATTGATGTGTCAGCATGTCTTCTTCCCATCGTCCGTCACGTAAAGACAGGCCAATCATTGCTTTTCGCGCGTAATTCATCCCGTTTTTGTCTCGCATCACGTTAACCTCTCGGATAGAATCCCGTGCCAATTTTAGAAAAAATGCTTTACCGGGTCCCACCAGTTTTCCGGACCATCCACGACTCGAAGGTTTAGCCCATTGCTCGGTTTTAATTCCTTTCGCCTTCCAGCTGTCCCATATACGGCTCCACACGTCTTTGATTTTAGAGATGACAAAAGAGTCCGCTGGCTGAACAAGATGCGTAGCATTAGGTGGAATATAGTGTAAATCGGTGTTTTTGGCCTCTAGGACTCCCTCCAACTCATCGGACGTATTATGACCTCCACAGTTATCCAAGAACATGATTTTTTTTCGTCGTTCCCAATCCCCTTAATAAGACCTTGTCTCTTCAACCCACTGTGGGAACACCGTTTTGTCGTTCCAACCCTTTGGACCTGTCCGGTAACAAACACCTGAAAATATAAAAAATCAACAAAAAGAAGACAAAATTAACTTTTTATTTTGCTTGCGTAAATTTGCCTTATGGGGAAAGAAATATATGTGTACCATAGGTAGCTTGTAATAGGAGTTATTGTTTGAGATCAGAGAAGTTAGAGAGCTAATGAACAAAAATAACGTAAATTTGTAGTGGGAGAGAGAGGGAGGAGGTATGAGAGGGCGAAGTAGAGAAATATACATATAAGATTAGACACAAATATGAGATGAAGATAAATAGAGAGATTGCTCTTCCGAGGTTGTCGGATCTTCCTTGTATTTCGTCATCGGAATGTCCGACGAATCGGATTTTTCCGGCACTTCCCCCTCTTCCGTGGGCTCTTCCCCGTCATCTATAGGCTCGTCCGACGCGGTTCATGAGGGGTCGTATTCTTCGTCTTCTTCCTTACCCCATTCTACTTCGCGGACACCTTCTTCCTCAGCTCCAACCCCTTCATCCGGAACCCCCCCCTCCGGCACACTTCTCCTTACTACCCTTTCCGTCCCCGTCCCTTCCCTCCCCATCGCCTCCGATTCCTCCATCGCCTCTATTTTGGCACCCAATTCCTCCCCCTCCGTTAAAACCAACTCCATTCCAACCCTTTCCCCACCACCCTCCTCCTGTTCAACCCTATTCGTTAATACTCCCCCGCTGCCCCCCTCTCTTGAACTACCACCTCCGCTGTGGGTATATCATGCCCAACCGCCTCCGCATACAAACTTTGCCTTTCTTCCGCCCCCTCTATTTCCTTCTCCCTGATCCGCCCCTTCCTCACGTTCTCTTTCAATATCCTCCCCTGCCGCTATCTCCCTTTCTTCCCTAAATCGTTTTATAACCGCCTCCCTTTTCCTCACTAAATTCTCCCCTCTAGGTATATGACCCCCTACCTCGGTTTCATTTGGTCTTGGACGATATCGTCGCTGAATGGCAGAGCAAAGTCGTTTGAATGGTCGTCGGCCGCCCTCCATGGAGAAAAAAACAATTGCTTCCCGGGAAACAAAGTAGCTACGGAGTTAAGGAAGAAAAAAACAACCTAAAAGAGGCACTTTTGGTTAAATATTTACTTAAATCTTAGTGCTGTAAAAACGTAGACAACTATTCACCGACGGAAAATTTAACCGTTGGCCTTGCGAACTTATAGAACCGACATCCAAGCGACGACACAATGTCGTCGCGCGTTCAAATATATTCGCGTTTCCCAACAGTGAATCGACGAAACAACGTCGACTCCCGCGAATTACATTCGAGTATACCAACGTTGGATTGACTGAACTGATGTCGTCGGTGGTTAAGTCGAAACGACGAACCACTGTTGTCCGTTGTTCGCACTTTCGACCAAACGAGGCGTCTTCATACATTCAATGAATTTGTCGTACCCATCATTGAAGCGACGACACGATGTCGTCGCATACACCGCGACAAAGACCCTTCGTTGCTAACACGTTGTCCCCACAAGGAAATCGTAGGACACGATGAAACTTATACTAAAATATAACAAGACAATGCATACCAACCGACAACATAAAAAAACACGCACTAATGGCGAGGCAATGACAAGTTAGGATGTAGATTGAGAAGGAAAGGCGGCGGTCCAACATAATAATGTACAAATACTTTAGAAGCACAACAATAATAAAATAGAACACCGCATTGTGAATGGAAATGATAAAAAAACAGGAAGGATGCGACGAAACCATGTAATAAATGGGATGAGGTATGTTTAAAAAGGCTTACTTGTACTGTAGACTCCGGTAAAATCTTGGGAAACTTCCTCAACGTCCTTGGAATGAGTTCTTTCGATCCGTTTTTTTCGCAATCCCTCAACATCCAATTTATAACTCGCAGCCGTGTTACCTTAGTTGACACATGTTGAACTTTCTTGTGAGTAACACGTCCTCTCGAATTGGCCGAGGACGGAAAAAACCCTTCCACAATGGCCGCCGGGTCAACCGAGGTTTCGACTTCCGCCTCACTCCCTTCCTCGTTCGGAAATGCGATTTCCTCGTCGACCCTTTCCATTTCTTCATCGTGTTCAGACTGAGCATTGCGTGGATTGTTGATGTTATTGGCAGGGTTGGCACCCCAAATTCTATTAAGGGTCCACATAATTTCAAACCCTTAATATCACCTAAAAAATAAGAAATAAGAGTTGTTGCAAAGGAAGAAAATGACAAACCAAGCAAATGAGGAAGAATTGGAGATAGTGTTGTCTTCATCATCACAAGTACATTTATATAATACACGAGATGCAACCGAAAGTGAATTTTCGCGAAAAAAATGGAGGGATTTGCCATTTTAAAAATTTCGTTAAAAGTTCAAATTTTGAACTTTATTATGCCTTTCAATTTTAAATTATTGAAAAACGCGGGAATAGAAGCAGGATTACGTAAAAAATGTTTTGATTTGGCAAAATATTTCAAAACTGACGTCGTCGATGAAATGTTGCCAACTCTATGGAAAGACCTCGAGCTTACAGTGCGCACGGCAAAAAGATGATGGGAAAAAATTAGGCGTCGTAACCCCAAAAAACGGTTGTTCTAACGTCACGTACGAAAACTGACCAACTTTAGGAATGCGTGGATAGTAAACATGCCACGTGTTTTTGGAAACAGCCAATGATAATCTTCCAACGGAGACTGATCATGATTCTTTGGCGTATTAAACCCAATTAGAATTAACATGTATCCTAATTAGTGGTTTTTCTTTGCTTTACGTTCAATTAGAATTAACAGTGATACTAATAAGAGGCTTGTTCTACACATAATAACGTTCTACAACCCCGAAATCTATTATGTTGCGTTCTACACATAATAACAAACTGAAATGATTGAACGTATTATATTTGTACGGTTACATAACATTATGAGATAATTACGTTTTACAACCCCGAAGCATAGAATCGACTATATGACGCGACAATGTACGTTTTGTCCTATGTTGTCCTCGCACCTACTTTACTGTAATCATATTCACCGCGTGCGAAACAAACGCTTATTAGAGTCACGAATGAACTTAAGTGAAAGTACACATACCCGTACATTTCGACGGTTTTTACTCGTACCTATTTTAGTGTATAATTATGCACGGTGTAATGATTGTATATTCGCGAACCCAAATTAGAATTATGGATTTTTAAAGTGGAAGGACGCCACGTCGTACGGATTGTCAAATTTTGTACTTCTACCTATTTTACCGTATATGCTACGACGGCGGATCCTGTATACCCATATCAGCGTTATGGAGAAATTACAATAAAACATTTTTTTGAAAATGGTATTGATACACAAATTAGCATAAATGACACTAATTCATTCTATACACTAATAATTTCTATACGCTAATAACGATTCACGGTGTAGTGTCCTCGAGAGGAGACTAGCCAATCACCAGACGTGTAAAATGTTTACGCGTGGAAAGGTCCCATATGAGCCACACGCCTTCAGACATATGCCAAGCGCCTTTGGACAGGCGAGAATCAGATCTAATGAAAACCACCACAAAAAGTTTGTTGAAGAATGTGCCGTGACGTCTCCACCACCATCTATCGTCATCCGAAATTTGTTGCGCATGCTTTCTTCAAATTTCCGATTAGGTTTTGATACAACAACAAAATAGGAACGTACAAACTGTACATTCCCGTTATACTATTTTGCGGTTGGTTATAAGGGAATAGTTTAGACATTTTGCTTTTGAAATCTTTGACGAAGCTCGCCGTCAGAACAAGAATCTACGTGCATCCTATCGAAGGAAACCGTGTCCACGATAGAATCCGTGTTGACATGAATTGATAAAGAAGTGAACAAAATATTACAACCAGTAAACGTATCCGTACAATTACTGTCGTCGCCTAATGGCATTAGTCGATTTCGGACAAGTCGATCTTTTATAATAAGGAAAAATTCCGATGAAACTTATTTGTCTTTTGTTGGAGTGCTCTTGTCTTGTCGTCTATGCTTTCGCATTCTATTTTGCCATTCCTTCTACCATTGTGTGATTTGATGCTTACAAGTGACATCGGAGCAAGTGTGCTCCACTAAGAGTTTTCAAGGTGGCTTGTCTAGCCACCATGGGGCGGAAGAAGAAGAAGTCTACCTCTACGCCTTCTCCTATCGCGGCTCCTAATCCGGATCCACCGGAACTTCCACTTTTGGCTGATTCATCCCCAGATCAGAGTTTCAAAGACTTCAACTTTGTAGGAGAGGCTTTTGAAGCCGCTTCTCCGTCCAACTCTCTTCCAAAAGGAGAGAAGAGAAACAAAAAACGGTGGTGTTGATCGAAGATCGCCTCAATGAGTTGTTTGACGACTTTCTTACTCTTGTAGATCAACGAAACACGGATGCCAATCGAAAGGGAAAGTTTACGGTGGAGGAGGATCCGATTTTGGATTCTTTGGAGGTGGATTCGGATGGAGGGGTCGAGAATGACAATGCTTTAAAGGAGATTCTCTGCAAGGCGAAATTTGTGATCGAGAACGATTTGGAGGTTAGAACATTAATCCGATGACGAGTTATCGATCCCTTTGATGTCGGGGAAGCTTGTCCTTTTTGATGGATCTATTTACCAAATTTGGAAGAAATATACGAAGGCATAACTCATCCTTCAACATCTTTGGAAGATCGTGAACGGAGAGGAGAAAATGTCGATCAATGATCTGAAGGCTCGGCGCCCTTGGAAAAAGAAAAACCTTGCCGCCATCACCGGCCTCATGCAATCATGCACCGCTTTGGTGCACGCTCTTTTTCTTACCCGAGATACGACGCATGAGTGTTGGAAAGCGCTCGAAGGCCAATTTGAGAAGGGACTCCAAAATAAAGGGCAATATGCCTATATAAACTTTATCCAATTTAATGTAAAGTCGAACGAATTGATAGATGATGTGATCAAGCCTTATAATACTATTGTGGAGAACTCTCAAATAATTGGCGGATTATTATCTAGGAGGATAAGGTGATTGGACTTATTAATGCCTTACCCAATAACCTCACCTACGTCAAGGAAAATTTTTGGGCACAAACAAATCCGAGCTACAATTTTATTATGATTTACCTCAAAACCATCGAGAGAAATCGCAAAGGTCCTCCTAAGGCTTCGGTCTCGGGTGGATCTTTGAACGCATCCTCCCAAGAACCCGCGGATTTAAATTTTCTCCGTGGGAGAAGAGGGGGAAGGGGAAGAGGAGGTGGATCTAGGGGAAGGGGGAGAAGTACCAAAAATAGGTGAAATTTTCTCGGTCAACCTCTTTTCCAAGACCAGTCTGGTGTCACATGTTATCGATGCAACAAAGCCGATCATATGTCCACCTCATGCCCGGATAAGGAAAAACAATGTCATTATTGCGAGAAATGGAGACATATTAGTCCCCAATGCTACGCAAAATTTGATGACGGCGGCTGCCGCGACGATAGCAACGACATATTCGGTGGACGTGGTGGTGGCCGATTTGCAGGAGGGGGGCGAGGTGGATGAGGCGGCCGCTTTGGCGGCCATGGCCACTTCGCTAGTGATATAGAAAATAACAAGGGGGATGACGAACCCCCAACTACCTTTTCCAATACTAAGTGTAACGAATAATCCAACTTCTGTTGAAACACAAAATGACAAGCAGTGGATCATTCATTCAAGCACGTCTCATCATGTTTGTACAAACACCACTTTATTTGACGAAATGCGCTCTTTAACCGTTCGAAAAATATTAAGGTCGCAAGCGGTCAAGTACTTTCTGTCGGTACAGTTGGTACCGTATGACTTGACTTAACTTCTCTATATCTAAAGGATCTGAGTGAATCTCCGAAATACAACTTTTTACTGTGTTTTATATTTTGGACGGATTTGCGATCTTTTGAGCGTGTTGCTGATCCAGCGAGTTGGTGCAAGTGTGTACGCTTTGGGTGATTCAACAATCAATATTGTAAGATGATATGGCATTACAATTGGCGAAGGCAAAGTATCTGACGTGTTTCATAGTCCTCTTTTATAGAATGGTTCAAAATGAAAACGTAATGATGATAACATTATTGGTAGATCGCCAAAATCAAAAGAAATCTGATGTTATGGCACCATCGATGGCACCATCGATTGTGTAATACCTCAGAGCAGAATCTAAAGCGTATGATTAAAGGCGGTTGCATGCGCGACTTAGATCTAAAGTTAGGTGAAAAAGTCAATGGCTGTATCAGTTGTAGTCAAGGGCGTCAGGTCCACAAACCCCACCTTTTTAAAAACGCAAATTTTCGGTCAACCCATCCACTTGAAAAATTACACGTGGATTTATGTGGGGATGTTAAGCCTGAGAGTTTGGGAGGAAATAAATATATTATGGTGATTGTGGACGATTATTCAGGGATCACAAGGGTATATCTCATAAAAATAAATCCGATGCATCCGCAAAATTTGAGGAGTGGCACGTTATGGCCGAGCGACAATGTGAACGAAAATTAAAGGCGGTTTGATCCGATAACGACGAGGAGTTCAAGGCGTTTCATTCTTATTGTGAAAAATGGAGGATCCGACAAGAATTCACGACATCATTCTCACCGAAATCGAGTGGAATTGCCGAGCAAAAAATCAAGCTTTTCAAATAATGGTACGCTCGATGATTCACATATCGGGAAGAAAACAATAGTTGTGGGGAGATGGAATTTTAATGGCTAATTATATTCATAATCGTCGGCTTACCTCTATTCCGGGCGATAAGGCTCCTCACAAGCTTGTTACAGTCGAAAACCCACCTTACATCATTTACGAATTTGGGGATGCCGGGCGACGATGTACATCGAATCGGTGAAACCGACGAGGTAAATTTTCTTCTCGTAGTTGGTCGAGATTTTTTGTCGGATATAGCTTCAAAGGGAGACTATACCGAGTGTATGATCCGATGTGTCATGCAGTGGAAGAGAGTTGCAATGTCAATTTTCATGAGGATCTCAAAGTTGCAATTTCTCGATCAAAAACAATCTCTACTGATCATGATTTTTTGAAGTGAATATATCTCTCTCTTTTCCTCACCTAGATGAGTCGGATTCCGAAATCGAGGCGGATCCGATTGTCAATATTAAGAGGGGGAAAGGTGATTCTAAAATTCATCCTGAATCAATTTATTTTGACGAGATCCAAAGTGACAAATCCCAAATGTCTTCGGACATTCGTCAATCTAAACGCTCCAAATCTCCGAGTGTTTCTTTCCACGAGGAAGAACCCAAGTTTGTAAAATCTACAAATGAAGAAAAAAATGAAATTCCATTGAGAAGGAGTCAACGTGAGACAACGGGGAAGAAGTCGGATCGTTTGTCATTTGATCACTAAAAGGGAAATATGGAAAATTCCCATACCTCGGCCGCCTCGGAGGAGACATTTCTTTTGTAGCAATCATTGACCAACAATATGCCAGGCGATCCCCAATGTTACGCCGAGGCACGGAGTTATATGGATTGGGAGGAGAAACAGAAACCGACGTGAGAGAGAGAATTAAAATCAATCATCGAAAAAAAACTTTTGAGAAGGTGAGTCTTCCGGAGGGGAAATAAGCAATTGATGCTAAGTACATATTCAAAACAAAAACTGGTGCTACGGGGAGAATCGTTAAATATAAGGCTAGAGTGGTGTGTAGATGCGTTCAACAAGTAGAGGGGGTTGACTATTCGGAAACTTATGCACCGGTGGTGAAATTTGATTCTTTGAGAATGTTAATTGCAATAACTGCCACAGGAAACAAACATATATACCAAATGGATGTGGAGACGACCTTCTTAAATATAGAATTTGAAGAGGAGGTTTATATGAAGGTGCAAGGAGTGCTTTCAAACGGAGGAAAAATATGTCGGCTGCGAAAATCCTTGCACCGATTAAAATAAGCAGCGAGGACTTCGTACCTTTGTCTTCATAAGGTACTCGCTGACTTTGGCTTTGTACGTACAATTTTAGATTTTGAAGTTTACGTTGAAGGAGAGGGAAAGAACCAAATTATATTTTTTGTGTATGTTGATGACTTTCTAATGATTAGTGATATGTTGTCTATTATTAGTGAGTAAAATAAGTCCATTGGAGCACATTTTAAAGTGACAGATCTTAGAGAAGTATGGTACAATTTGGGGATAGAAGTTATACGGTGTAGTGAGAATGTAATTAAGTTAAGTGAAGCTCAGCACCGTAGAGAGGTTTTGACAAGATTTGGTATGATTGGCACGAAATTTGTCTCGAAGCCAATAGGTCCAAAATTACAAATCAAAATGTACGAAAAGGAAGAGAATGTATCTGTCCTATACCGTGAAGTAGTTGGTAGCTTGATGTATCTAAGTGTAGGTACACGTCCGGATATTTCAGCGGCAGTTTCTATCATTAGTCATTATTGTAATGCTAAAAAAAAAAACATCGGGAGGATGTGAAACCGATATTTCACTACTTGGTTGGTACGATCGAGTACGGATTGGCATAAAATTCCGAACAATACTCTTTGTAGTGTATACGTTATTGTGACGCAGATTTGGGAGGAGATTTTGTTAGTGGAAAATTCACGTCAAGGTACACCTTCATTTTGGGCGGCGCGACAATTTCTTAGGGTTCGCGGCTTCAATTAACAGTTGCACAAAGTTCCACCGAGTCCGTATATATGTTGGCGTGTCATACGGCAAAGGCGTCTGTGTGGATCAAAGAGATGCTTGGTGAGTTGGGAGTTTTGAATAACCGTCTGCATATTATCACTGACAGTATGAGTTCGATGGCACTTGTGGAAAATCTGGTTTTTCACAAGCGGACGAAACATATTTGGATCCTGTGGCATTTTGTACGAGATCTGGTTTTAGCGAAGGAGATTGAGTTTTTATACCTATCAACTCTAGAGTAGACCGCATATATGTTAACTAAGGCGGCGGTCTATGAGGGTGATAACACCATCAGGTCAAAGTTGCAAAAAAACAGTGTCGTTGCTTTGATAAACTTAACTATGATACTAAAATAAACTAAGTCCTACAAGTTTATTCTCAGGTTCACTACTAAATGTACGGAGGCAAACCAGCCGTACGTAATCTACCATCTACTTAAATTAATGTGAGTATACCCAAATAATTCAAGGTATGCCATAATAAATAAATCTACACTATTAACTAATACACAGAAAGACAAAGCACTGTTGTAACAAATATTTACAAGTACACACAATCTCACATAATCGTATGCTGAGTCACTCAACGAAACTCCTCGAATTTTGTCAAACAATCCGGGACGTCCAAAATGTGCATCTTATGATTTGACGCAATTTCGCGTCCCCTCTCCAAAGAAATTACGGCGGTATTTGTCTGCCGTCCGTAGCTTTTATTCGGCACCCTCGATGTCACGCCACGTGGTCCCAAAGTCCACTTGACGAAACGACGTCAAACCATCCAAATTTGTCCGTACCGCAATTACTTACTTCGCCATAAATACTGCCAAATAGAAAGTACACCTGTCAAATAAGATTCTTTGTACCGTCGCGTCCTTTTCCATAAATGCCACCGTCGCATTATGTTTCGTACGTGCGACGTACCATTTCAACCTCTTCAAGTATCTTACGTCGGATCGCTCCGTCCATTTCTCCAACGCATTCCATAAATTACGTGCGTTGGTTCGCGTCACTCAAATTATTATTTCGTACGTCAAACTTCAATTAATTTCACTTCTCCCCCAACCTGAAAATCCATTCGTACAACCACATTAAATTCATTTAATAAATTACGCACGAAACGTCGCGTGCGTACAAAGTGTGTCGTAAGCACGAAACTAACATTTCAAAAACAACAGTAAGTACAAATTTGTGACGGATGAAGACGACTGCGAAACTTTCGACAATCGGTGACGCCAACAAAATCAGCGACGGTTGTAGACGTCTAGATTTTTGTAATTTTGTGACATTGTAGATGTTTAGGGTTTTGTGACATTGTGACGCCATGCCCACTTTCGGCGTCACAAATTGAAGAACTTTCTGCCACGACTATCGAATTTCGTTTTTTTGACTTTTCTCACTCGACTTGGCATAAAAATACACATAAAGGTAGTCGAAATATAACTTTTCAAAGATCTTTCATTTCAAACCATTCTTGTCGGGCCTTATTATAAAAAGTGTCAGATAAAAGCGATAATGTGAGAGGGAGAGGGGAGAGGCGACGATGGCGCAAAATTCTGCAAAGGACCCATGAATGAAAGTGGAGGTCCGAGACCCCTGCAAATATTTTTCCGTACAAGCTCGTCTTTTTCGTACATGCACGTGACAGGCAAGGAGAAAAAATGGCGAGTGCTCTCCCTCGTCCTAAAATTTTCACACTCGTGTAGCGCGTGCGTGGATATTTTTTCATTCTTTGTTAGGGCGGTACTTTCCCTAAAATCCAGGCGCGAGGCGATTTAAGATGAAGATTTTTGACGGGCTGGATTCTCTTTCACGTGGGTCAAAAAAAGTAAAACGTCAAAATGCGTTCACATGACGACTAACATGAAGTACATTCAAAGCATCGACTTGATGTTTGCTATACTTTAAAAGAATTGATTTTTTTGTACAGCTAAAGTTGTTATCTTACGAAACTGCGTTTTGGGTGAAAGCGACAGAAAAAAATCGATACTTTAATGCATGGAGACATACCCTATGTCAATCAATGTTTGCGCGTTCATTATTTCAAATATGTGACAATTGTAGACATCTAAAAAATGTGCGACAGACTAAGAAACGAAATGTAGACGACTACAAAAATTCTTAAAATTATTGACGTTTACAAAAACGTTGACGGTTGTAGACGTCGAGGTTTTTGTGCCATTGTATATGTTTAGGGTTACGTGACACAGCGAAGTCATGCTACCTTGTGACAACATCAATACGTAAACTTTGCGCCATGACTTCCATTTTTTATTTATCTATTTTACATTCGATATGCCACCAAACTAGGACCAAAAATATTCACAAAAAAGAAAAATAAAATCTTTTATTTGAAACTATTATTTCTACATTACATTTAGAGAAAAAAGAAAGAGGAGCGGTCGAGTGTTTAAAACTGTGACCTCCATTGGTACAACGAATATGTAGCTTGTTTGAAGCCTTTAGGGTAATTTGAAATGCCTCCCTTTCTCTTAGAACAACCATCACCCTGGCAACAATGACTTTGACTGCCTCCACCGTTTTGAATGTTGGACTCCCGTAAGCCTAGTGGAAAAAAAAATGCTCAAAATTGCACAACTAGGCGCTTAGTTATCAAGTGGCAAAGATGCCAATATTTATACAAGCTCTCTAAGAGAGAGGCTGCTACCTACCACAAACTCTAAGTCCCAAACCCCTTCCACGAACCCTCTAGTTTTGATGTACAGACCCAATCAAAAAGACTGTACAGTTCAGAAAGGTACCATTGCCGATCTACTTTCTGTATGACCACTGTACGACATGGCCATTTAGGGCACGCCTGCCACCTTTAGACTCGTCACCGGGTTTCCGATAAATTCTAAACGACAGATAGGGCCCCACGTGGCGTCTGGTGACATGACGACCATAAACAACCAAAAAGACCATTTCGTAATGAGGGCTCGGATGTGAGCCGTTAGATGTTTACAATCTTTCGTTTTGTGCTGTCGAAATTTAGTGTCTGCACCACTGAATTTCGTGCGGTCCGTACAAGAATCCGGAGACAACAAGTTCTTTCTGAACCTATGTTAAGTTTTACACTCCAATTCTACACTCCAGTAAATTGGCTTAATCCATTAGTTCTTATTTATATAGATATCAAACCCTATATATGCTAGCACCAGGAACTAGATTATCGCATAAGCTAGTCGTCGGTAGTCTATAGGGATCAAGATCAAATCCTTAGTCCGTCAACTTTTTGCTTAAAGCTGGTTCCCCTACTTTCTTCTGTCTTATCAGGCAGCCATGGCTCTAGCTCTCTCTCACCGATCTTTAGTGCCTGCAACAAGTTTGAGGGCTGGAGAGAGGGAAAGGCAGAGCGTGACTGCCATAAAACGAGACCTTTTTTTTTCCTATATTCTGACCTAGAAAATGTAATCAAAATTAAATTTCAAGAGGGGGAGAGACGAGGATGACGTAAACTTTTGCAAAAAACCCATGAATAAAATCATGGACTTGAATAAAATAAGTGATGGAAGGGTAGGAGGAGGTTTAATCATCCTGGATGAGGAAATGAGTCCGGAAGAGAGACAAATTATGAAGTCAATTCCATACAGACAGGTCGTAGGAAGTCTGATTTATTTCATGAACTGTACTAAGCCGGACATAGCTGTAGCAGTTGGAGTCCTCAACATGAGTCTTAATGATCATACAAAGAGAGATTGGGAGGCAACTAAGAGGGTGATGAGATATTTGATAGGAACTAGGGATATTAGGTTGCATTTGGTAAGAGAGAATACTAACATCACTACTTGGAGTGATGCCAGCCATGGGGATGCTCCTATGAGACGTTGTACTTCTAGGTATCTTTTGTATGTTGAGAGGTGCTTGTTGTCGAAACAATAAGTAACAAAAGGTGGTAGCTCAGACCAATATAGAGGCTATGGACATGGCCTCTAGTTTTGCTGTCAAAGAGTTAATGTGGGTGAAGTCTTTGCTGCAAGAACTTGGGTTCATGAAGGTTGGTGTGCAAAAAATGTTTTGTGATAATCAGGATGCGATTGCATTTGCAGCTAATCCAAAACACCACTTTAAAGCAAAACATATAAACATAAGAATCATCTTTGTGAGAGAGAAAGTTGAAAACAAAATTGTAAGTCTGGAGGTATAGGTAAGTGATGGAAGCGTAGGAGGAGGTTTAATCATCCTCGATGAGGAAGTGAGTTTGGAGAGAGACAGATTATGAAGTCAATTCCATACAGACAGGACGTAGGAAGTCTGATTCATCTTAATAACTGTACTAGGTCGGACATAGCTGCAGCAGTTGGAGTCCTCAACAAGAGTCTTAATGATCTTAGAAAGAGATATTGGGAGGCAGCTAAGAGGGTGATGAGATATTTGATAGGAACTAGGGATCTTTGGTTTAATCTTGGAGGGGAGAATACTAACATCACTACTTGGAGTGATGCTAGCTACCGGGATGCTTCTATGAGACGTAATACTTCTGGGCATCTTTTATACGTTAGGAGTGGTGCTTGCTGTTGCCGCAATAAGAAACAAAATGTGGTAGCTCAGTCCACTATAGAGGCTAAGTACATGGCCTCTAGTTTTGTTGTCAAAGAGTTAATGTGGGTGAAGTAGAATTCCCCCTCTCTCCCAGAATGATTATGTACAAATAGGTATTTTTGCCTCTTTCTCATCAATCGCCTGTTTAGGTGTTTTTAGATATTTCTTCTCTTGTGGGCCCGGAAGAGTCTAGACTACACAAAGGCGTAGTACATGATATATTTTGCTTGCAAGGCTGGCATTTTTTCATACACAAAAATGACCATTGATAATTCACTAGAGGCTTCATATACAAAGGAGAATAGTGTGATCCAATGTGAGACACATAATTGCACTCTTCAGGTATTCCCCTCTATTGTTAAATTTTTTTCCTGCATTAACACCCTGTCCACCTCTTTGATTTCCTCTGAAGATATTCTGCCTATTCACCAATCCCGCATTCAAACCCTCTTCCACAAATTCCTCCTGACCCGACTTTGATACTTCATTCAAATACTCTTTGACTGATCGAGTTTCCCAATTATTCCTAAACTAGTCATCTAATTCCAATGTTTAATTGTATTTCTCCTTCAAATTACTAAATATTTCATGATTCAGTTCTGATTTTAGCGCGGGATTCAAATAATTCAAAAAATGCAACTTAGAGATTTGATCAGTCACACCTATGACATGGATGTTAGATGAGAGTCAAATTCCAGAATACAATCTTTCACAAATCCAGTTTCTTTGCACTTCAACCACTTTTCTTCGATTTTGGATTTATAAGTGACAGACAAGAAACTGGATTTGATCCTGGTTTTAAAAGCTTCCCAATCAACATTATCAGGAATTAAACTAGATCTTTTCTGTGTGTGATACCAAAATTTGAGCATCAACATTTAGACAACTAACATTAAAAGAAGTGTAATCATTACGATCACAATTCATAGATTCTAATAAATATTCCATATAGAATATCCACGCATCCAGCTTATCAATCTTCTTACCATCAAAGAATGGTGCCCTGCAATTCTGATAAGCTTCTTACCATCAAAGAATGGTGCCCTGAAATTCTATGTCCCCCATTGGACTACAGAATTCATGAAGCCTCTAGATAGTTTTTGACTAACTCAATACATGAAGCCTCTAGATAGTTTTTGACTAACTCTTCTTCAACTAGGACCACTGCTACCGAAGCAGGCAAATGGATATCTGATTGCAACCCTATATAGTTAGACACCCTTGAGCCCAGAGAAAAAAGAATCAGTAAAAACGCCCAACCAGGCTATTAATTATGAAGTGGCAAAGATGCCAATATTTTTACAAGCTCATTGGGAGAGAGGCGGCTTTCTCCTCAATCCTCTAAGTCCAAAAACCCTCTTACAACCCCTATCTACTGATGTACGAACCAATCAGAGAGAACTGTACAGTACAAAAAGGTACTATTGCTGAAGTCCTTTCTGTACAGCCTGTGTACGACAGAGCCATGGAGTGGACGTCTGTCTCCTCCAGACTTGTTCTTATGCCCTCCACTTGTTTTTATGCCCTCCAGATTCCCGCTTTCCAATTCTATTGTGCCACATGGCGCCGGGTCATTTCACACCCGAAAACCGCCAAAGCGGTCATTTTTGGGATCTCAACGATGATGTGCGCTATCGGATCAAAACCGGCTTTTAATATTAGCCGTTAAAACAAATGTCCGGTACATTTATTTCGTGAGGGTTTTTTTGTCGCACTATATTACAACTAGTCTCTATGCTTGTTATCTTTAATTCTGTTAATCGGATTAAGGTTCCTTAGCAATGTTTATATAAAATTCAAGCCCCATTTAATCCAATGAACTTCTACGACAGACCGGTTAAAGCTGACGGCTACGCTTAGCTTTGCAGATAGGAGGATCGAGTCCTGTCGGACTCAACCTTTTTGTTAAGAGTGAACTCAAAATTTTTGTTAAGAGTGATTTATGTCACTCTACAGTCAAGAGTGATTTATGTCACTCTACAGTCTTGCCTGTGTAGAAGACAGCCATGGCTCCATCACTCTCTCTCACCATCAGTGACTACAACAAGTATGGGGGCTAGAGAGAAAAGGTGGAGGTTGACTTTCTACACTTTTACTTAATCTATTCAGACCTAGAAAATACCCCTTTAATCTAGTGATTTCAACATGCCTCACTGATAAACAATTTCAAATCTTTTGTCTTCTTAGGTCAATCATTATTATCCCCTCTAAAACTGGCATTTCTCTTACTACCCTCACCCTTTTGGTCATTATCATCATTTTTTGTGTGAATTAAATTAATTACCTCATCCAATTTTTGATTTGAAACATTCACATTTCCCTTGATATCCTTCAATTCACTTTTCAATTCACAAATTGTTTCATCTACAGCTGCATTATTATTATTAAATCTTTTAACCAATTTCACAGTGCGTTTCTTCAAAACATTTAAGGCATTCTCCATTTAATGTTTCCATGCAGAATTTACCATTATCACACAATGAAATCAAACAAAATTAAGGATAGAATATAATTTCCTAAAGAAATTTACCGCAGAATTGTAATTCTCAGATTGCTCGACTCCAAGACTTCTTCTCTTCAACACATTCTTCAAAAAAGATCAAAATCTGATAAATCAATAAGACATCAAAAGTAAGTTAGTACAAATTTAATTTTCCAAACATTGAAACACAAAGGTAAGAATTTTCCTATGAATTCTGCTACAAAAAAATTGAAAACTTTCAAAGGTAAGATTCTACCAAAAATTTTACAACAGCAAAGTCGAAAAGCTCTCCAAGGTGACAGTTTAGGGTTTGAAAAATTTGAAGTCATTTTTGAAGTCTTTTGCTCTTCAAGAAGTAAAGCACTTCACTTTTATTCTCCTCCATTAGCAAATTTCCCATTTCGCACTATATCAGGATCTCTTTTACTCTTTAATCCTCACATCCTCACATTTCATAGCTTCAAACCCTCCCTCTACACATGAATCATTGGAAGGAGAAAGCAAGTTTGTTTTTCCTCTAGGTAACTAGAGTAAGATTCAGCAGTGGCTACACCCCCCACCCCGCCTGAGTCCTAAGAACCTAAACACGCCCCACATCTAACCAGCGTTTTCTAGCAGTGTGGTCACTTAGTTTCCCTCCAATCCCCTACCACTTCACATTGTGGTTCCACCGACACGAGTCAAAGCACCCTCACCGGTCATGACATTCGATTTTTGGATGAGCAAGCTTCTCCTGGCTTCTAACCAAAGCTTTTATACCATGTGTAACAAGCTTTCCTACCTCTCACAAAATCCCATTACTACAAACAATTTAAACCATATATTCCACATGTTAGAAATTACACATTCACATTGGACAGCTCTCACATAAGGAACAACTTTAAATTAGAAGAAGCTTCAGTCCACATGACATTCTGCTTGGTCTCTTGCCCTCTAGGCTCTGCCCTTGCTTTAAAATATTTTCCACTGCTCTCCACTCTTAAAAATTTTTATCTCCTAAGTACTAAAACACTACTTAGTTAGAAAAAGATTTTCGTGCAAAATGCTATTGCTTCAACTTGGTATTATTCGCTCCAGACCAAGATCAATCGAAATTTCCACAAAATTTTCTAAAAGAAAAGATGCCTACTTTTCTTTTGGAGTTCAACATTTATCTATCATCGCTCTGGACCAGCAACGCTCCGTTGAACATGCTTTTCTCGGTCCAATCATTGACCAGGTAAGACTCAGCTAAGAGTCTAAGCAGGCTTTCCTCGGTCCAATCATTGACCAGCTAAGACTCAACTAAGAGTCTAAGACTCAGACTGACCAATGCAAAAATGTGCGAAATCTCTAACTAACTACGTAGCATTTCTAACCAATCAAATGCTACATTGCACTACGCAACATTTACGTGCAAAAGTGTGCGCTAATTGAAACGCGACTTCACATGTTCGCGTGTCACGGATTTTACACGTGAAACTGCCTACGAACTTATAAAATTTGACTTATGACGTTTCGTACTACAAATCGCACGAAACTAAACATCATGTGTACCAAATATAGTTGTTCAAATCGTGCGATTTTTTCAATTTTTACGATTCAAACGTATAATTCGTGACTTTTGAAAAAATCGCAAAAAAGCGCGATGTATTTATTGTCCGGTAAACTGAATGGACAATTTACGTAGGAAAGTACAATAGTTATCGTAAAATATACGTTCATTTAGGGGAAAGTACGGAATTCGAGGAAAAGATACGTCGCAGTATTTAGTACTGAACAGAAATATCACGGAACCTGTACGTCATTTCATTGAAAATGTACGGACATTTTTGAAAAGAGACGTTGAAACGTCACACTATTTTCGCGCTTTAAGTTTGAAAAATGTATGGGCCTCTTTTTCAATTTTTTTTAAAAGAAGCCGCCATGGAATGTTAAAAACCAAACCGGAAGGAAGCCGCCTCCCTATAATCTACCATGGCTGTCAGTCAGATCTGACAGATCAGATAGACAGACTTTGACAAAATGTTTCCTTTGACATCATTCGAACCCGATACTGCAACATTTTCATATATTCTATTTTCACTTATCCCGCTACCAGTTGATCAAGAAGGTCAGATACATATCAAGTGTG
The DNA here is from genome assembly GCA_037447655.1 of Zygnema cylindricum. Taxonomy (NCBI): domain Eukaryota; kingdom Viridiplantae; phylum Streptophyta; class Zygnematophyceae; order Zygnematales; family Zygnemataceae; genus Zygnema; species Zygnema cylindricum. Next base: position 332,645 of record JBBHKE010001874.1, on the reverse strand, counting down.
TGACATATAATAAAAAAATAATGATTGTTTACCCCTCATTTAACAAAAATCTTTCAAACTGCGCTATATGTAATTTTTTGTTTGTTTTATATGTACAGAATTGTACAGATGAAAATTCATTAACGATTTTTAACGATTTGTTCAAAACGTTCAATGCGTTCGTTAAGTATAATTCGTCGCGATTGAATCGTTTGCACTAAACTCTATGAACAACTAGGGTACCAAACAACTATTAGTATTTTATCGAACATCTGCAGAAAATTCCGCTACTAATTTGACCCTTAACCCGCTATAACGAACACTCGTGTGTTATTTTGACCTCGTGCTGTCGCCTAAATACACCAGTCGCTATAACTTTTAAAATATAACTCCAAATCGTGCGATTCTTTCGCGGACGTCTACCAAATTCGTGACACTTAAATACCCATTTACAAACAAGTTCGATCCTTTATTACTGTTACAAGATATATATTATACGTATATATACGTATATGCATATATATAATAATAAGTAGAAGATATAAATATATATATATATATATATATATATATATATAAGTGTAGATGGCACCCTGGCAGATGACCAACAAAAAAAGAAAAAATATATACATACAATATATATAATATATATATGCATATATATATATGTATATATAAATAAATAAATATATATGTATATATATATATATATATATATATATATATATATATATATATATATATATATCTATACGAAAAATAAAAATAACTCCTAAAACGCTATTATATTTGTCGCCTTTTTAATCCTGAAACGGAAAAACCAATAGAGGTTTCTTTCATTCTAACCCATAAGCTATCTCAACTCTATTTTCTCTACAAATCCACCTCGCCCTCTCTTACGTTCCCCCACCTAGCCGCAACCTCTTGAAGGTACAAGAAACATGGGCATTGGTGAGAGAAAAATCGGAGAAAGAGGAGAATTATTGTAAAATATAAAACAAAAATAAACAAGAAAAGTACAAGAAAGAGAAGGAAATGGACGAAAATATTTTCTCGTTGTATTTGGTGAATTGAGTGTAAAAAAAGAAGATTTAGCTCTAGATCTAGATTGCACTACAATGCTAATTGTTATAATTGTTAAAGATTTATTAGTGTTTATGCAAAATTAGAATTAGCAATACTAGTTTAGTGCAAGGAGACACGGCATATGGTATTCCACATCTTAAACAATGTTGTTAACTTTTTTATTTTTATTTTGGTCAAAAAAAGTCTTGACCAAATTAGGGTTATCAACACTAATAACGATTAACGGTGTAGTTACATTTTTTCCAGAAGGTAGCGCCAAAGGAAAAATAGATAAAACTATGGCCAACGACGAAGTTGGTGGACTTCAAAATTTGAAACAAAATAAACATTATATTCATAGAAGTCATAATGAAAAAATCTATTAACGACCACCAATTCTATAAATGAACGGATCAACTACAATAAGCACAATGTGTCCTAATAGAAGTGAATGTACCTATACACTAACAATGACTTTACACGAACCTATGTAATACAGAAGTGGAACAAAAATATCTCCCTGAAAATAAAACAAGCACTAAAGTACAACAGATATATATGTTTCACTAATGACTCAACTAAAAGTGTACTTTAACACAACCCTCCCTTTTTAACCCTTCTCCCCCCTCCAACTCATTGTAGAAATCAAAGGTTATTTTAGTATTTTCTAGGTTTTGTAAAAAGATAAAATGCAGAAAAGAAGCAGAGGCAATCTGCCTCTAACTCCTCTCTCCAGCTCCCACACTTGGCGCAGTCACTGAAAGTTGGAGAGGGAGATAGAACCATGGCCGCCTATGCTATCCCGACGGGGACATACATTAGGTTGATATATTTTACAATAATAGAACTTGACGAACCCAAGAGTCCTGGTACCTACCATCTGTCAAAGTGCCATCCGATAGCCTTAGCCAACTAGTCTAAGATGAAGGTTATAGATATAAGGTTTGATAGCTATTTTAAAGTTAACACGTAGGCTGTTTCATTTAACGAGATATTTATACATAGATAAAGTTTGTAATGTACGATGTACGGAACATCCAAAACGGATACCGTGCATTTTGTTTCGAAAACAAACAAATATTGTGCAAGTATTTATGACGGCCACGATTGTAATCCGGCTTAATCGGACGGCCACGAAGCATGCCGAGATCGCGGAATAGGTTTTAAGTTGTTTGCGGTCGGTGTCAATCAATTGCCACGTGGCACAATCACATTCATCACGGCATCTCCGGGGATTACAGGAACGAATCCAAAAATGACATGTGTCGACTTGTTGGCCATGTCGTACAATGGTCGTACAGAAAGTACACCGGCACCTGTACCTTTATGTATGATACACTATTATGATTGGTGCCGTACTTCAGTAGATAGAGTTTTAGAGAGAGATAGGACTTAGAAAAATTTGATAGATTGGACCCTCTCTCCCAGAGAGCTTCTGTACAAAAGGTCAACTTTTACCCTTCATAACTTACTGCTCAGGGGAGCAAATTCAGATATTCTTTTTGCAATAGACTCAAGGGAGTCTTTCCTTCACAAGGGTGAAGGTGGTAAAAGATTTTTTTTTTCCAAGGTGGCAGTTATTTTTGCTGAAACATAAAGGGTCTGGGTTATCATAGAGGCTTCGTGTGAGCTGCCTAATCTGAAGACCTATGGAGGTCTCACAGTTGTAAGTTATGGGCCCACCCTCTAGTGTGCCCATCTTTAATGGAACTGGCTTCATATACTTGGAGAATATGATGACAGGAGCTCTATGTGAGAAAAAGGTTTTGGGGAATAGTGAGTGGACGGTTGAGGCGTCCATCCAGTCTTAGTATCCCTCCAGGGTTTGGAGGAAGCAGATTCACCAAAGATACAGATCCATCTCCAACGGAGGAGACAAAGGAAAAAGAGGTGGTGGACAAAGGAAAGGATAAAAAGAAGATCACACTGATAGCAACCGGTTCAACATTCATGTCACCTATTCCGAGGAACGAAGAGAATGATACCGATACCAAAGACTACAACAATATGGCGACAAAGCACTTCATCCTCCGCCATCTTACTCAAGGGCTTCCATCTCCTCATTTGCAGGTAGAGAGGGCATTCGATCTTTGGGTGACTCTCATTAAGATGTACCGAAGTGGTACTATTCAGCAACAGCAGTTGGCTGATCATAAAATTAACGCATATGTATGCAAGAGGGGGAAGATGCTGGATTTTTGTAATGAGCTCGCAACACTTTTCATGGAGCTAAAGAGTGCTGGATAGGTTGAAACTGAAAAGACGATGGTTAACTGCTTGCTCATGAAGTTACCAGATGAGTTCGAAAACATAGTCAACCGTGTGCAGGACTTGCCAAACTCAAGGTGGATAAGGAATTCAGTGGTAGGGATGATTCTCGTTCGGGAGAACACGATTGAGATCCGAATGGGAGGAAAGAGTGGGCAAGCCTTGGCAGCTGCGACCAATTGGAGGAACAACGATTCTAGGAAACCGGTCGGAAATTATAGAGGGGAGGGGCAGAAAAGTCAGACCGAGGAGTTTGGACCAAGGGCTCCCAAGGGTTTGTGTCATTTTTTGCAAGATTCCAGGGCACTATATGGTGGAGTGCAGTAAGTTAACCGAGCTACGGTTAAAGGAGGGGCAGACCGGTTGAACCCCGAGAGGAAAGAAAAAGGTCCTTGTTACAAGGTACATGAGGCGAAATCCGAGGACGAGGATGATGAACTCCTATTGGACGAGGAGTTGGAATCAAAAAACGAGGTCAAAATTCCACGAAAGCAGAAATGTGCTTTCGGTGGTTTGAAAGGTGAAGCACGGTGGATAGTAGATTAAGGTGCCTCCATGCATATGTGTAAAGATAAACACATGTTCACTAAGATAAAAAAGATTCCCACTGTAGAGATAGAGTACGTGGATGGGAGGATAGTTACTACTAATCTTATAGGATCGGTAGATCTAAGAGTGTTAGTAGAAGGAAAAACATCCATGGTTACATTCTCGATGTGTTGTTTATTCCGGAGCTGAACAAAAACCTCATCTCTACGTCTGTATTAGATGATAAGGGTTTTGATACTAGCATTAGGAAAGGAGTCTTTACTGTTAGTTTTGAGGAGGAAGTTTATTTCACTGCTCAAAAAGGTAGCCAAGGGATGTTTAGGCTGATTTTAAGCAATGAAAAGAAGAAACTTCATTATGCTGGTGTTCATGATATAATGTTGTGGCATAAGAGGCTTGGGCATGTGAATCTAGATAAGTTAAGAAAGATGAAAAAAATGGGAGTAGTGGAAGGGATTCATGGTGAAAGTGAGAATCTAAGTGATTGTAGTGGATGTGCTCAAGGTAAAACACACAAGTTACCCTTCCCAAAAACTGCCACCTATAAGGAAGAAAAGATTATAGATTTAGTACACACAAATATTTGGGGGCCGGCCAGAGTGCCCTCACTCGGGGAAAGAGATTTATGATGACTATCGCCGATGATTGGTCTCGGTATTCTATGGTGTATTTTTTGAAAAATAAGTCAGAGGCTTAAGAATGTTTTAGGCAATTTAAAGCATGGAGTGATAAACTCCATGAAACCCCAATCAAGAGGGTAAGGAGTGACAATGGTGGAGAGTATACCTCTAACCAGTTTGAGGATTTTCTGAGAGAAGATGGAGTGCAACATCAAAAGACAGTTCTTGAAAATCCTGAGCAGAATGGTGTAGCTGAAAGATTAAATAGAACACTGAGTGATAGTGCTAGGAGTTTGCTGTCAGATAAGAAGATAAGAAAGATGTTTTGGGCCGAAGCAATGACATGTGCAAATTATCTTAGAAATAGAGTTTTTACTTTGGCAATAAAAGACCAAACACCCCATGAGAGATGGACAAGGCGAAAACCATATGTTTCACACTTAAAGGTTTTCGGTAGTCAAGTGTTTAGTTTAGACACAGATCGATCAAACTCGAAGTTAGCTCCAAAAGAAAAACTAGGATATCTACTAGGATATGATGAAGATGTAAAAGGACATAGAGTCTATGATCTCAAGAGAGAAGACATAATCCTAGTAAAGCATCTAGTGGTTATGGATGAAGGGAAATCTATAGATCCCTTTAACCATACAAAGACAGTCAAAATCAGATTTGAGTCAGATAATTCTGATGACTTTGAGCTTTCTAACTATCCAAGTTTTCAAGACGATGATGATCTTGCAGGTACAGATCAGATAGAGAAAGACCCAAATGTGGAACCCCTAGTATCAACTCCAACCGAAGCGGAAGACGTGGTGGAAATCGACCAAGAAGCAAGGGATAGGGGAGAAGTAGAAATTGTTCGGAAGAATCCAATGGAGCCAAATATTCCCGCAACAGAGTTTGAGGGAGGAAGAAGAAGCAGTAAAAGAATGCAAGAGAGACAAGTTGACAATAAGGTAGCCAAACTGTCTCACCCCGATGAACCTCAAACTTATAATGAGGCAATGACCTGTCCTGAGAGAAACCGGTGGAAGATAGCCATTAATGAGGAGATGGCCTCAATTATGTCGGCCAATACATGGGAATTGGTGGATTATCCTCCTGACAAAAAGCCAATTGGATGTAAGTGGGTATTTAAGCTAAAACTCAACCCGGATAACACCATTGAGCGCTACAAGGCTCGGTTAGTGGCGAAGGGATTTACCCAGAAAGACGGAATTGACTACGAGGAGACTTTTGCTCCGGTCGTCAGGTTTCTTTCAGTTCGGGTACTTCTCAGTAAGTGCATCAGATGAACATCAAGACGACCTTCCTACATGGAGAGTTAGAAGAGGAAATTTTTTTGCGACAGCCCGAAAGATTTGTGGAGCAAGGGGAGGAAAACAAGGTATGTCGATTGATCAAGTCTTTGTAAAGGTTGAAACAGGCGCCCCGACAATGGAACAAAAAACACGATGAGTTCCTTACAGGTGTGGGATATATTTGGATCAGCTCAGATCACTCAATTTATTTGTTTGAAGATGAGGAAGGGATTATTTTGATTGCAATTTATGGTGATGATTTGCTTGTTTTAAATAAATCTAGGAATAAAATAAATAAGTTGAAAATTAATCAAAAATGAAGATTTGAAATGAAGGATATGGGAGAAGCAAGGTATATTTTGGGAATTCAGGTAGAGAGAGACATAGATAGAAAGATAATAAGATTAACTCAAAAAGATGCCATTGGAAACATGTTAGAAAAAATCCAAATGCACAAGGCTAATAGTTGTACCACTCCTATGGAATTAAAGAAGGGAAGTGATGTAGAAACTAATGGAGGAGAAGTAGCAAAAGACTGCAAGAAAAACAGGTTAATAACAAGGTAACTAAACTATCTCATCAAGATGAACCTCAAACTTATGGAGAGGCGATGACTTGTCCAGAAAGAAACCGGTGGAAGACAGCCATCAATGTGGAGATGGCTTCAATCATGGCAGCCGATACTTGGGAGCTGGTGGACTGTCCACCTAACCAAAAACCAATCGGTTGTAAGTGGGTTTTCAAATTTAAACTGAACCCAGATAACACAATCGAGCGCTACAAGGCCAGATTAGTGGCAAAGGGATTTACACAAAAGGAAGGAATTGACTACGAGGAAACCTTTGCTCCGGTGGTCAGATTTCCCTCCGTCCGCATACTTCTCAGTTTAGCAGCGGCGGAAGACATGGAAGTGCATCAGATGGACATCAAGACAGCCTTTTTGCATGGAGAATTGGAAGAGGAGATCTTCATGCAACAACCCGAAGGTTTTGTTGATGAAGGAGAGGAGAGTAAGGTATGCCGGCTGATTAAATCTCTTTATGGTTTGAAACAGGCATCTCGACAATGGAATAAGAAGCTTGATGAGTTTCTTACCGGTCTGGGATATATTCGGATCAGCTCAGATCACTCAATCTATGTTTTCGAAGATGAGGAAGGTTTTATATTTATTGCAATTTATGTTGATGATTTGCTTTTTTTAAGTAAATCAATGGAAAAAATTAACAAACTGAAAACCGATCTTAAGGGGAGATTTGAAATGAAGGATATGGGAGAAGCAAGATATATTTTGGGAATTCAAGTAGAGAGAGACCGAGAAAGGAAAATTATAAGACTGACTCAAAAGGAAGCAATAGGGAACATGCTTGAAAAATTTCAAATGGATAAAGCTAATAGTTGTACAACTCCAATGGAGTTGAAGAAGGGAAGTGAGGGGAGTGAGGAAGAAGGAGTCATAGTCTTAGACGAGGAATTATCTCCTGATGAACAGAAGTTCATGCAGACTATTCCTTACAGGCAAGTAGTGGGAAGTCTAATCTATTTTATGAATTGTACCCGGCCGGATTTAGCTGCAGTTGTAGGAGTGCTGAGTAGAAGTCTAAATGCTCCCACTAAGAAGGATTGGGAGGCAGCTAAGAGAGTCCTTAGATATTTGGTAGGAACTAGGGATATATGGTTGCATTTGGGTGGGGAGAATACTGACATCACTACTTGGAGTGATGCGAGTTATGGTGATGCTCCGATGAGGAGATGCACTTCTGGATATGTATTATATGTGGGTGATGGGGCTTGCTGTTGGAGTAGCAAACAACAAAAGGTTATTGCTCAGTCCACCATGAAGGCTGAGTATATGGCCTCTTGCTGTGCTGCAAATGAATTGATGTGGGTCAAGTCTTTGCTTGGTGAGCTTGGTCACCTTAAGAGTGGTGTGCAGAAAATATTTTGTGATAATCAGGCAGCAATCGCTATTTCTGCCAATCCTAAACATCATTTTAAAGCCAAACACATGGACATCAGACTCAGCTTTGTTAGAGAAAAAGTAGAAAACAAAATAATCAGTTTAGAGTACAGACCAGATAGTGAGATGGTAGCAGATATGATGACCATACCTGTGCCTTCCCTTAAGCTAATTTTTTGCAGGGAGAAGTGTGGTCTGAAATTAAAGATTGACTAGAAAATAAGGGGAGTGTAGAAACTAATGGTTTTTAAGTATTTTCTAGGTCTGAAAAGAAATATTGAAGCCGAGGCAGTCTATCTCTAACTTCTCTCTCCAACTCTCAAACTTGTCGCAGTCACTGAGAAATTGGAGAGGAAGCTAGAGCCATGGCTACCTTGGCTATCCTGAGGTTTACGGGAAATTTATATTAGTTAGGGTTTATTTATTTAAAAGGTATGTGCCGTCGACAAGAATTGATCCTTGTCCCTACCGGTCGGCAGACAGGAAATAGCCGGTAGCCTTAGCCGTTAAGTCTAGGATTCATGTTACGTAGTATATAGTTTGATAATTAATTAAATATGTATACGTACGATTATTCATTTAACTATAATAGATTACGGGATACATAGATCCGGTAATATATAAAGTACAGATTACGGTCGGACTAAAAATCAATACCGCGCATTTGTTTCGTAAGTGAAACAAATACCGCACATGTATTTATTACGGCTACGATTAAATTAGATTCTAATCGGACGGCCGCAATTAGCGCCGAGATCGCGGAGGAAGATTTCGGCGGTTTTTGGCCATCGCCACATCGGATGACGCGTGGCGAAATTACGTTGGATTGTGGAATCTCCGGAGATTATGGCACCGAATCCGGATATGACATGTGTCGACATTTAGGCCATGTCGTACAATGTCCGTACCTAAAGTACACTGGCAGCTGTACTTTTGCATACGGAACTCAATTCTGATTGGTTCCGTACATCAGTAGATAGAGTCAGTGAGAGAGATAGGACTTAGAAAAATTAGAAGATAGGACCCCCTCTCCCAGAGAGCTTCTGTACAAAAGGTCAACTTTGACCCTCATAACTTACTGCTCAGAGGAGCAAATTCAGAGATTCTTTTTGCTATCGACTCACGGGAGTCTTGCCTTCACAGGGGTGCAGGTGGTCAGGGTTTTTGTCTGCGAGGGTGGCAGTTATTTTTGCTTAAACACAAAGGGGTCAGGATTATCCTAGAGGCTTATTGGAAGCTGTCTACTCTGAGGACTTATGGAGGTCTCAGAGTTACAGTTTATAGGCCCACCCTCTAAGGTACCAATCTTTAATGGAATTGGCTTCATATATTGGGAAAGTATGATGATCGGATCTCTATGCGAAAAAAGGTTTTTGGGGATAGTGAGTGGACGGTTGGGGCATCCATCAAGTCTTGGAATTCCTCCAGGGTTTGGAGGAACGAGATTCACCAGGAAAGAGGATCCACCTTCAACGAAGGAAACAAAAGAAGGAGAGGTGGTGGACAAAGGAAAGGAGAAGGAGACGACCACACCAATAGCAACTGGTTCGACATTCATGTCACCTATTCCGAGGAATGAGGAGAATGATACTGAAACCTGGGACTTCAACAATATGGCGGCAAAGCACTTCATCCTACGCCATCTCACTCAAGGACTCGCAGGTCCTCATTTGCAGGTAGAAAGGGCATCCGATCTTTGGATGGCTCTCATAGAGATGTACCGAAGTGGTACGATTCAGCAACAACAGTTGGCTGATCAGAAAGTTAAGGAGTATGTATACAAAGGGGGAAATATGTTGGATTTTTGCAATGAGCTTGCTACACTCTTCATGGAGCTAGAGAGTGCGGGAAAAGATTTTAGTGAAAAAGGTTAACTGTTTACTGATGAAGTTACCTGATGAGTTCGTGAACATAGTTTACCGTGTGCAGGACTTGCCTGACTCAAGGTGGATATGGAACTCAGTGGTAGGGATGATTCTCGTTCAAGAGAATACAATTGAGATCCGAAGGGGAGGAAAGAGTGGCCAAGCCTTGGCAACAACGACTGATTGGAGGAACAGGGATTCCCGAAAACCGGTCGGAAACTATGGGGGTAGGGAGCAAAAAAAACAGGCCGACGAGTTCGAACCAAGGGCTCCCAAAGGTTTATGTCATTTTTATAAGAAACCGGGGCACTATATGGCAGAGTGCACTAAGCTAACCGAGCTTCGGTTAAAGGAGGGGCAGACCGGTGGTACCCCGAGAGGAAAGAAAAAGGCCCTTGTCACACAGGTACTTGAGGCGGAATCCGAGGACGAGGACGATGAGCTCCTTTTGGATGAGGAGTTGGAGGCGAAAAATGAGGTCGAAATTCCACGAAGGCAGAAATGTGCTTACGGTGGATTGAAAGGTGAAGCAGGCTGGATTGTAGATTCAGGTGCCTCCATGCACATGTGTAAGGATAGACACCTGTTCACTAAGATAAGAAAGATTCCCACCGTAGAGATAGAGTACGGGGATGGGAGGATAGTCACCACTACTCTTGTAGGATCAGTAGATCTGAAAGTGTTAGTAGAAGGAAAGACATCCATATTAACATTCTCCAATGTATTGTTTATTCCGGAGCTGAAGAAAAATCTTATCTCTACATCAGTATTAGATGATAAGGGTTTTTTCACTAGCACTAGGGAAGGAGTCTTTACTGCTAGTTTTGAGGAGGATGTCTATTTCATTGCTGAGAAAGGTAGCCATGGGATGTTTAGGCTGATCTTAAGTAATGAAAAGAAGAAACTTTATTATGCTGGTGTTCATGATATTATGATGTGGCATAAGAGGCTTGGGCATGTGAATCTAGATAAGTTAAAAGAGATGAAAAAGATGGGAGTGGTGGAAGGGATTCAGTTCAGTGAAAGTGATGATATAAGTGATTGTAGTGGATGTGCTCAAGGTAAAGCACACAGATTACCCTTTCCTAAGTCAGCCACCTATAAGGGAGAAAAAATTATTGATCTTGTACACACAGATATTTGGGGACCGGCTAAAGTGCCCTCACCGGGGGGGAAGAGATTTATGATGACTATAACTGATGATTGGTCTCGGTATTCCCGGGTATATTTTTTGAAAAACAAGTCCGAAGCTGAGGATTGTTTTAGACAATATAAAGCATGGAGCGAAAAACTCCATGAAACTCCAATCAAGAGAGTAAGGAGTGACAATGGTGGAGAGTATACTTCTAACCAGTTTGAGGATTTTCTGAGGGAAGATGGGGTTCAACACCAAAAGATAGTTCCAGAAAATCCGGAACAGAATGGGGTAGCTGAAAGGTTAAATAGAACACTAAGTGATAGTGCTAGAAGTATGTTGTCAGATAAAAAGATAGGAAAAAGGTTTTGGGCAGAAGCAATGAACTTTGCTAATTACCTCAAGAATAGAGTTCTTACTTCAGCTATAAAAGATCAAACACCTTATGAGAGATGGACAGGCCGGAAACCAGACATATCTCACTTAAAGGTTTTCCGCACTCAAGTGTTCAGTCTAGATACTGATCGGTCCAATTGGAAGCTAGATCCTAAAGGAAAACCGGGATACTTATTAGGATATGATGAGGATGTTAAAGGATATAGAGTTTATGATCTAAAAAGGGAAGATATAATCTTAGTAAAGCATCTAGTAGTTATGGATGAAGGAAAGTCAGTGGATCCCTTCAAATATACGAAGTCAGTAAAAATCAGATTTGAGTCAGAAAATTCCGATGACTTTGAGCTTCCTAACTATCCAGGTTTTAGAGAAGATGACATTCTTGCAGGAACAAATCAGACCGAAAAGGACTCGGCTGTGGAAACTCCAATGACAACTCTACTCGAAGCGGAAGACGTGGTGGAAATTGATTCGGAATCAAGGGATAGGGGAGAAGCCGAGTTTGTTCGAAAGAATCCACGAGAACCATCTATTCAAGCCTCAGATTTTGAGGGGGGGAGGAAAAGTAGCAAAAGACTGCAAAAAAAACAGGTTAATAACAAGGTAACTAAACTATCTCATCAAGATGAACCTCAAACTTATGGAGAGGCGATGACTTGTCCAGAAAGAAACCGGTGGAAGACAGCCATCAATGAGGAGATGGCTTCAATCATGGCAGCCGATACTTGGGAGCTGGTGGACTGTCCACCTAACCGAAAACCAATCGGTTGTAAGTGGGTTTTCAAATTAAAACTGAACCCAGATAACACAATCGAGCGCTACAAGGCCAGATTAGTGGCAAAGGGATTTACACAAAAGGAAGGAATTGACTACGAGGAAACCTTTGCTCCGGTGGTCAGATTTCCCTCCGTCCGCATACTTCTCAGTTTAGCAGCGGCGGAAGACATGGAAGTGCATCAGATGGACATCAAGACAGCCTTTTTGCATGGAGAATTGGAAGAGGAGATCTTCATGCGACAACTCGAAGGTTTTGTTGAGGAAGGAGAGGAGAGTAAGGTATGTCGGCTGATTAAATCTCTTTATGGTTTCAAACGGGCACCTCGACAATGGAATAAGAAACTTGATGAGTTTCTTACCGGTCTGGGATATATTCGTATCAGCTCAGATCACTCAATCTATGTTTTCGAAGATGAGGAAGGTTTTATATTTATTGCAATTTATGTTGATGATTTGCTTTTTTTAAGTAAATCAATGGAAAAAATTAACAAACTGAAAACCGATCTTAAGGGGAGATTTGAAATGAAGGATATGGGAGAAGCAAGATATATTTTGGGAATTCAAGTAGAGAGAGACCGAGAAAGGAAAATTATAAGACTGACTCAAAAGGAAGCAATAGGGAACATGCTTGAAAAATTTCAAATGGATAAAGCTAATAGTTGTACAACTCCAATGGAGTTGAAGAAGGGAAGTGAGGGGAGTGAGGAAGAAGGAGTCATAGTCTTAGACGAGGAATTATCTCCTGATGAACAGAAGTTCATGCAGACTATTCCTTACAGGCAAGTAGTGGGAAGTCTAATCTATTTTATGAATTGTACCCGGCCGGATTTAGCTGCAGTTGTAGGAGTGCTGAGTAGAAGTCTAAATGCTCCCACTAAGAAGGATTGGGAGGCAGCTAAGAGAGTCCTTAGATATTTGGTAGGAACTAGGGATATATGGTTGCATTTGGGTGGGGAGAATACTGACATCACTACTTGGAGTGATGCGAGTTATGGTGATGCTCCGATGAGGAGATGCACTTCTGGATATGTATTATATGTGGGTGATGGGGCTTGCTGTTGGAGTAGCAAACAACAAAAGGTTATTGCTCAGTCCACCATGAAGGCTGAGTATATGGCCTCTTGCTGTGCTGCAAATGAATTGATGTGGGTCAAGTCTTTGCTTGGTGAGCTTGGTCACCTTAAGAGTGGTGTGCAGAAAATATTTTGTGATAATCAGGCAGCAATCGCTATTTCTGCCAATCCTAAACATCATTTTAAAGCCAAACACATGGACATCAGACTCAGCTTTGTTAGAGAAAAAGTAGAAAACAAAATAATCAGTTTAGAGTACAGACCAGATAGTGAGATGGTAGCAGATATGATGACCAAACCTGTGCCTTCCCCTAAGCTAATTTTTTGCAGGGAGAAGTGTGGTCTGAAATTATAGATTGACTAGAAAATAAGGGGAGTGTAAAAACTAATGGTTTTTAAGTATTTTCTAGGTCTGAAAAGAAATATAGAAGCCGAGGCAGTCTATCTCTAACTTCTCTCTCCAACTCTCAAACTTGTCGCAGTCACTGAGAAATTGCAGAGGAAGCTAGAGCCATGGCTACCTTGGCTATCCTGAGGTTTACGGGAAATTTATATTAGTTAGGGTTTATTTATTTAAAAGGTATGTGCCGTCGACAGGAATTGATCCTTGTCCCTACCGGCCGGCAGACAGGAAATAGCCGGTAGCCTTAGCCGTTAAGTCTAGGATTCATGTTACGTAGTATATAGTTTGATAATTAATTAAATATGTATACGTACGATTATTCATTTAACTATAATAGATTACGGGATACATAGATCCGGTAATATATAAAGTACGGATTACGGTCGGACTAAAAATCAATACCGCGCATTTGTTTCGTAAGTGAAACAAATACCGCACATGTATTTATTACGGCTACGATTAAATTAGATTCTAATCGGACGGCCGCAATTAGCGCCGAGATCGAGGAGGAAGATTTAGGCGGTTTTTGGCCATCGCCACATCGGATGACGCGAGGCGAAATTACGTTGGATTGTGGAATCTCCGGAGATTATGGCACCGAATCCGGATTTGACATGTGTCGACATTTAGGCCATGTCGTACAATGTCCGTACCTAAAGTACACTGGCAGCTGTACTTTTGCATACGGAACTCAATTCTGATTGGTTCCGTACATCAGTAGATAGAGTCAGTGAGAGAGATAGGACTTAGAAAAATTAGAAGATAGGACCCCCTCTCCCAGAGAGCTTCTGTACAAAAGGTCAACTTTGACCCTCCATAACTTACTTCTCAGAGGAGCAAATTCAGAGATTCTTTTTGCTATCGACTCAGGGGAGTCTTGCCTTCACAGGGGTGCAGGTGGTCAGGGTTTTTGTCTGCGAGGGTGGCAGTTATTTTTGCTGAAACACAAAGGGGTCAGGATTATCCTAGAGGCTTCTTGGAAGCTGTCTACTCTGAGGACTTATGGAGGTCTCAGAGTTACAAGTGAGGGGAGTGTGGAAGAGGGAGTTATAATTTTAGATGATAAGGTACGCTCGGAAGAGGAAAGATTTATGCAGACGATCCCTTATAGACAAGTAGTGGGGAGCCTAATATATTTTATAAATTGTACCCGTCCTGACATAGCTGCAGCTGTATGAGTACTACGTAGGAGTCTGAATGCTCCCACTAAGTAAGATTGGGAGGCGGCTAAGAGAGTCCTTAGATATCTCATATAGGACTATGGATCTATGGTTGCATTTGGGTGGGAACAATAGTGACATCACTACTTGTAGTGATGTCAGCTATGGGGATACTCTTATGAGGAGATGCACATCTGGATATGTATTGTATGTGGGTGATGGTTTTGCTGTTGGAGCAGCAAGCAGCAAAAGGTCATTGCTCAGTCCACCATGGAGGCTGAGTACATGGCTTCTTGCTCGTAAAAGAATTAATGTGGGTCAAGTCTTTGATTGGTGAGCTTGGTCATCTTAAGAGTGGGGTCCACAAAGTGTTTTGTGATAATCAAGCTGCCATTGCCATTTCTGCCAATCTTAAACATTACTTTAAAGACAAACAAATGGACATTAGACTTAGCTTTGTTAGGGAGAAAGTAGAAAATAATATATTCAATTTGGAGTATAAACCAAATAGTGAAATGGGAGCAGATATGATGACCAAACATGTGCCTTCCCCTAAACTAATTTTTCTGTCGAAGAAGTGTGGTCTTAAAATAAAGAGTGACTAGAATATAAGAGGAGTGTAGATATCAAAGGTTATTTTAGTATTTTCTAGGTTTTGTAAAAAGATAAAATGCAGAAAAGAAGTAGAGGCAGTCTGCCTCTAACTCCTCTCTCCAACTCCCACACTTGTCACAGTCACTGAAAGTTGGAGAGGAAAATAGAGCCATGGCCGCCTATGCTATCCCGACAGGGATAGACATTAGGTTGGTAGATTTTACCAAAATAAAACTTGACAGACCCAAGATTTGAGCCTGGTACCTATCGTCTGTTAGAGTAGCAAGTAGTCTGTAGCCTTAGCCAATTTCTCTAATGAAGGTAGAGATATAAGGTTTGATAGCTATTTAAATGTTAACACGTAGGCTATTTCATTTGACGAGATATTTATACATAGATACAGTTTGTAATGTGTGACGTACGGAATATCCGAAATGGATACCGCGCATTTTGTTTCGAAGGCGAAAAAAATATTGCGCATGTATTTATGACGGCCACGATTGTAATCCGGCTTAATCGGGCAACCACGAAGCATGCCGAGATCGCGGAATAGGTTTTTGGCGGTTTGCGGTTGACGTCACATAAATTGCCACGTGGCACAATCATATTCATCACGGCATCTCCGGGGATTACAGGAACGAATCCAAAAATGACATGTGTCGACTTGTTGGCCATGTCGTACAATGGCCGTACAGAAAGTACACCGGCACCTGTACCTTTATGTACGATACAATATTATGATTGGTGCCGTACTTCAGTAGATAGAGTTTTAGAGAGAGATAGGACTTGGAAAATTTGATAGATTGGACCCTCTCTCCCAGAGAGCTTTTGTACAAAAGGCCAACTTTGACCCTTCATAACTTACTGCTCAGGGGAGCAAATTCAGAGATTGATTTTGCTATAGACTCAAAGAAGTCTTACCTTCATAGGGGTGAAGGTGGTCAGAGTTTTTGTCTGCCAAGGTGGTAGTTATTCTTGCTGAAACAAAAAGGGGTTAGGATTATCCTAGAGGCTTCGTGTGAGCTGCCTACTCTGAGGACCTATAGAGGTCTCAGAGTTGCACTCTTCTCCTCCTCTTTTTTCCTCACCTTCCCATTCTCGCTCTCACTTTCTAACCATTCCTCTCTCCTCATTTATCTACCGTTCCACCTCTTGTTGAGTTTGTGTGATCTTAGAGAATATTATTACATCTAAAAATCAGGTCGATTTTATCGTACGACGGGACAAAACTCCTAGTTTTGAATCATCATACAAGCCAGTGCATGCCCAGCTTGTAGATACAAAACATTAATGCACAACGAACTAGCCTTTTAGTGAATCACAAAGTAGATAGGATTGGAGCATAGAGTTTACAACAATAGAGTAGCGAAAGTTGAAGTGAACCCCGATTAAATTAAAAAAAAATGAATAGAATATTCTAATAAATTTGCAATCTCCCTCAAAATGCTATTGTAAGAATCTTAAACAAGAATGTACAAGACTTGATAAATAAAATTGATGCCTTTGTTAAATGAGATATGATATAAATTGATGACTTGATGCACTTTATTGAAAGGATCGAATCACAATATAATAGAAGAAAGATAAAATACAAGTGCGAAAGCAAAGACAGTAAGAAGAGATCACTCCAGTAGAAGACAAATATATTTCACAGGAATATTTCCTCTCTTATAAAGATGATTATTCCCCCAAATAACTAAGTCCTAAATACCTTCTCACGATACTAACAAGTACAACACAATCGCATGTCGTACAAAAGTACACGCGCGAACCAATCAAAACATAGTACTACCAAAACTACATAAAGTACGCGGTACTGTATGAGACAAACATAGCGATGTACAATAATAAAGTACTAAAGAACTACGCACCTAAAACCAAATCAGACTATATCTAATCTAACAAACCACGCCACATGAAAACAAAACAACACACGCAACTACATAAATTACATTACGGGGCTCAACAAAACTGAGACGCCGTTTCACATTGAATCTAACAATCTCCCTCTCATTGTGAAACCCCCTGTTAAACTGAAAACAAACCTAACTTAGGTCGACCACGTAAAAGTACGTCATAAACCATCGCGTTAGTTAACATATCTGCGGCCTCTCCCAAAGTCGACACGCATGAAAACTCGATCTCCTTTGCTACAACCAAATCTTGTACGAAGTGCCACTAGATACGGACATGTTTTGTTCGCTTGTGAAAGACCGGATTTTTCACAAGCGCCATCAAATTCATGCTGTCAGTGAAAATGTGCAGACATCCAATCAAAACGCCAAACTCATCGAGCATCTCCTTGATCCACACAGATGCTTTCGGAGTATGGCACGCCGTCATATATTCGGACTCCGTGAAACTTAGGGCAACCGTAGGTTGGAGCCGTGAACTCCAAGAAACTGTCGCGCCGCCCAGAATAAAGGCGTACCCTGACATGGATTTTCCACTGTCGAAATCTCCTCCCCAATCTGCGTCGCAATAACTGATACATTGCAAAGAGTCTCGTTCGGATTTATATACCAATCCGTACTTGATCAAACCAACCAAGTAGCGAAATATCTGTTTCACCGCCTCCTAATGATTCTTTTTTGGAGCATTACAATAAAGACTGACGACAAAGACTGCCGCCGCAATATCCGGACGTGTACCTACGCTCAAATAAATTAAGCTACCAACTGCTTCACGGTATGGAACTGACACATTCTCTTCCTCTTCGTACTTTCTGTACTGTACTTTTGGATCTAATGGCGTCGAGACAGATTTCGCGCCTATTATACCAAATCTAGTCAAGACCTCTCTACAGTACTGAGCTTCACTTAATTTGATTGCATTCTCTCTGGACCTCATGACTTCTATCCCCAAAATGTACCTTGTTTCTCTAAGATCTGTCACTTTAAAATGTATGCTAAGGTACTCTTTTAACTTATTAATAACGGACAACGTGTCACTAATCATTAGGAAGCCTGTCGTGCATGTGTCAAATAACATGAAGATGCATGCAATATCATCAGCTGTGCTCAACTTAAACTCACATGATAGCGAGATATCGGAAATGAAATAAATCATAAAAGTAAAAATGGGTCAATACAACAACAGGCGAGGTGGAAGAAAAAGAAAGGTCAACGACTTAGCTGGTTATGGTTAGGTCGGTTTATCCCCCCCCCCAGCTCTTTAGCCAGCAGAGGAGCTGGCCAACACGACCGGTAGCTCGCGACATCCGTGGCAAAACCAGTGACCGTCCGGAACT
The DNA here is from genome assembly GCA_037447655.1 of Zygnema cylindricum. Lineage (NCBI taxonomy): Eukaryota > Viridiplantae > Streptophyta > Zygnematophyceae > Zygnematales > Zygnemataceae > Zygnema > Zygnema cylindricum. Next base: position 314,253 of record JBBHKE010001874.1, on the reverse strand, counting down.
GCCAATAAAGGTGGCACCAAACACTCCATGTGAAACCCCTGATTGCAATGATCACAAATCAAAGCATAAACAACCGAGAAAGATAAATAAAAACCGAAAATGACAATATGCCCGACACTTATGAGGTTTGAGATAACCAAACTCAAAAGATGCGCAAAAGCCAAATAGAAATAAATACACAATCTCAAGAAATAAAACCACAAATCAATAATCCCAACATGCAACTTCCACACTAATTAAAATTCAGCCACAGCCGGGGAAAGAAGTTTGTGATGTGAGATCGCGGTCGAAATCCACCCAAAAGGACGAGAAAAGTGAAGGGAAACCGTGTAGGTCTTGGCCGAAGCCGTATAGATTAATTTGTAAGGCTTTACAAGATATTGATAATGTAATAGAAAACTAGACGCTTCACGCAAAGGCAGAAAATCGCCTCTAAGCTGTCCGGACAATTTTACAAATAAAAAGATGGCTGCAGAGAATCTTCAATACTGAAAATAAATCAAATGAATAATTCCTCCACTTGAAAATTGTGTGCAGGAAATGATGCGAAATGAACTAAGTAACCAAAACTACGCCTAGCGAAAACAAGCCAATCACAGTACAGCGTGCTATGTAAATATTTGCGTCTAGTTTGGATTCAGCCAATAGGAGGCCGAAATCCTATGCCCTACGTTACAGAATCTATAACCTACGGATTAAAACCCTTCCTATCTACATGTGAATGCGTGAACCTCCAAATGGTTCACGACTTAAAATAGTCCAATAGCGTAGCTTCGTCAGATCTGACAGTAGCTTTGTCTGTCACACGTGTCAACGGTCCAGATGAGATATCACAAGAATCGTGTACTTTGCGTCGACGGTAGAGATCCTCCCTTGCGCGAAATGATTACAAATTGTCGTCGGCCATAATTTCGGGAAGTGAAAGTAGGTACCGTAGGACCGAAGGTACGGTCCAATTTGTAGTCGCAGGAATTCCGGGTAATGTAAGTCGTACGGTGGACGTAGAATAATCGAATCCACCGTCGACGGAAATCGCGTAAAATATATATGGTACGGTAAGTTTGTTTTTCTCGACGCGATTCGAAAATGTGTCGTCGGCGGAAAATCCGGAAAAATATAATTAAGTATGGTACAAGTTGTCGTTGGTGCATATTACGGCCAAAAACGAATACGTACGATCGACGCGTACGGCGAAGTGAAAATTGTACGGTTGACGCGAACGAGAAATGTGGGTATGTACGGTCCTGCGAAACCCCAAATAACACCCAAATATAAATTAGTGTGGCGGCAGCCCGTCCTAACACCTAAATATAAACAACTAAAATAGCCGACGAGATGCGGCATGACAAGCCATCGACATACACAAAAAAAATAATTTGGTCCTTTCCCTCTCTTTTCACGTAAACTCCGGAATCCGAAATTGTACAAACAAAACCATAATTAGTAAGTACCTTATGAATTCGAAGGTACCATGTCCTTAGCGCATGTTTTAATCCATACAAGGATTTCCTCAAACGCCATACTCTTCCTCCTTTTGAAGGCACTCCTTCGGGCACCTTCATATAAACCTCCTCTTCTAACTCTCTATTTAAAAAGGTTGTTTCTACATCCATTCAATGTATATGCTTATTCCCCGCGGCGGCAATCACAATTAACATTCTCAAAGAATCAAACTTAACCAACGGTGCATATGCTTCTGAATAATCAACCCCCTCTACTTGTTGAAACCTTTACACACCAATCTAGCCTTACATTTTATTATCTCCCCCGTAGCACCAGTTTTTGTTTTAAATATCCATTTAGCATCAATCGCCTTCTTCCCTTCTAGAAGACTCACCTTCTCAAAAGTTTTATTATCGATAATGGATTTTAATTCTCTCTCCCACGCCGGTTTCCATTTCTCCTCCCAGTCCATAAAACTTCGTGCCTCGGCGTAAGATTGGGGATCGCCGGGCATATTCTCGGCCAATGATTGCTACAAAATAAATGCCTCCTCCGAGGCGGCCGAAACAAAATAAGTGGAATTTTCGACATTTTCCCCTTGTCGATCAAATGATAATTGATCTGGCTTCTTCCCCCTTGTCTCATGTTGACTCCTTCTTAATGGAATTTCATTTTCTTTTTCATTTGCAGAATTTTCAATTTCAGGTTCTTCCTCGTGGAAAGAAACACTCGGAGACTTAGAGCTTTTAGATCGGCGAATGTCCGAAGACATTCGAGATTTGTCACTTCGGATCTCGTCAAAATTAATTTATTCTGGATGAATTTCGGAATTAGCTTTCCCCCTCTTAATATTGACAATTGGATCCGCCTCATTTTTGGAATCCGACTCATCAAGGTGAGGAAAAGAGAGAGATTCGTTCACTTCAAGAAAATCATGATTAGTAGAGGATTTCTTGGAACGAGAAATATCAACTTTGAGATCCTCATGAAAATTGACATTACAACTCTCTTCAATTACATGACGGATCGGATCATAAACGCGGTATAAGGTCCCTTTGGAGCTACACCCGACAAATATCCCCGACCAACTACGAGAAGAAAATTTACCTCGTCGTTTTACCGATTCGATGTACACCGTCGCACGACATCCCCAAGTTCGTAAATGATAAAACGAGGGCTTCTGACCATACCAAAGTTCGTGAGGAGTCTTATCGCCCGAAATAGAGGTAAGTCGACGATTGCAAATATAATTGGCCGTTAAGATTGCATCTCCTTATAAATACTCCTTTCTTCTTGATCCGTGAATCATCGAGCGTACCATTTCTTTAAGGGTTCGATTTTTGCGCTTGGCAATTCCATTTGATTTCGGTGATTATGATGCCGTAAATTCTTGTCGAATCCCCCATTTCTTGCAATAATAATTAAATGCCTTAAATTTCCCGTCGTTATCAGATTGAACCGCCTTTAATTTCCGTTTACATTGTCGTTCGACCATAACATGCCACTCCTCAAATTTTGCGGATGCATCGGATTTTTTTTTAAGTAAGTATACCCAAGTAAACATTGAGAAATCGGCGACAATAACCTTTATATATTTATCCCCCCCAGAACTTTCAGGCTTGACGTCACCACAAAGATCCACGTGTACTTTTTCAAGTGGACGAGTTGATCGGAAATTAGTGTCTTTGGCAGGATGCGGTTTTCAAATCTGACGACCTTGACTGCAACCGGTACAGCCGTTGACTTTCTCGCCAGACGTCAGATCTAAGCCGCGGGTGCAATCGGCCTTGATCAACGCTCTAGATTTTGCTCTGACGTATGGCACATACGATGATGCCATATCGTCAGATCTCCCTTGATTTTGGCGATTATTCCAATGATGCCGTCATCATGTCGTTTTGACTTTGGAAGCCTCCATAAAAGACGACTATGGAATGCGTTAGATACTTTGCCCTCACCGATTGTAACTCAATCAGACCATACAATTTTGATTGTCGAATCTCCCAAAGCGTACACGCTCGCGCCAAATCTTTGGATTTGGGGTATGCTCAAAAGATTCGTTGAGCCGCCTAGAGTATGAAGTACATTAAGAAGTTGAATCTCAAAGATTCACTCAGATCCATAAGGATCTAGCGAAGTTAAGTCAAGTCGTACGGTACAAACTGTACCAATAAAAATAACTTGACCACTAGTGACCGTATTAATTTTCGGTACGGTTAAAGCGCGCATTTTATCGAAAAATTGTGTCGTCCGTACATATGTGATGCAAAACGCCAAAGTCGATAATCCATTCCTTGTTGTTTTGCGTTTCGTAGGACAGAGTTTTGTTAGTGACGTTTAGCGTGGGAAAGGTGATAAGACCTTCGTCCCTCTCATCTCTTTTCCAAACGAAGTGTCCATGGCCGCCAAATAGGCCGCCACGTCCACCGCACCACTCTCTATCAAATCGGCCACCGCCACGTCCACTAAATCTGCCGCTGCCGCCGCCGCGACTGCCGCGACGGCCTTTGCCCTCAGATCTCGCGTAGCATTGGGGACTAATGTGTCCCCATTTCCTGCGATAATGGCATTGTTTCTCCTTATCCGTGCATGAGGAGGACATATGACATGACTTGTTGCAACAGGAACAGGTGACTGCAGACTGGTCTTGGAAAGGAGATTGGCCGGGAAAATTCCCCCTCCTTTCGGTGCTTCTCCTCTTTCCCCTAGATCCACCTCCTCTTCCCCTTCCCCATCTTCCCTCACGAAGATAATTTAGATCCGCGGGTTCTTCGGTGGACGAATTTAGAGATCCACCCGAGGCCAAAGATTTAGGAGGACCTCCACGATTTCTCTCGGTGGTTTTAAGGTAATTCACAATAAATTCATAACTCAGATTCGTTTGCGCCCAAAGAATTTCTTTGAGGTAAGTGAGATGATGGGGTAATGCATTGATGAGACCGATCACCTTATCTTCCTCGATAATAATCTTGATGTTTTTTTAGAGTTGCTCCACAATAATATCTACCGCTTGATCGCATCATCAATCAATTCGTTATACTTTATCTTAAATTGAATAAAGTCCGTGTAAGTATATTGTCCCTTATTTTGGAGTCCCTTCTCAAATTGACCTTCGAGCTCCTTCCAACACTCATGCGCCGTATCTTTGGTAAGGAAATGATCATGCACCGAAGCGGTGTAAGATTGCATGAGACCGGTGATGGAGGTAAGATTCTTCTTCTTCCAAAGGCGGCGAGCCTTTGGATCGTCTATCGGCATCTTTTCCTCCCCGTTCACGATCTTCCAAAGTTGACGAAGGATAAGTAGTGCTTTCAAAAAAATTCTTCCAAATTTGATAGTTAGATCCATTAAAGAGGACGATTTTCCTCGGCATGGAAGGGATCGATAACTCGTCATCGGATTCATATTCTAGATCCGAGTCGTTTTCGATCACAAACTTCCCCTTGCGGAGAATCTCTCTCAAAGCATCATCATTCTCGACACCTCCATTCGAAGCCACCTCAAACGTATTCAAGATAGGATCCTCCTCTTCCACCTTAAACTTCCCCTTCCGATTGGCATCCGTGATGCGTTGATCTACAAAAGTGAGAAAGTCGTCAAACAACTCATTGAGACGATCTTCTGTCAACACCACCCCTTCTTGTTTCTCTTCCTCCCCATTTGGAAGTGGGTTGGAGGGAGAAACCTTCTCAAACCAAACTATATTTAATCTAACAAACCACGCCACATGAAAAAAAAACAACACACGCAACAACATTAAATTATATTACGGGGCTCAATAGAACTGAGACGATGTTTCACAATGAATCTAACATATATGTCTACTTGTGTGTCATCGTGCAATAAAATAAATGTGTGCGTTGTGAAATTCTATGGGCTCCATTGCCACACAGAATTCGCAGATCAAAAGAAGCTAATCTAGATAGTGCCGACTCCAAGTTTATATAAACCCAAATGATTGACCCCTTGACAATCAGAACCCCATTAAAGCTTCAACCCTGTGAAACAAGACTTTCTGTGTGCTCAGTTCCACCACAGAATGCAAAGTTAGAATATGTGATTTGGATACATTCACCCACTTTGACTTTCCTTTAGAAATTCAGCCACCCAGGAAGGCAAAAACTATAACCGACTACACGTCTGTGTAGCTTGGACTCCCCTGAGTCCGCAACAAAAAGAATCACTGAAAATGGCCAAGTAAATTGATAGTTATGGCTGGCCAAAGTTTGCCATTTATACAAGGTGCTCCCTGGGAGAGGCAGCTACCTACCAGAAATAATCTAATTCCTAAACCCCTCTCAAAACCCTCTATTACTGAGGTACGGACCAATCATATTATTGTATAGTACATAAAGGTACAAGTGTCGCTCTACCTTTTGTACAGCCATCTTCGACATGGCTAAAAAGTCAACACATGTCCTTTCCAGATTCGATCTTATAATCTCCAGAATTCGTGCTTCCAAATCTTATCTCTCCACATGGCGCCAGGTCATGCCACGTCAAAAAAACAGTACCGTACAAGAAAGTACAGGTGCCGGAGTACTTTCTGTACGGAGAGTGTACGATATTGCCATAATATGACATTTGTCACATCCGGATTTGTTGTGTTCTGTTTCGGAGATTTCACAACCTGTACGAAGTCGCCACGTGTCATCCGGAGTGGTGACGTCCGCAAACCGCCAAATTATCCTTTCGCGCAGCCGGCGCTAATCACGACCGTCTGATTTATTTCGGCATCTCATACGGACCGTCGAAACAAATGTCCGTACTATTTTTTTCGTCCGGTAGTTAAAAGTACAATTGTTTCTATGCCATATAAACCGTAATCCAGTTAAATGGAAAACCCTACTGAATACTATTTAATTATCTACCAAACCCATTACGTCCTAGCACTAGTCTTAGACTAAATCGATAAGGCATACGTCTACTGGCTACTTGACAGACGGTAGGTACCAGGATCAATTTCTGGGTCCGTCAATTACCTTTTTGGTAAGTCTACCGAATCTACACCCTTTCTCCATAGAGAGCTTAGGCAGCCATGGCTCTAGCTCCCTGTCCAGCCTTCAGTGACTACAACAAGTGTGGGGGCTTGGCGAAGGGAGTTAGAGGCAGACTGCCTCTGATCTTTTTCCTATACTAAAAGAGACCTAGAAATTACTCAAATATCAACACTCCCCTTATTTTCTAGTCTATTTTCCTTTCAACCCCCACAAACAAATAAACACACATCCCCTCCCCTTTTTCTTTTTCTTTTTCCTTTTTTCTTTTCCTTTCATAAAACATAAGAAAATATTATTGTATTGAACACAATGCATTAGATGAATTGAAATAATAATTGCATCACACATTTCATTTACCATCCCACTTTTCATAAATCCGAGCAAAGATTTTATCCACCTCATCACTTTTCCATCCACACACAAACCGATTTCCCTCTTGCGATCCAAACAGCCAGCCCTATCTCCAATCTGCAACATACACCCATATGTTAACCCCTTTTACAGGCACACCTTCATAAATACCATCACTTCCTTTAGTGATGTCAAACCCATTACCCCCAAAAACTAAACTTTCCTCACTCTCTCCCATGGATTTCTTTCCACTCTCACTTTCTAAATTTATTCCCAATAAATAGTTCTCCTCCGCTAAACCTTTCATTAAATATTCCTCTTCTCCCCTATCCTTTAAAACACCTTCTAGTTTCACTTCTCCCCTTTCCTCGGAATCCGTTGAAGTCTCCAATTCGGACCAGTTTTCTAATTCCAAAATACCTATAAAATTATCCTCATTAATTTTATCTTTCCCTTTTTCACTTATGGATCCTAGATCCGACTTTCTCATTTCTAAGTCATACACTCTACACTCCTCGACATCCTCAAGTACCTTCTCTCTCTTTATTCCTTATGCCTCCAAAAGCACATTGTTTTTTTCGTGGAATTTCTGTGTAATTTTCTCTCTTCTCCATTCTACCGATGTGAAGAAGCTCCAAGATTTCTTCATCCTCTTTCTCCTTTTTCCCTTATATCTCCTTATTCACACTCCAACTTCTAAGTTCTTCCAAACGAGGACACCATATAGTGACCCGGTTCTCTGCAAAAGAAGCAAACCCATTTTTTCAAAGCTCCCCTTTCTTTTCCTCTCCCTCTCTTTCCACCAAAGTTCCGATAAGGTTTACCTTTGTCTTTCTTCCTCTCATCACGCTTCCGCTCGTCACCTCCGTTCTTCTCATCATGCTTCCGCCAGTCACCACCAGTTGTAAATGTATTCACCCTGTTACTTCCCCTACGAAGCTCCAAAGTGCTTTCCCTCACAAGACTTATCCCCATGGTAATGCTCCAAGTCCACGAGGATCCATCCATTCCCTGCATACGGTAAATGATGTCTTTGTACTAATATGGGAGTTTCATGATTAGTGTATTAATCTTTCTCTCCTCAGATTCTACATATCCCGCACTAGCAAGCTCAACATATAATGCAGCAATATCATTGCAAAACTCTATCATGCTACCGCCTTTATAAACATTGGCCTATATTTCCTGTTTTACTAACTGGTGCCTCTGTATAGTCTCACTCTTATAAATCTGAATTATTGTGTCCCAAATTTCCGAAGACTTGGTTAGATTTAAAAGAGTGATAGCTATGGACTTAGACACATATCTAAGTATGAGATGTTTTGCTATAGTGTTTTTATATTCCCAAATTTTCCTATCATTTTCTTCAGATTTTGGTTCAGTTATAACCCCCACAAGTGGAACCGTAGCCGAGAGCCTAGCTCCTGTCCTTTTATCCTTCTCCCCTATTTCCCCTTCCACGGTAATGATCTTCCTTTCACCTTCCGTTGCATCTGAACTCCAGTTGGTTTTCTGGGCAGCCCCAGATGATTCTCCATAGTGAGCTCCTCCAAAGCCCGGTGGTGGACACCTCACTTGTCCCAAAACAATTCCCCATAAGTGCTTCTCGAAAAGCAATCCCTCTATCATGAACTCCAAATAAGTGAAGTCTGTTCCATCGAACATAGGCACCCTATATGGTGGGCCCATAACCTGAAATTCTATGGGCTCCATTGCCACACATAATTCGCAGATCAAAAGAATTTAATCCAGATAGTGTAGACTCCAAGTTTATATAAACCCAAATAATTGACCCTTTGACAATCAAAACCCCATTAAAGCTTCACACCTGTGAAACAAGACTTTCTCTGTGCTCAGTTCCACCACAGAATGCAAAGTTAGAATATTTGATTTGGATACATTTACCAACTTTGACTTTCCCTTAGAAATGCAGCCACCCAGGCAGGCAAAAAACTCTGACCGACTACACCTCTGTGTATCTTGGACCCCCCTGAGTCCGCAGCAAAAAGAATCACTGAAAATGGCCAAGTAAATTGATAGTAATGGCTGGCCAAAGTTTGCCATTTATACAACTTGCTCTCTGGGAGAGGCAGCTACCTACCAGAAATAATCTAATTCCTAAACCCCTCTCTAAACCCTCTATTGCTGAGGTACGGACCAATCATATTACTGTATAGTACATAAAGGTACAGGTGCCGCTGTACCTTTTGTACGGCCATCGTACGACATGGCTAAAAAGTCAACACATGTCCTATCCGGATTCGATCTTGTAATCACCGGAATTCTTGCTTCCAAATCTTATCTCTCCACGTGGCGCCAGGTCATGCCACGTGAGAAAAACGGTACCTACAAGAAAGTACAGGTACCGGAGTACTTTTCTGTACGGAGAGTGTACGATATAGCCATAATGTGACATTTGTCACATCCGGATTTTTTGTGCTCCGTTTCGGAGATTCTTAAACCTGTACGATGTCGCCACGTGTCATCCGGAGTGGTGACGTCCGCAAAACGCCAAATTATCCTTTCGCGTAGCCGTCGCTAATCACGGCCGTCCGATTTATTTCGGCATCTCATTCGGACTGTCGAAACAAATGTCCGTACTATTTTTTTCGTCCGGTAGTTAAAAGTACAATTGTTTCTATGCCATATAAACCGTAATCCAGTTAAATGGAAAACCCTACTGAATACTATTTAATTATCTACCAAACCCATTACGTCCTAGCACTAGTCTTAGACTAAATCGATAAGGCATACGTCTACTGGCTACTTGACAGACGGTAGGTACCAGGATCAATTTCTGGGTCCGTCAATTACCTTTTTGGTAAGTCTACCGAATCTACACCCTTTCTCCATAGAGAGCTTAGGCAGCCATGGCTCTAGCTCCCTGTCCAGCCTTCAGTGACTACAACAAGTGTGGGGGCTTGGAGAAGGGAGTTAGAGGTAGACTGCCTCTGCTCTTTTTCCTATACTAAAAGAGACCTAGAAAATACTGAAGTATCAACACGTTGCGGAATGAAATGATGTCGTGCGTCTTTTTCCACCACGAACTGCCGCACGCCGATTTTGAGCATTTATGTACGAAAATTAAGGTTTGTGGAATCGTCTACTGGATTCCTTACGAATCATTTCGTCTCGCCGTAAAAAATCGGTAAGTTCGTCGATGTAAATACATCGCTCGAGAACGCTATAGTAATTTCCAACAAAATCAGCATTAGAGGTCGCAAAAGTCAAAGTTTTAGATACCCCAAACTGACAATTTTTTTTTTTATGAAAATTTGAGTATTTGACACCCGACCTAGTTATGTCACGCTCCTAAATTGCTACCCGTTATTCGATACGCGATTACGAAAATAAAAGTTTACCGAAACTCGATTTCTCGCGACTACCTGTATTCGCCCGTACCCGAATAAGTACAGAATTCCAACGCTCATTGTTATTAGCGTTAACCATTTATTAGTGTTAATGAAAAATTATAATTAACAATACTATTTAATGCAACGAGACGTGACAGGTTGTAGTCCACGTCTTTAAATAACGTTGTTAACTATATTTTGTGATTTTTGGCTATAAATAGTAGCGGCTTATTAACACTAATAACGATGAGTGGTGTAGTGGTACATCCCCTTTTGCAAAAAAACAGTTCGTGTACCTCTTCTTTTTACTAGTTTGTCTTTTTGCAATATCTCTTGATATATATTTTTTTCCTCGACATTCACCTCCCTCAAGGGATTTTTTCCTAATTTTGCGTGTAACTCTTAGATTAATGATTAAACTCTTAGATTAATGTTTATTCTCTCGCAAATCTAAATTTTTCGCTATATTTATTGGACTTTTTTTTTTTTGACTACGACACTATGTTATGAATTATTCAAAAAAAATATAGTTTTTACTATGTATTCTTAAAAAAAAACCTTTTTTTTTCACATGGAAAATAGGAATAGCAAGGGACATAGAACATGAAAGGTTTGACTCAAAAGGGAGAGAGGGAAAAGGGAGGAGGGAGGAGGGCGGAGGGAGAGATGATGCAGGGAAAGAGAGAGGAGGAAGGGAGAGAGGAAAAGTAGGAAAAAAAGGGAAGGAGAAGAGGCAGGGATTGTGATAATTCAGGAGTCGAGATATAGCGAAAGAAGGGAGAGAATCAGAAATGTATTAGATAAAGGGGGATGGATTACACAGGGTTTAATGGATTGGAAAAACATAAAGAGACAAATGAGATCTTGGAAAGGAATTTTGATCAAACAGATGAAGAAAAGGAAGTCCAGAAAGATCGGAGCTTCAGATTTGGTTTTGGAATGGCGGAAAGGAAGAAGAGGTTCTGGGAGTGTTTTTCTGGTGAGACTTTTCTTTGTATTTGGGCTTTTTGATTTTGAAGTAGTGACCTCTTTTTCAATAGGGTGGCAAAATCAGGGTTTAAGGTTACTCTTGTTTTTCTAGGCTCTGTAATGACTTCTGATTTTGGAACTAATGTAAAAACACATTTTGATAGGCAAAAAAAACAGGAATTCTTATGTAATACCAAATATAGAAATAAACAAATCACGATATATTTTTGACTCTACTATACAAATTCTCAACCTCAAACTTAAAAATACACAAAATCTACAAATCTTGAATTTGGTGTAAATACTACGATTTTAAAAATAAGCATTCCGGTTTAATAAAAAAGATAAACACTACAAAAATTGTGAAATACAACAAAATTCCAAAGAAAAAAAACAATATAACTAATACTAAAAAAAAAAAAAAAAAAAAAAAAAAAAAAACACAAAATAAAACAAAAAACTATGCATTTAAAAGATCTCGGTTGGATCTAACACAGAAAAGATCACTAAGAATTGAAGCCGCTAGTGAACTCCTCTTTTTTGTGATCGTGTTCCCGGCATCCTTAAAATTGCATTGGGACATAGAGTTAGAAACCGGAATAGTTAGAACGGATCTAGCGACACAAGATCGAAGAGGAAATCCTCCATCTTCCGCACATACACTTGATTTCTTTTCTACCATTCGAGTATTAAAATTCCATCTTTTGTCGGTGGTTAATTTTAAAACAAAGTAACGTTTCGATTCATCATTAACGAGCATTTTTTTTGTCGGTGGTAATAAGAACCTTGTTTACGTCATCGCTCTCACCAAAAAAATTGTGGAAACCATCCATATTTTGCGATGTTATTTGTTCTTTTGTTATGCATTGAGGACTACCTGTAATAGGATCTCCTACCTCTCAGAAAATCCCATTACTACAAACAATTCCAACCACTTATTCCACACATTGGAAAATACACATCCACATTGGAAAACACTCACATAAGGATAAACTTTAATTGAAAAGAAGCTTCTGTCCACATAACATTAGCTTGGTCTCTTGCCCTCGTGGCTCAACCCTTCAATTTAAAGTGTTTCCTCTACTCTCCACTCTTAATAATTCTATCTCTTAACTACTAAAACACTATTTAGTTAGTAAGAGATTTCAATGCAAAATGCCTTTTCTCCAATTTGGTATTAATCGCTCAGGACCAAGATCAGCCGGAATTTCCACAAACTTTTCCAAAGGAAAAGATGTCTACTCTCCTCTTACACTTCACTATTTATCCATCATCGCCCTGGACTCGCCAGGCCAGAGTCAACGCTCCGTTTTAACAGGCTTTTACCTGGGCCAATCATTGATCAGCAAAGACTCAGACTGACCAATGCAAAAACGTGCGAAATCTCTTACTAACTACTTAGCACTTTACTAACCAATCAAACGTTACGTTTCACTACGTAACATTTACGTGCAAAAGTGCGCGCCAAACGAAACGCGACTTCGCACGATCGTGCGTAACAAATTTCGCACGCGAAACTTCCTACGAAATTCCTTTAAGTAAAAGTGACGTTTCGTACTAAAATTTGTACGAAACGAACCACCGTGCATACTAAACGTTTCATTAGAACTTTATGAAACGTACACACGTAATTTCGGTACTAATTTGACCCTTAACCCGTTTCAATGATACCCACTTGTTATTTAGACCCCACGCTGTCACCTAAATGCACCCATCGCTATAACTTTTAAAATATAACTCCAAATAGCGTGATTCTTTTGCGGACGTCTACCAAATTTAGTACTCTATAATCATAACACCTAAATATCCCTTTATAAACAAGTTCGATCCGCTATTGCTGTTACATCATCCCCTCCTTATTTTTAACTGACCTCAGTTAAACACTTTTAATTTTCAAGACGGCACTTCTATATTATTATCCCTCCAATACCTCTGTAAAAACTCAGAATTTTTATCCTCTAAAGTCAACTCATCTTCAGGCCTTCCTAGATAATGCACTTGCCAGAATATAGTATTACCAACCTTGAACCGTTGACCAACCCAATCTATTACCCATCTGTGGACTTCAGGTCCTATAATTATTGAGGGATCCAATTCCAGTTCTCTTTCTGTTGGTCGAAGATTCGCTGGTTTCAGTTGACTGATGTGTATCACAGGATGAATTTTTGTTGAAGGCGGAAAGTCCAATTTGGCAGCAACTGACGATATCATCTCGATTACAGTAAATGGTCCAATGTACTTAGGGGCAAATTTCCCCGTAGGATCCGATTGTCCCTCAATCTTGCACCTGTAATGAGTTGTAGAAAGCCAAACCTTGTCACCTGTGCGTAACACCCAATCACCCCGTTTGCGGTTAGCATTTAATTCTTGCCTCCTTTGTGCCTCCACTAATGAATCTCGGACAGCTTTCCAAATTGTTTGAACGTATTCCCAAAACTCTGTTCCAGAACCCCTATTTTCTTGAGTGACTCCTGTTATTAAGTCCAATGCTTCTCTAGGTTGGTATCCGTATGCAACCTTAAATGGCGAGAATCCTGTACTAGCATGTTTACATGAATTGTATGCAAATTCCATTAATGGTAGTTTAGATTCCCATGTGTTCTGAACTCCACTACAAACAGTCCTAAGCATTTCCTCTAGTGTGCGGTTCATCCTTTCTGTCTGTCCATCTGTCTGAGGATGATAAGCGGTACTCATTTTCAATTCAGTGCCTAAATTTTGTTGCAATTCTTTCCAAAATGCAGATGTAAATTTAGAATCCCTATCACTGACTATAGACAGGGGAACTCCATGATGTCTGACCACGTTGTCAAAATATAACTTTGCAATATCTACAACTGAATGAGTAGTTTTGCAAGGGATAAAGATTGCCATTTTACTGAACCTATCGACTACGACTATGATACTGTCATTTCTTCTAGATGTAGCTGGTAACCTGACAATAAAATCCATACTGACAGATTCCCATGGTCTTTCGGGGATATCTAAAGGTTTTAAGAGTCCCCTAGGTTTCTGGTTACTAGGTTTACTCTGTTGGCAAGGAACACAACTTTCCACGTGTTTCGACACCTCCTTTGCCATCCCTGGCCAAAACAATCTACTCTGCAACCGACTAAGAGTTTTATCTCGACCAAGATGTCCTAAATGCTCATGGGCTTCCTGTAAAAGTTGTTTTCTTAAGTCTCCCATTTCAGGAATGCATAACCTATCCCCTGTTCGCAAATACAGTAAACCCCATTCTATTCTAAAGTTTTTAACATGCCTCTCATTCAGTGGGTCAGAATTCTCTCCCGAAATATTCTTGCAAATCACAACAAAATAAGGATCTTTATCATAACCATATCTAACTGTATCTAAAAACAATTCATCTTGAACCATAACACTTATTTCAAAACATCTACTTAATGGATCAGCGACTACATTTGTTTTCCCAGGAATATGTTTGACATTAAATTTGAAATATGCTAATTTTTGCATCCACCTAACCTGTCTGCCAGTCATAATCTGCGCATCACTTAATCTCTGTAAATAAGAAAGCGCTTTATTATCACAGTGAACTGTAAATTCTTTATTATGCAAATAACAACGCCATTTCACCAATGCATGTACAATTGCAAGTAATTCTTTTTCCTGTGCTGTATAGTTCTTTTCAGCATCATTGAATTTTCTGGACTCAAAAACAATAGGATGGAAGTGTTTGCCGACTTTTTGACTTATGACTGCACCTAGACCCTTATCAGATGCATCTGTGGTGATCAAAACTTCAAATTCCCCGGCAGGGTCAGGATACACCAGTGTAGGGGCAGAGGTCAACTTCCCTTTTAATTCCTCGAATGCTCCCTCTTGATCAGCTCCCCACACAAACGTCTCCTTCTCCCGAAGTAAATCCGTCAAAGGTGCGGCGATCATACTGAAGTTCCTAATAAATTTCCTGTAATAAGTGGCCAATCCCAAAAACGATCTAACTTCTGTGACATTAGTAGGTTGTTTCCAATTTTGGATTGCCAAAATTTTGGATGGGTCTGTTTTAACACCTTCCCCACTAACTATATGTCCCAAAAATAATTGTTCACTTTTAAGAAAACTAGATTTTGACAATTTTCCATATAATTTTCTTTCTCTTAACCTTTCCAACACTCTTTTTAAATGAATTACATGTTGTTCTTTAGATTCACTGTAGACTAAAATATCGTCTATAAACACTTGGACAAACTCATCTATGTAATCTGAAAAGGTTTGGTTCATTAATCTTTGGTAAGTAGGCGGTGCATTCGTTAAGCCGAATGGCATCACTATCCATTCGAAGTGACCCACCCTAGTCCTGAAAGCAGTTTTATCAACATCTTCAATTCTAATTGGCACTTGATTAAAGCCACTACGCAGGTCAATCAACGAAAACACTTTAGCACCTTTTAAACGATCTATCAAATCAGAAATTAAAGGTAACGGATACTTATCCTTCACCGTAATCTTGTTCAAACTACGATAATCGACACACATTCTCAACGTTCCGTCCTTCTTTTTGACGAAAAGAACTGGTGCTCCGTACGGTGATTTGCTAGGTTGAATATGTCCTTTCTCTAGGAGTTCTTTGATCTGTTTCTTTAACTCCTCTTGCTCAAAGAAACTGTGCTTATAAATTCCTGTGACAGGAGGGTTACATCCAGGTTCCAAGTTAATAACATGTTCTACATCTCGGGAAGGTGGCCTTCCTGAGGGTAAATCACTTGGAAAAACATCCCGGAATTCAAAAATCAAATCCTTAACAGCAGCATCAGGTGTATTAATGTCAGTTACAAAATCAGATTTTTGTTTTTCAAGATTTTTAGTGGTGTCTGATTCAGGAATAACATGAATGTTAGTGTTTTCTCCCCCCCCTTCATCAGTAACTGCCTCAGTTACTAATAACAAGAAAGCATGATTTGTTTTATCTTTTAAATGCTTTTTAAATTGTTTAGCGGAAATCAAACCTTCTACTCCCAATCTGGTTATGTTATTTATATGATTCCTATGCAATTTCTTAGGAGATAATGCTTGCAAAACCTTCCAACCGTTTTCAGACTTCACTTTTAAGGTGTTAATTTCCCAATTAATTTGAGGATTATGTTCTGTTAACCAAGGCTTTCCCAGAATTAGTTCTTCACTTCCCAAATTCATTATTTCACACACAACTTTCATTTTATGACCCTGGATATCAACTTCTATCGTGTCAGTTTGTAAGTCTAATGTGGACTTATTACCATTTGCCACTTGAACATGTAAAGGCTTTTCCCTTATGACAGTAGGAATTTTATTTTCCTCTACAAACTTATGTGAAATAATATTATGTGTGGCACCTGAATCAACCATTACTTTCAACGGCTTTCCTTCCACTAATGACTCGAATCTAATCAAACTGTGTCTGGTGTCATCATTACTTAACTGTCCTAACATAGGTCTGTTGTTGAGAATTTCATCAGAAGGATTCTTTAAACTATGCAGTGTAGTGATAATCATAATAAATTCAGCAATCCTAGCTTTTCCATTCATTAATTTGCCCTCCAAAGTTAACTCTTTAACTTCTGGATCCGATTGACTAAACTGAGGACTTTCAGTTAGTCCTTTCCGTTTCCCACCTCCTGGGCATCCTGCTCAGCTAGATATAATGCAATATCCTCTTGGAGACCTTCATTTACATCGACTGTTTTGAGAGAACCTTTATCTATACAGTCTTTAGCGTAATGATCTGGACCTCCACATTTGAAACAAGTGACTTTCTTCTTGGGTTTTGTGCACTCTCTACTAAAATGTCCCTCCTCTCCACAGTTATAACAGTTAATCTTTTTCAATTGTGCACACTCAAATGCTCTATGACCCTTTTTCTGACAAATTGTGCATGTGGGGATGGTAAGGTTAGGCTTCTGAGCATTAATGTTTGGTTTAGGACTTTTAATGTACCCCCCTCTATTGTTAAATTTATTTCCTGCGTTAACACTATGTCCACCCCTTTGATGTCCCCTAAAGATATTTTGTCTATTCACCAGACCAGCATTCAGACCCTCTTCAACAAATTCCTCCTCATCCCACTGTGATACTTCATTTAAATTACCCCTGAGTGATCGAGTTTCCCGATTATACCCCAACTGATCCTCTAATTCCAATGACTTATCTTGTAATTCCTTCAAATTAATAAATTTTTGATGTTTCAGTTCTGATTTCAGTATAGGATTTAAATAGTTCAAGAAATGCAATTTAGCCATTTCATCAGTCAAACCTATGACATGCATACTAGATGAGTCAAATTCCACAATATAATCCTTCACAGATCCAGTCTGCTTACAATTCAGCCACTTTTCTTCCATTCTAGATTTAAAAGTGACAGACAAGAAACGCGATTTGATCGCGGTTTTAAAAGTTTCCCAATCAGCATTATCAGGAATCAATTTAGATCTTCTCTGGGTATAATACCAAATCTGAGCATCACCTTTCAGGCAACTAACAGCAAAAGAAGTGTAATCATCACGATCACAATTTCTAGATTCCAAATAATATTCCATATGAAAAATCCAAGCATCCAACTCATCAATCTTCTTACCATCAAACGATGGTGCCTCACTAATAGACAATTTCAGATCCCTTATCTTCTTAGGTCTATCATGATCATCCTCCCTAAAACTAGCATTCCTTTTACCACTCTCACTCTTTTGGTCATTCATATCATTTTTGGTCTGAATTAAGTTAATAAGTTCATCCAATTTTTCATTTGAAACATTTCCATTTTCTTTGACAACTTTCAATTCACTTTTCAATTCGGAAATGATTTCATCCACAGCGGCAGCATGATTGTTAAATCTTTTGACTAATTTCACAGTACGCTTCTTCAACATATTTAAAGCATTCTCCATTTCACGTTTCCATGCAGAATTTGCCATTATCACACAATGAAATCAAGCAAAAGTAAGGATAGAATATAATTTCCCAAAGAAATTTGCTGCAGATTTGAAGTCCTTAGATTGCTCCAAAAACTTTTTCTCCTTAACAAATCCTTTGAAAAGATCAAAATCTGAGAAATTAAAAAAATATTGAAAGTAAGTTAGTACAAATTCAAATTTTCAATTTCCCAACATTGAAACAGAAATGTAAGAATTTCCCCACCAATTTTGCAATAGCAAAAATTGAAAGCTCCCAAAGGTAAGATTTAACCATAAATTTTGCAACAGCAAAACTGAAATCAATCAAAGGTAACAATTTAGGGTTTGAAAAGTTTTGAGTCATTTCTGGACTCCTTTGCTCTTGAAGAAGTAAAGTACTCCACTTTCCTTCTCCTCCTTAAGCAAATTCCCCATTTCCCACTACATCAGGATCTTTTGTTCTATAATCCTCACATCCTCACCCTTCATGGCTTCAAGCCCTCCCTCTACACATGAATCATTGCTAGGAGAAGGCAAGTTTGTTTGGCCTCTAGGTAATTGGAGTGAGCTTCGGCGGTGGCTACACTGCCCACCCCGCCTTAGTCCTTAGGACCTGAGCACGCCCCACATCTAACCAGCGGCCGCTGGCAGTGTGATCACTCAGTTTCCCTCCAATCCCCTACCACTTCACATTGTGGTTCTACCGACACAGGTTAGAGCACCCTCACCGGTCACGGCAATCGATTTTCGGGTGAGCAAACTTCTCCCTGGTTTCTAACCAAAGCTTTGATACCATATGTAATAGGATCTCCTACCTCTCAGAAAATCCCATTACTACAAACAATTCCAACCACACATTCCACACATTGGAAAATACACATCCACATTGGAAAACACTCACATAAGGATAAACTTTAATTGAAAAGAAGCTTCTGTCCACATAACATTAGCTTGGTCTCTTGCCCTCGTGGCTCAACCCTTCAATTTAAAGTGTTTCCTCTACTCTCCACTCTTAATAATTCTATCTCTTAACTACTAAAACACTATTTAGTTAGTAAGAGATTTCAATGCAAAATGCCTTTTCTCCAATTTGGTATTAATCGCTCAGGACCAAGATCAGCCGGAATTTCCACAAACTTTTCCAAAGGAAAAGATGTCTACTCTCCTCTTACACTTCACTATTTATCCATCATCGCCCTGGACTCGCCAGGCCAGAGTCAACGTTCCGTTTTAACAGGCTTTTACCTGGGCCAATCATTGATCAGCAAAGACTCAGACTGACCAATGCAAAAACGTGCGAAATCTCTTACTAACTACTTAGCACTTTACTAACCAATCAAACGTTACGTTTCACTACGTAACATTTACGTGCAAAAGTGCGCGCCAAACGAAACGCGACTTCGCACGATCGTGCGTAACAAATTTCGCACGCGAAACTTCCTACGAAATTCCTTTAAGTAAAAGTGACGTTTCGTACTAAAATTTGTACGAAACGAACCACCGTGCATACTAAACGTTTCATTAGAACTTTATGAAACGTACACACGTAATTTCGGTACTAATTTGACCCTTAACCCGTTTCAATGATACCCACTTGTTATTTAGACCCCACGCTGTCACCTAAATGCACCCATCGCTAAACTTTTAAAATATAACTCCAAATAGCGTGATTCTTTTGCGGACGTCTACCAAATTTAGTACTCTATAATCATAACACCTAAATATCCCTTTATAAACAAGTTCGATCCGCTATTGCTGTTACACTACCAAAATCAACGTCATCACCGAGTTCATTTGCGAGTTCTCGAAGTTTGACCCTTACGCTTTCAATTTCGGTTTTCGATACCCCAATTATTTCAAGCCTATGTTTTTGACGGGGATCTAAAAGAGCCGCGACAATATGATACTCGTGAAGGCCCCACTTCGGTAGTGCAAATTTCTTAAAAAGTTTTTTCAAGTTTTGCAAGTTTGGGGAATCGGCGGGGCATTGTTTTTCATCGTCATTGTATGATGTTTTCTTATCTTACGGTGGTTATGTAGTGACGATCTTTCAAACACAACCAAATGTAAAGTTGGTTATTTAAATTTTTCCAACTTGGTCGCTTATTGAAACCTTTCCAAAAATCGTATAAGTTCGGTAAGTTGGGTCTTTTCTGTACAAGCAAAAAGTATCAATTTATTTTTTGCTTGAGCGATTGATCCTATCTCATTGAATGCATCGTAAACATTGTTAAGCATTCGGAACAAAGAATTCCACCACATTGCGTTTTCTTGTTTTAAAGTGTTTTTCAAAAGATTTTGTAAATTAATCTGTTTGAAAAACGTGACCAATGATTTACAAGAGTCAATTATATCAAACAATCAAGAACTTCCACATCGTATTTGTATTTTTAGGAAGTTCCGCTCTTGTTCAAAATCGTTGTCACCATAGTTCAAAAGTAGGTGAAAGTAGGCCCATACAATATGCCTATTGTATGCAAAACATACAATATGACCTTAAGACCCATATTGTATTCATACCTATTCGGACCAATAAAAATATTCGAACCAAAAATTTGACCAATTAAAAATTCGGACCAAAAAAGTTTATTTACACCGTCAGATTCGGACAATCGGACGGTCGCTGATCAAAGTAGTGATCTAAAAAGATCACACGTAAAGCCCATAACACAACTTACGATAAAGGTGCCGACCAAAGGCCTACCATAAAAACGCCTACTTTTGAAGTATGGTTGTCACAGTTGTAGCAATTTTATGGTCCGCGCAAGGTATCTAAGTAAATATACTTGGCAGACCTTCAACCGCACACAGGTTAGAGCCGCTGTCGGTCACAACAACACAACGATTTTCCAAAACAACAAAATTGGACATTTCAAATTTGGTTAAACAATTTTTGAAAGCCGTTAAACATTTTCCACGGTATGTTTTTCCTTTGGAAAATGATCGACTTGAAGCGTGCGTGCGAGAATTTTATATTATTTGTCGATAACATGAGCGATTACTGATATGAATGATATGAATGAGGTTCTTTTTACCGTCTTGGTCCAGAGATAGGTCG
Organism: Zygnema cylindricum; assembly: GCA_037447655.1. Taxonomy (NCBI): domain Eukaryota; kingdom Viridiplantae; phylum Streptophyta; class Zygnematophyceae; order Zygnematales; family Zygnemataceae; genus Zygnema; species Zygnema cylindricum. The sequence goes on along the minus strand of JBBHKE010001874.1, from coordinate 293,189 downwards.
TAAATGCGACAAAACTATTGCTATCAATAATTTTAGTAAGTTTTGGGATGATCAAACTACGAATATTTTTGACAAAAGATATAATGTAGTTTTCTACGCTATTTACGGACGGAAGTAGCTGGTCGATGTCAACACTTTTGTTGGACGAAACACCAACATCAAACAATTCTTGACAAAATGCTTGAAAATTTGCGAAAAAAAAAAAAACAATAATAAATTATCATACAATTACTAACCATGATCAATAAGAAGGTTTCTACCAAAACGAATTTTATTTTTATGGATAGACAAATAAAAAACAACATCATGACATACAAATAATAACAAAAAAATAAATATAAGCGAACGAGTATGAATTATTGATAAGAAAATAGTGATGAAGCTCAAATATATAAATTTATTAACAAAACAAGTTATAATGACATGTACATTAAAGCCATCCTAAATGGAATTCGAAATAAATCATACCTGAACCGTCGACTATCGAAAATGGTGATATTTGACATTGACAGGTTGTCATATTTGTGGAAACACCGTTTTTACCTTTGGATTGTGGATTTTGTTAGACGTACTGCAAACGATGTTGGCCGCCTATTGGCCAACATCTTAAGTAGTTTTCATTCATGTAAAATAGGTTAGACGTAGGCTAGTTTCGCGTTAGGCGTAGCTTAGCTTCTACTTAGGCTAATTCTCAGACTTAGAGAGTTTAGATTTCGGACAATAATTTTCTCTTGGCAGTGGAGCAGTTTCCTTGCTTCCTCCTTGCCACCGATTGCCCTTTATTTCTTTATCCTACTGTTAGCTAATGATAGATGTTAGTTAGCGTACGGATTTTTCTCTCCTTGTGTTCTGCCTCGTTTTGAATCCACACGGCTTCGGCCAAGTCCGAAGGTTTCCCTCCAAATTTGTCTTTTTGGCGATCGGTGGAGTGGAGGCTTGAGGCGTGGCATCTTGTATTGGCTGCACTGTTCTCCGGACGGACAGCTTGACTGTTTGTTTGAGTGTATTTGTTTGTGTGGCATTTCGGTTGTCTTGGAAAAGTGCCATTTTGACCAAATCCGACTTTCTTGGTTTGGTTGGAAGTGTTTATTTTGCTTCGTTGCTTTCCTTTGAGATAACTGTTGTAAAGAATACGTTGAAGACCCGAGAGCCTAGTGGCTACCTCGTGGCTCAGTATTCTTGTCCGAAAAAACTTTTCTAAAAAATATATTTTTCAAAAAAATAAATTATTAAAAATATAAATTTTATTTTATAAAAAAAATTATATCAACATTCAATTTCAGTTTTGTTTCTTGGCTTGGTCTTTCTATTTTCTTTCCAATTTACCTTTCATTTTTAGTTTTGCTTCTCAGTTTGGTGTGAGAACAAAAATCTAAAAGAAAAAAAAAATACATTATTTTCAATATAAAATCTATCTTTTTATTTCTGAATTTTCTTCCACCTATTTTTGATTTGGTTTTTTCCTTTTGATCAGGCTTTATCTTTCTACGGGTTTTCCTCCTACTTTCTCTCCATTTTTTCTTTCGCTTTCAGTTTTGCCTTGAAAAAAAAAATATTAAACAAATAATTAAAATTATAAATTTTACTCCATAAAAAAAAAACAAATTTTATTTTTGTTTTTTGTTTCCTTCTTTCTTGCTTCCAATCTTTGTCTCCTATTTTGTTACCATTCTATTTCTGGGCTGCAGATTTAGGTCTGAATTTGGGTCAGATTTTAGGGTTAATCTGCGAAATTAGGGTTTGGCTCCAGATTTAGGGTTTGGGCCCCATTTTTGGGGTTTGTACGGATTTAGGGTTTATTTTTTGGAATTATTAACCCTAGGTTAGCAGAATACCATCCCTTGGTCGAAGATTCTTTATTTTTACAGCATGGAAATAGGGTTTGGGAAACCTTCTTTGCCTAATTCTACAGTATTTTGTGTTTTTCTTTGAAGTTTTCTCCATATTTCCTATCTTCCTCACTCTTGTTGCAACCTACTTTGCTATCTAGTTGATGTTTGGCTTGTGTTGGATTTGATAATTTCTTTCTTTTCCTCTTGCCAAATTAATCATTCAGAACACTTAGCAAAATAAAAATATTTATTCAATATATTAGAGTTGCACAAATTATAAAATATAATTATCACTGCTTTATAGTTGGGTATAGCGTGGCATAGCGCTGATACGCATATCCTAACAGGGAATTAATCGCCTAGGTGCTGAGTTGTGGTTTTGGGCAAGATTATTCGGAGTGTGGTGCGGAATCACGCTTTGGCGCTCTGCAAAGTCTGACTGTGACAATTAGTCGCGGCTCACCTTTGATAATCACTAGATTATTAATGGTATTTTGTAAGTGTCACGATACCTTGCGGGTGCAGGAGCTTTCCTTTGTAATTTGGATACTTGTGTAAGGGATCGGTGTGAATTGGTTCTATTTCGAACCTGTTTTGTTGAGCGTATGCATTTCCCCGCTTTCCTTGCATGTTATCTGGCCGTGATTGGCCTTGAGGTTTCCCTGTGACTATCTGGATTGGATGGATTGGATTTTCTTTCACAGATCTTGCCGTAGGTGGCACAATTTACACTTTTCCGCCTGTGCTGCTATAGATCTGCACCAGAAGGTGCCTACATAGTTTTGTGTTTTTTTTTATAGATCTGGCCCTTCGGCCTTGCCCCATTGTTTGCAGGGTAGAGGTTTTGGTATTCCGGTTTTTTGCTAGATCTGACCACCGAGTCGTGCTAGAGACTTCGTGTGTTCACTTGCTTTGTGTGGATTGGCCTTTCATTTGAAGCACCTCAGTTAGGTCGTTCCGAAATTTCCAGTCATAATCGAGGGTTTTCTCTTCGTTTATGCCCACGGATTGGGATAACTTACGTTATCCATCCGGATCTACCCTACATATTTCTAGTTTACACGAGTCTACGGACGCACCAATTTCGGTTGCGGCCCTCGATCTCCGTTAGTTCGGTCACTGTTGACCACAGTCTCCTCATTATCATCAATTTCCTCTAGGTCATACCTAGATAAAACTGAAGAAGACTTTTCAGAGGATATCTTTTCTCATCCTTTTACATTTCAATTTTCGGTTAGTCCAAATTTGGAACAACCGGTGCATCCTCCTTTTTACGACATGGCTTCTTCCTCAGAGGTATCCATGGGTAGGATGCAATTCTGTTTTTCTAGTTTGAAGAATACCATGTCCTTATCTCATTTCTGCATGCTTTATGACACAGAAATGAGGGAGTTAGCTTTCCGATATCAAGACCGGTTCGACCTTAGGGTCGCTTTCTCTCTCCTCGGTCGATACCTTCGCGGTTCGGCTTTCACTCTATATACTCGCAAGTATGATATCATTCTAGCGATAACGGAGTACGCTCCCACGTTTGCTATAGTAGCTGAGGTCATTGGCTGGGTAGAATAAGGTCATTGGCCAGGTAGAAATTCCCTACCAGGCGGTTGTCCCATCGGTGTTAGATGTCAATGGAGACAAGCTGTTTCCAGCTGTTCCCGAGATTCCCCATCAGTATGCTGTGGCTGCTCGAGCGGCAGTCCCAGCTAGACCGGGGGGAACAATTCTTTTGCGTGACCCGCTATCGGTCATGTTCGATCTCCTTCAAGAGGAATATCGGATGCAGAATCCCGATCAAGTGAAGGAGTTGATGAACTTCAAACGTAAGCCGGGTGAGACTGCTTCGCTTTACGAGCTCGAATGGAAACCCTTCGAGAAGCCTTACCGGACCTTATGTCCGATGCAGAGGCTTTCCAGAAATTCGTGGGACAGTTCCCTCCTCAATCGAAATATTCATTCAGACTCATCTTAGTCAAACATACATGCTGAAATTTACCTTTGAGCAAGCTGTTGAATATGCGGTTAGGTAAATATTGGGTCCACTCACTCTAGGGGAGTATTCTTCCCCTTCTCTCTTTGGGTCATTTTCACCTTTATTCCTTCTCATGGTGTATATATTTTTTGACTTTTCATATTTAAGTTTGCTGGTATATATGTTTGTGAGCATGACTTTGCTGGTTGTGATGCATATTCGCTTGCTTGTCGCTCATGCACGACATTCCCATTAAACAGAAGCCACCTGGCCCAACAAAATTTTTGACCAACCTCACCCCCTATGAGGGCCCGACTCCCCTGCGTCAAACGCAAAAGAGATCTTTGAATTTGCTCCCTTGAGTAGTAAGTTATGCTTGGTCAAAAATGACCTTTATAGTTAAAAGTGTTGAGATTTAGAAAAAGTGGCCATAGGATAGGATCAATCAATTAAAAGACAAGAAGCTAAAGAAAACAACTCTCTATATGAGAAGACAAGCTTAATTACTGAACAAGGAAGAAGATAGATTAATTACACGACAAAATAAGCACTCAGTGCAAAAATAATAGTAAAGAAAATTGGAGAGATTCATTCAGTTGATTGACGATTAATTTTCAATGTCAAGCATGAGTACATTTTATATGTGTAGGTGAAATAGGTACTACGCTAATTGTCTATCACGTAAAGGAACAAATTCCTAACTTGTGAACTACGTAAACTTAATCAACGACCGTAATTCACTACATGACATTCACTCAAAATCGGCAACAACTCCGTTTGCCGTACAATACATGTAGACGACTACGTTTCATCAAATTGTCATGCCGCATCTCGTCGGACACTTTTCTTGTTTATATTTAGGGTTTAGGATGGGCACTCGCCACACTAATTGGTATTTGTGTGTTATTTGGGTTTCGCAAGACCGTACATATTTACATCGCCGTACATGTTGACCGTACATATTTATTTTTCGTGTAATTTCTGCCGTCGAAGTTTACCGTACATACTGACATTTCACGTAATTCTCGCGACAACGTCCGTACTTTAATTTTCTATCGCAGATTTTGGCGTGACGCGACAAATGATTCTAAGCACGTATTCCGCGACATATGATTTCGGAATGTCAGTGACGCGACGTACGATTTCGAACATTAATGACGCGACATACAATTTCGAAAGTTTGTGACGTGACGTATGATTTTGAACCTAGGCGACGCGACGTGCGATTTCGAAATGTTGGCGACGCACGCTGATTGGTTGTATTTTAAGTCGTGAACCCATGTAGGTTCACGCATTCACATGTAGTTAGGAAGGGTTTTAATCCGCGGACTGTGAATTTTGTAACGTAGGCAGATGGTCGTGGTCGCTTATTGGCTAGGACCCAAACTAGGCGCAGATTGTAGAGTAAAATACTCTCACGCTATTGGTTAGTTAGAAATGTCAAAAATTAGTACTTTGGCTGTTTCGTTGGTACTTAGGCTATTGCTTTAGGTTTTGAACTCTCATAACTTGAGAGTACAAGAATTGATAGAAGAGGACTTACATTTTCTTGTCTTTTTCCCTTGTCTTTTTCCTAGTCAAATTGTCAATGTTTTTCTGCAAGGCTTTTTCTGCCTTAGTTAGTTAAGAGCCTAGTCTTTCTCTTTTCTCTATTATACTTTCCTTGTAAGCCCTACAATTTAATTCACCCGGTTTTGGCCGGAGTCCGCACGTTTACCCTTCAACAACCTCTTTTAGTGTGGATTTTGTCGACTACTATCTCTGGACCTTTGTGTATGCATTTTGTGAATTGGAGTTGGACTTGTTGTTGTCTAATTTCTGGTGCCTCGATTGGAGTTTGCTTGTGTTTGGTAGGATTCGGTTATCTCGGATTCTCAATAGCTTTTTATTGCTTGTTTTTATTATCATTTTTTTGCGATTGGTTATTAGTGTATTAGAATCTGGTTATCTCGGATTTGGTGCAGATTTTTAACGTTGCTTCTTGTATTTTTCTCGTGCTAGTTTTACTTATTGGTTCTCTTATTATTTGCTATTTTGTGGTTTACTGTTATAATTGTCAGTTTTGTTAAAATTCGGTTATTTCGAATTCTTTACAGTTTGCTATTTATTACTTTCTGTTTCGGTTGCTATTTTTTCTTGATTTGCAATCCTAGATCTAACTCTTGTAAAGAATACGCCCAGACCGTGGAGCCTAGTTGCTATCCATCAACTTAGTTGAATAAATGGATCTCTCTCTCGGCTTCCCACTCACCTTTCACCTTTTATCCTATCCACCTGTTATCTCATTTTTACATTGTCATATTCATTTTAGCTTTGTATTATAATTCTTTTTGCTTCGGGATGTGCTTTGCTGTTGTCTATTCCACGTTTTCTACTCGCCAGCTGGTTGGGTTGCATGATTTTTGGTTTGATTGGACACATGCACAACAAAGAAGACCATTTATAATTCACTAGAGGCTTCATATACAAAGGAGAATTCTTTGATCCAATGGGGGGACACATAAATGCACTCTTTAGGAATCCCCCTCATTGTTAAATTTGTTTCTAGCATTATGACATTACTCTATCCACTTTTTTGATTTCCCTTAAAGGTATTTTGCCTGTTCACCAAACCCGCATTCAAACCTTTTGTCGTGCATGTATCAAATAACATGAAGATGCATGCAATATCATCAGCTGTGCTCAACCCAAACCAAAACGATGAAATATATTGTGAATGAAATAAGACATGAAAGAGAAAAATGAATAAATATAACAACAGGCAAGGTGAAAGAAAAAGAAAGGTCAACAACTTAGCTGGTTATGGTTAGGTCGGTTTATTCAGCTGATGGATGACCACTAGGCCCCACGGTCTATTTATATTCCTAGCAGGAGTTATCTTTATCGAGAATAATCTGAATTTATACTTAAATAAAATAAATCAAAACATAAACAACCGAGAAAGATAAATAAAAACTGAAAATGACAATATGCCCGACACTTATGAGGTTTGAGATAACCAAACTCAAAAGATGCGCAAAAGCCAAATAGAAATAAATACACTATCACAAGAAATAAACACAACAAATCAATAATCCCAACATACAACTTCCACACTAATTAGAATTCAGCCACAGCCAGGGAAAAAAGTTGGTGTTGTGAGATCGCGGTTGAAATCCACTCAAAATGACGAAAAAAGTAAAGGGAAACCGAGTAGGACTTGGCTGAAGCCGTAAAGATTAATATGTAAGGATTTACAATATATTGATAATGTAATGGAAAACTAGACGCTTCACGCAAAGGCAGAAAATTGCCTCTAAGCTGTCTGGACAATTTTACAAATAAAAAGATGGCTATAGAAAATCCTCAATACTGAAAATAAATAAAATGAATAATTCTTGTACTTGAAAATTGTGTGCAAGAAATGATCCCAAATGAACTAAGTAACAAAAACTACGCCTAGCAAAAACAAGCCAATCAGAGTATAGCGTGCTATGTAAGTATTTGCGTCTAGTTTGGATTCAGCCAATAGGAGGCCGAAATCCTATGCCCTACGTTACAAAATCTATAACCTACGGATTTAAACCCTTCCTATCTACATGTGAATCCGTGAACCTCCAAATGGTTCATGACTTAAAATGGTCCAATCACGTCGCTTCGTCAGAACTGACACCCGATTTGTCTGTCACTTGCGTCGACGGTCCAGATGTGATATTACGAAAATCACATACTTTGTGTCAACAACCGAGATGCTACTCCATGCGAAATGATTAAAATTTGTTGTTGGTCGGGATTCAAGGGAATATAAGCTTGTACGGTAGCCTTGAAATGATCAAAATTGTCGTCGGCGAGAATCGCGGAAAATGTATATAGTACAGTAAGTTTAATTTTACCGTCGTGAATTTTAACGTAAGTTGTCGGCGAAAAATCTTGGAAAAAATAAATAAGTACGGTCGACGTGAATCGACCCGATTCATTGTCGTCGGATATCCGGGAAATAAAAACAGGTACGACAAGACCGCAAGTATGGTCCAATTTGTGGCCGCGGGAATTCCGGTCGACGTAAGTCGTACGGTCGACGCGAAATAATCAAATCCACTATCGGCGGAAATCGCGGGACATATATGTCGTACGGTAAGACCGCGGGTACGGTCCAAATCGTCATCCCGGAAATTACGGAGAATGTAGGTCGTACGGTACACGTCGTACAGTCCTGCGAAACCCAAATAACACCCAAATACAAATTAGTGTAGCGGCTGCCCGTCCTAACACCTAAATATAAACAACTAAAATGGCCGACGAGATGCGGCATGACACTTTTTCCACAAATTCCTCCTCACCCCACTTTGATACTTTATTCAAATAACCTCTAACTAATTAAGTTTCCCGATTATACACCAACTAGTCCTCGAATTCCAATGCTTTACCCTGTAATTCTTTCAAATTACTAATTTTTTAATGTTTCAGTTCCGATTTTAGTATGGGAAACAGATAATTCAAAAAATGCAACTTAGACATTTGATCAGTCAAACCTTTTACATGAATGCTAGATGATTCAAATTCCACAATATAATCCTTCATAGATGTAGTTTGTTTACAGTTCCACAATTTTCTTCCATTTTGGATTTATAAGTGACAAACAAGAAACTCGATTTGATCTCGGTTTTATAAGCTTCCCAATCAACATTATCAGGAATTAAACTATACCTTTTCTGGGTGTAATACCAAAATATGAGCATCGCCATTCAGAAAACTAACATTAAAAAAAATGTGATCATCACGATCACAATTCCTAGATTCCAATAAATATTCCATATGGAATATCCACGCATCCAACTCATTAATCATTTTTCCATCAAAAGATGGTGCCTCACTGATAGACAATTTCAAATATCTTATCTTTTTAGGTCAATCATTATCATCCCCGCTAAAACTGACATTTCTTTTACTACTCTCACCCTTTTGGTCATTATCATCATTTCGTGTGTGAATTAAATTAATTACCTCATCTAATTGCTGATTTGAAACATTCACATATTCCTGACATCCTTCAATTCGCTTTTCAATTCAGAAATTGTTTCATCCACAGCTGCAATATGATTATTAAATCTTTTAACCAATTTCACGGTACGTTTCTTCAAAACATTCAAGGTATTCTCCATTTAATGTTTCCATGCAGTATTTACCATTAACACACAATGAAATCAAACAAAAATAAAGATAGAATATAATTTCCCAAATAAATTTGTTGCAGAATTGAAGTTCTCGGATTGCTCCACTCCAAGACTTCTTCTCTTCAACAAATTCTTCAAAAAAGATCAAAATCTAATAAATCAATAAGATGTCGAAAGTAAGTTAGTACAAATTCAATTTTTTAAACATTGAAACAGAAAGGTAAGAATTTTCCCATGAATTTTGCAAAAGCAAAATTGAAAGCTTTCAAAGGTAAGATTCAGCCATAAATTTTACAACAGCAAAAAAAATTGAAAAGCTCTCCAAGGTAACAATTTAGGGTTTGAAAAGTTTTAAGTCATTTTTGAACTCCTTTGCTCTTGAAGAAGTAAAACACTTCACTTTCCTTCTCCTCCATTAGTAAATTTCCCATTTCGCACAACATCAAGATCTTTTACTCTCTAATCCTCACATACTCACCCTTCATGGCTTCAAGCCCTCCCTCTACACATGAATCATTGGTAGGAGAAGGCAAGTTTGTTTGGCCTCTAGGTAATTGGAGTGAGATTTAGCAGTGGCTACACCACCCACCCCGCCTGAGTCTTTAAGACCTAAACACGCCCCACATCTAACCGGCGTCCCCTAGCACTGTGGTCACTTAGTTTCCTCCAATGGCCTCTAGGTAATTGGAGTGAGATTTAGCAGTGGCTACACCACCCACCCCGCCTGAGTCTTTAAGACCTAAACACGCCCCACATCTAATCGGCGTCCCCTAGCACTGTGGTCACTTAGTTTCCTCCAATCCCCTACCACTTCACATTGTGGTTCCAACGACACGGGTCAGAGCACCCTCATCGAAAACAGCAGTCGATTTTCGAGTGAGCAAGCTTCTCCTGGCTTCTAACCAAAGCTTTGATACCATATGTAACTAGATTTCCTACCTCTTAAAAAATCCCATTACTACAACGAATTTCAACCACACATTCTAAATAGTGGAAATTACACTTTCACATTGGACAACACTCACATAATGATCAACTTTAAATTAGAAGAAGCTTCAGTCCACATGACATTCAGCTTGGTCTCTTGCCCTCTTCGCTCTACCATTCTTTTAAAATATTTTCCACTGCTCTACACTCTTAAATAATCTATCTCTTAACTACTAAAACACTACTTAGTTAGTAAAAGATTTCCGTGCAAAATGCCATTGCTCCAATTTGGTATTATTCCCTCCGGACCAAGATCAGTCGAAATTTCCACAAAATTTTCCACAAGATGCCTACTTTTCTCTTGGACTTCACCATTTATCCATCATCGCTCTGTACCAGCCAGGCCAAATTCAAGGCTCCGTTGAACAAGCTTTTCTCGGGCCAATCATTGATCAACTAAGACTCAGATAAGATTCTAAGACTCAGACTAACCAATGCAAAAACGTGCGAAATATATAACTAACTACGTAGCATTTCTAACCAATCAAATGCTACATTTCACTACGTAACATTTACGTGCAAAAGTGCACACGAATTGAAACGCGACTTCGCATGTTCGCGCTTCACAAGTTTCACACGCGAAACTACCAACGAACTTACAAAATTTGACTTATGACGTTTCGTACTACAAATCGTACGAAACTAAACATCATGTGTACCAAACAACTATTACTACTTTATCAAACGTACACCGAAAATTCCGCTACTAATTTGACCCATTAACCCGCTATAACGAACACTCTTTTGTTATTTTGACCTCGTGTTGTCGCTTAAATACACCAATCACTATAACATTTAAAATACAACTCCAAATCGTGCGAGTCTTTCGCGGGCGTCTACCAAATTCATAACTCTATATTTGTGACACTATACCCATTTACAAACAAGTTCGATCCCTTATTACTGTTACAAGATATATGTTATACGTATATATATATATATATACATATATATATATATATATATATATATATATATTTATATATATATATATTTGTACGAAAAAGAAAAGTAACTCCTGTAACGCTATTATATTTGTCGTTTTTTTAATCCTCAAACGGAAAAACCAATAGAGGTTGCTTTCATTCTAAGCCATAAGGTATCTCAACTCTATTTTCTCTACAAATCCACCTCGCCCTCTCTTAAGTTCCCCCACCCAGCCGCAACTTCTTGAAGGTAAAAGAACGGTGGGCATTGGTGAGAGAGAAATCGGAGAAAGATATCAAAGATAAGGAAGAGGAGAATTAATTTAAAATAAAAAACAAAAATAAACAAGAAGAATACAAAAAAAAGAATAAAAGGGACGAAAATGTTTTCTTGTTGTAATTGGTGGATTGAGTGTACAAAAAGAAGATTTGGCTCTAGATGTAGAGTGCACTACACTGCTAATCGTTATTATTGTTAAAGATATATTAGTGTTTATGCAAATAAATAATTAGCAATACTAATTTAGTGCAAAGAGACGCGGAATATGGTATTCCACATCCTTAAAAAATGTTGTTAACTTTTTTATGTTATTTTTGGTCAAAAAAAGTCGCGACCAAATTAGGGTTATCAACACTAATAGCGATTAGCGGTGTAGTTACATTTTTTCCAGAAGGTAGCGGCAAAGGAAAAAGAGGTAAAACTACGGCCAACGAAAAAGTTGGTGGACTTCAAAATTTGAATCAAAATAAATATTCTATTCATAGAATTCATAATGAAAAAATCTGCTAACGACCACCAATTCTAGAAATGAACGGGTCAACTACAATAAGTACAATGTGTTCTAATAGAAGTGAAGGTACCTATACACTAACAATGACTTTACACGAACCTATGTAATACATAAGTGGAACAAAAATTTCTCCTTGAAAATAAAACAAGCACTTAAGTACAACGGATATATATGTTTCACTAATGACTCAACTAAAAGTGTGTTTTAACACAACCCTCCCTTTTTAACCCTTCCCCCCCTCCAACTCTTCTCTTCCTCTCCTTTCCTCACCTTTGCACTCTCGCTCTCACTCTCTAACCATTCCTCTCTCCTCATATATCTCCCGTTCCACCTCTTGTTGAGTTTGTGTGATCTTAGAGAATATTATTACATCTGAACATCGGGCCGATTCTATTATACGAAGGGACAAATCTCCTAGGTTTGAACCATTATACAAACCAGTGCATGCCCAGCTTGTAGATACAGAACATTAATGCACAACGAACTAGCCTTTTAGTGAATCACAAAGTAAATAGGATTGGAAGAAGCATAGAGTTTACAACAATAGAGTAGCGAAAGTTGAAGTGAACCCCGATTAAAGTAAAATGTTTTGAATAGAATATTCTAATAAATCCGCAATCTCATTCCAAATGCTATTGTAAGAATCTTAAACAAGAATGTACAAGACTTGATAAATAAAATTGATGCATTTGTTAAATGAGATATGATATGAATTGATGACTTGATGCACTTTATGTCTACTTGTGTGTCATCCTGCAATGAAATAAATGTGTGCGTTGCGGAATGAAATTGTGCCGTGCGTCTTTTTCTACCACGAACTGCCGCACGCTGATTTTGAGCATTTCTGTAAGAAAATTAAGGTTCGTGGAATTGTCTATTGAATTTCTTACGTATCATTTCGTCACGCCGTCAAAAATCGTTAAGTTCGCCGATGTAAATACATCGCCCGAGAACGCTACAGTAATTTCCAACAGAATCAACATCAGAGGTCGCAAAAGTGAAAGTTTTAGATACCCCAAACCGACAATTTTTTTTTTATCAAAATTTGAGTACCCGACACCCGACCGGGTTATGTCACGCTCCTAAATTGCTACCAGTTATCCGATACGCGATTACGAAAATAAAAGTTTACCGAAACTCGACTTCTCGCGACTACCCGTACTCGCCCTTACCCGAATAAGTACAGAATTCCAACGCTCATTGTTATTAGCGTTAACCATTTATTAGTGTTAATGAAAAATTATAATTAACAATACTATTTAATGCAAGGAGACGTGACAGGTTGTATTCCACGTCTTTAAATAACGTTGTTAACTATATTTTGTGATTTTTGGCTATAAATAGTAGCGGCTTATTAACACTAATAACGATGAGTGGTGTAGTGGTACATCCCCTTTTGCAAAAAAACAGTTCGTGTACCTCTTCTTTTACTAGTTTGTCTTTTTGCAATATCTCTTGATATATATTTTTTTCCTCGACATTCACCTCCCTCAAGGGATTTTTTCCTAATTTTGCGTGTAACTCTTAGATTAATGATTAAACTCTTAGATTAATGTTTATTCTCTCGCAAATCTAAATTTTTCGCTATATTTATTGGACTTTTTTTTTTTTGACTACGACACTATGTTATGAATTATTCAAAAAAAATGTAGTTTTTACTATATATTCTTAAAAAAAAACCTTAGTTTTTCACATGGAAAATCAGTGAGCAAAAAACACATTTTGATAGGCAAAAAAAAACAAGAATTCTTTTGTAATATCAAATATAGAAATAAACAAATCATGATATATTTTTGACTCTACTATACAAATTCTCAACCTCAAACTTAAAAAATACACAAAATCTACAAATCTTGAATTTGGTATAAATACTACGATTTTAAAAATATGCATTCCGGTTTAAAAAAAAAAGATAAACACTACAAAAATTGTGAAATACAACAAAATTTCAAAGAAAAAAAAAACAATATAACTAATACTAAAAACAAAAAGAATAATTAAAAAAAAAACACAAAATAAAACAAAAAACTATGCATTTAAAAGATCTCGGTTGGATCTAACACACAAAAGATCACTAAGAATTGACGCCGCTAGTGAACTCCTCTTTTTTGTGATCGTGTTTCCGGCATCCTTAAAATTGCATTGGGACATAGACTTAGAAGCCGGAATAGTTAGAACGGATCTAGCGACACAAGATCGAAGAGGAAATCCTCCATCTTTGCACATACACTTGATTTTTTTTCTACCATTCGAGTATTTAAAGTTCCATCTTTCGTCGGTGGTTGATTTTAAAACAAAGTAATGTTTTGATTCATCATTAACGAGCATTTTTTTTGTCGGTGGTAATAAGAACCTTGTTTACGTCATCGCTCTCACCAAAAAAATTGTGGAAACCATCCATATTTTGCGATGTTATTTGTTCTTTTGTTATACGTTGAGGACTACCGAAATCAACGTCATCACTGAGGTCATTTGCGAGTTCTCGAAGTTTGACCCTCACGCTTTCAATTTCGGCTTTCGGTACCCCAAGTATTTCAAGCCTATATTTTTGACGGGGGTCTAAAAGAGCCGAGACAAAATGATACTCGTGAAGGCCCCACTTCGGTAGTGCAAATTTCTTAAAAAGTTTTTTCAAGTTTTGCAAGTTTGGGGAATCGGCGGGGCATTGTTTTTCATCGTCATTGTATGATGTTTTTCTTATCTTACGGTGGTTATGTAGAGACGATCTTTCAAACACAACCAAATGTAAAGTTGGTTATTTAAATTTTTCCAACTTGGTCGCTTCTTGAAACCTTTCCAAAAATCGTATAAGATCGGTAAGTTGGGTCTTTTCGGTACAAGCAAAAAGTATCAATTTATTTTTTGCTTGAGCGATTGATCCTATCTCATTGAATGCATCGTAAACATTGTTAAGCATTCAAAACAAAGAATTCAACCGCATTGCGTTTTCTTATTTTAAAGTGTTTTTCAAAAGATTTTGTAAATTACTCTGTTTGAAAAACGTGACCAATGATTTACAAGAGTCAATTATATCAAACAATCAAGAACTTCCACATCGTATTTGTATTTTTAGGAAGTTCCGCTCTTGTTCAAAATCGGTGTCACAGTTGTAGCAATTTATGGTCCGCGCAAGGTATCTAAGTAAATATACTCGGTAGACCTTCAACCGCACACACGTTAGAGCCACTGTCAATCACAACAACACAACGATTTTCCAAAACACCATAATTGGACATTTCAAATCTGGTTAAACAATTTTTGAAAGTCGTTAAAACATTTTCCGCGGTATGTTTTTCCTTTGGAAAATGATCGACTTGAAGCGTGCGTGCGAGAATTTTATATTCTTTGTCGATAACATGAGCGATTACTGATATGAATGAGGTTCTTTTTACTGTCTCGGTCCAGAGATAGGTCGTAAATGCGACAAAAATATTGTTATCAATAATTTATGTAAGTTTTGGGATGATCAAACTACGAATATTTTTGACAAAAGATATAATGTAGTTTTCTACGCTATTTACGGACGGGAGTAGTTGGTCGATGTCAACACTTTTGTTGGACGAAACACCAACATCAAACAATTCTTGACAAAATGCTTGAAAATCTGCGTAAAAAAAATAAAATAATAAAATATCATACAATTACTAACCATGATCAATAAGAAGGTTTCTACCAAAACGAATTTTATTTTTATGGATAGACAAATAAAAAACAACATCATGACATACAAATAATAACAAAAAAATAAATATAAGCGAACGAGTATGAATTATTGATAAGAAAATAGTGATGAAGCTCAAATATATAAATTTATTAACAAAACAAGTTATAATGACATGTACATTAAAGCCATCCTAAATGGAATTCGAAATAAATCATACCTGAACCGTCGACTATCGAAAATGGTGATATTTGACATTGACAGGTTGTCATATTTGTGGAAACACCGTCTAAAGTGCATAATTAACACTTTACAATAGAGTACGATTTGCGGCCCTTATCTTCCATTAAGATTTGCGAAATGAATAGTGTCAGTACAGTGTCAGATTTGCGACGCTAATCATGATGTCACGTACTTCCAAGATACCAGGAGTACAAATTACAACAATGTTGGATAGTATGGACAGTGCAAAACCTTCAATTTTTTTCGTTTTCTGCTTATCCGACAGTACCCGTTTTTTTTTTTTGTTGTTGTGAATCACCCGCCTGGATCCGCCCGGCCCCCAGAATTTGGCAACCGAATCCGTTCCGGATCCGACGCGGGCGGTCGGGTAACGGTTGGTTACGGTATCGGGTAACGGTTGGTTACGGTTTCGGGTAACTGTTTGCGACCTCTAATCAACATCTACGGAATTTACGGAATTCAGTGACGATTCCTAAAACATGTAACATACGGGAATGTCCCGACATCGGTGTGCGGCTACCAGCGGTGGCATCATCGTTCTAGACCACGAATACATAGGCATTTCTTTGCAAAGTAGCACACCAATGCATAAACAGTTGACAAATAATAGAAGAGAATCTCTTGCAAAACAATCGTGTTACATACAACGCATCACATTGCACATTCTTATAGACTTTAGACATTTAGACTTTAGGAGGAGAACTCAGCTTTATTGAATAAAGTCTTGAAATCATTGTAACTCCTCTATGATTGTTAATTGGTCGTAAAGCTGTTTATACCTGCCTGCTTCTCCCAATCTCATTCTACTCCGTAATCCACACCAATGGTAGAGTAGATTCATACAAATGGCACTATTCCATATATATGTTTGGTTCGTGTCTACACTCGTCTGAGGCCCAAGCTTGAGAGAATGACCCAAACTTCGACCCCTCCCCCTCTCTCCGCCTCTCCCTCTCCCTCTCCCTCTGCCTCTGCCTCTATGTCTCCCTCTCCCTCTCCCTCTGCCTCTGCCTCTCTCTCTGTCCCTCCGTCTCCCTCCACTCGATCTAATTACTGAAAGAACTTTGTCGCTTCTTTCCAAATAAGCTTTTGGTCCACCACATTCGCTTCGGTGTATCGTATTTTAAAACGTCCAGGGACATAAATAAATTCTTGAGGAATAGTTGAACTTTCGGGTCCGTAAGCTTGAGCTACGACAAAACGTAATACTCCGGGAATGGGTAAAAGAGGAGGCGCATATTGACTCTCCGTAAGGTTTAAACCGACAACTTCCTTAGTGTAAAATGAGTTAGAATCGGTGACGAATCCGACTGCTCCATCTCCGATTTGAAACGGATTCGAATTTTTCTTTCCACCGACACTAACAGCTGTAATATTGTACCATTGTACCATTTGGTAACTAAATAGGGCGCAAGTGGAATAACAAAGACCGTTACTTACAATCATAATTTTGTTTCTAGGGAAAATGGGTTCCGTGGGAAGGTCAAAGTTGAAATCAGCTACAATTTCGGTAGTAAACAAATTAGAATAGTGGATGAGAGATGAATATGGCGAAGTATAGTTGTTTATGGTTTGATTTACTAGGGGATAAAAAAAATTCAAGGAACTTTCTATCGGTGTCCCGTCGCTATTAGCGTAAGTGCCACTTCGATAGTCGTAATTAGAACTTGTCGCTGGGTTTAATTTCGATGCTTTTTTGGAAGCTTCTTGTACAAAACTGTTTGCTTTAAATTGCAATAAGAATCCAGGAAATTTATCCGGGAAAAATAGTTGTGTCAGAAAAGCTCCGGTTTGGGAAAATCCACCGCCATTGTCGCTAAGGTCTATTATCAGACGAGACGCTCCAGATTTTCTGCAACATATTTCAAAAACAGAAAAACTTTTCAACAAGGAGGACATTTCAGTTTATTCGGAAAACAATAGAAAAGCTCTTCCTGATTTCCCTTATCAAACTTGAAGTGCCAGAATTTCTGCAAAAAAATTTAGAAGGAAAGATATTTTTTGTTTAAGTTGAGTAAACACTAGAAATGTGGTAGCTATCTTCCGAGTGGCGCCAGAAAAAAAAAATTTGGGAACAATTTTTTTAATTAATTTAATTTAATTGATGAACAAATAGGAAAAGTGTGTTTAGAAATAAGCTGGTAAGTTGGTTATCTTGGAACCGTTGAATTTGAGAGATTCTGGGATGAGTGAGGGGATCCATGAAAGCAAATAATTCAACGTAAAGTTCACATTTCCAAAACATCAATTTAATTTGCTTTTGTTTACAAAGATTTATGCTAAAAAGCTTGCAATAAGAGAGTGACGAATTAATGAGTACAGAAGTCAAATAAAAGAAATTGAAAAACTTAAAAAGTGTGAAGAAAAAATTCGTAACAATTAAAATTTCTCACTGATGTTAAAAGATACAGTGACCTTAGATCAAGCGTAAGATAAACTATTTACCCCAAGTAAAAAATATGAATTTTGGAGTAGAAATTACAACCTTACTGTCAAATATCCGGTGATAAGTCCCTGCATAGTAGTAGCCAAATCATCATTAAATATAAAGCTGGGAATCGCCATAACAGCTGTAATCATATCTTCCAAAAGATACACCTGCAAAAAAGGAGAATTGTAAAAGATGGAAAAGTTCAAAAATAGGGAAACGTATCCAGCTTACTCGATCTGATTTGGATATTCAAAAGGATCTCAAATCCTTGAGAAATTGCAAGTCACCTTTACTATTCTAGTCCAAGTTTTCTCTTACATCAAATAGAATGTCTAACTATTAAAAAAAAAGCACCATTCAGAAATTGAAAAAGAATCTTAAATTTTAGTTCAGATAATACCTTCACATAGTCATTCTTGCTGGACAAAAGTTGTACGCTTGCACCTGTCCCAGATCTCATCAATTCTAAAGAAAGATGTCGTGGATTTTTTTTTTTGGGTTCAAGATTAGTGACAAAGTTGGTTGGATCCCTCTTAGAAGATTCCGCCGTGGCCACTGTTTGCGCCTTTTTCCGACAATTGGCATTATAATATTCTTTACCATTGTTAAAACTGTCACCGCCGTAGAAAACATTGTAAGGCACTTGGAGGACCTCCGATTTAGTTGAATTTTTCCTGGAAAGACAAAAATGACGATAGGAAGGACAAATGGCATGTCAGTTTTGCTGGAAGGAGTTCTGAAAAACACAATTTCTAGTTGGCAGTTCTACCTTAGATAATGTACCAATATGTCAATTGGGCTCGGTTCAGTCCATGATAAAACACCACAAAGAAACTAACAATTGATTCTACAATCGTATATTTCCACTTGTCATGTGTGAAAAATACATTGGAACTCACTTCCATGTTTGGCAAATTAACAAACAATTCATGAAAAAATTAGAGAAATATTCCCAAATGAATGATTCCAGAGTTGCATTTTATACATACCTACGAACTGTAAGAGTAAGTGTATCATTGTCCGGAAAAATGGAAGGTTGCATCAAGCTTCCATATTGGGTTTCATAAATGCCAAGGCGAAAAAAAAGATTGTTCACACGTGATTGTAAATTACGATAACTACCCTCCTTACTCGTTCTCCATTCAATGTAATCCGCAGAATCGAGACCGTCGATTTTCAACACTTGGGCTCCCGCAAATACAGTTATGTCTTTGACGCTTAATGCTTGCGCCGTAAGACTCACGAGTTCCGGCTCTTTAACCAGTAAATAAGTAAACACTGCCAAATAAATAAGAAAGACACCCATAATTCACAAAATCACAAAAAACATGCAGAAAAACACGATAAACATATTAGATTTTAAGCCATCGAAGTAAACAACCACAAAGTAAAAATCATAATTGGGTAATATTTCCAAATAGACGATCCGAATAATAATGCAATCTGTCGCTTCATAAAGTTCACGAGAGTTCCTCTTTTCTGGATCAAACAATTCAAAACATGAGAATGGATATGAAATTCCGGGATGACGGGCAACCAAATGTTTCATATAATGTTAAAACGGTGAGCTGACCGAAAAAGTCAAAGATTCAGCTTTAGGACTGGAAATATATTTAGAATCTTGAAAAGTTTTGTAACGCATTCCAAATTCTAGACCTATGAAGAAGCACATTTCTGTTTTTCATTTACCTGGAAGGGGAGCAATTTTGACCTCGGTTAAATTTGTATTGCTGTTAAATACTTGAACCATAGGAAGACCGTTCTGAGCATAAACAATTTGATAACATGTAGGACCCCATCCCGTGTGCGCATCTCTCAAATTGTGGATAGTCTTAATGAGGTCTTGATGGAAATCGAAATCTGTGGTATATTTCGTTTTCTGTATTCGGATAAATTGCTTCCGAAGATCAATTTTACTGTCGATTCGCCCGTCAGGTGACTTAACGGCCAAATCGGTGTACACGTACACGTCTATAAGCATCTTCCAAATGATGTCCAACACAGTTTTTGCGTCTTTTGCGCGGTATGGGAAAGTACGGAGACATGCTCTGAATTGAGAGGGAGCAATACCTTCTCCATTTTGAGCCATCGGCCCAACGGTTGCACATGGATCCACTGCTTTTGCAAATATACCATGAATCCATTACTCGCCAAAAGAAGGAAGATGTAGAAGACAAAAGTTTTTGATGGTCCGAAATGGTTAGCTTTGGCCCTGTGGAGGTAAAACAATGTAAACAATGTCAGATGACCGGTGTCCAATGTCCAATGCCTAACGTCTAATGGTCAATGTCCAATTTCCAATGTCAAATGTCAGATGTCTCATGTGAAATTTTCCAATGTCTAACGTCCAATGTCTGATGTTCAATATCAAATGTCCAATATCCAATAATATTTTTTTTCCAATGTTCAATGTTCAATTCCAATGTTCAATTTCCAATGTTCAATGTCCAATGTCCATTGTTTCATGTCCGATGACCTATGACCAGTGACCAATGTCCAATGAACACGAGATTGAGGGCGATCACGACATCGAGAGAGAGTGAGAGAGAGAGAGGGAGAGAGAGAGGAGAGAGAGAGAGAGAGAGAGAATAGGCATAGTGACAGAAAAAGCGATAGCAACAAAAAGCAAGGGCGGTTGGGAAAGGGAGAATAGGCAGACAGGGAACAAAGCACAAAGTAAAAGGAGATGACAAGTGAGGGAGAAGAAACAAGCGATTGAGAGGGAGAGAGCGCAAGAGAGAGAGAGAGAGAGGGGACATAGGAAAACAAAGGGACAGAAAGTTAGATGGAAACAGTGAGCCTCCCTCACCACCCACATGTCCATATACTCACCCCCATGGCGACATCCTTCCGGAAACTTTTTCGCTGTGACTCGCGTCACCCCTCCGTAAACTGGTAATCACTTCCAATCTCGACCCACTCACAGCAGCTTAATGTACCACACTAATTTTAGGATACTACGGAGGTGAGGACTTCCAGGGGAGCTAGAAAAAGTGCAGAAGAGCAATACACTGGTGTGTGATATTTTCAGCGAGAAAGCGACAAATATATATACTGTCGAGATACTCTATTGTAGATTAACCGTACAGCAACGTCGTCCATTAGCGGTTACTTTCTAAACACGTGTGAAAGCATCTTCCAGCTGGCTGTTCCATAAAAGTACAGTAATGTACGGAAAATCCAAATAGGTGGCCGATCAAATCGGGTACTCTGACATTGTGCTGCGTTCGGCCACGTCCATTTTTTGTCGTCTAGTTTTAGAAAAGAATCATCTTTATTGCAAAACGTGCGAAGCAAAGACCATTTTGGTGAAAAAGGGGTAAAACCAAAAAAAACCCATTCAAATACTACAATAGTTAAAATAAAGTTGGCTAAAGTCAAAGATAAAAATGAAAAGCAATGGAAATTAAAACAGGTAACAACGAAACCCGATTAGCACTACCATAGGTGACTACAGTAGTCACAAAGTGGATAAAATAATCTATTGAAGATAACTACCTGACAGCGACATCTTGATCTAACGGTCCGGTATGTTTTGTCCAACTGGCGATTCCATAAAAGTACAGCACACCGCGAATCGCTATCATCGTCAAAGTTTTATTCGCCACTTAAAACATATTTTATCCGTACACACTTGTTGAATCGTGGATTTGACGGTTGCGATTGAAAGGTATTATTCTGAGGTTCCTATTGGCGGTCTCAAATTGAAAACCTGACAAGTGTGTACGGAGAAACGATTTTTAAGTGGCTAAAAAAACCTTGAAAATAATAACGATTCGCGGTGTAATGTACTTAAAATCCAAATAACTCTGCTGCCAAATCGAATACTCTGATATTCTGTTACTTTCAACCTAACTCCGTTTTTTGTCGTCCAGGTCTAAGGAAAAGATTCTATCTTTAAGGCAACACGGGCGATGGAAAGACCATTTTGGGGCAAAAGGGGTATAACCCAAAAAAATATAAAAGAGACTGCAATAGTCAAAATAAAGTTGGCTAAAGGTGGCGTTCCATCAGATGAAAAGTGGGGAACTTTACAGAAATTCGCACCTATCCGTACCAGTTCGTACCGCTTTTTTCATTTGTCCTTTTTCTAAAAGGAAAAAGCATTCTAGTCGCATTCGTCTCTGGTGACAACGATAACTGATCGTCGACTGTTTTTGTGTGAGATCTTTAGCCGTTGAGTGATTTGAGTTTCGATTGGCCTTGTCATGTTCCAATTTTGATGTAATAAAAAGAGACACGTGGTACATTCGTATTTGTTGTATTTCGCGTGGTTGTAATGGTATGACAAACGGCCAAACAAATTCGACGTCACGCCAAAAATGTCGTGTTATCTACAGTAACGTACAGTATCATACTTTTTAACTTTGGCGCGTGCGATCCAATCACATCACGCCACGTTGTCGTGTTCTCAATATCCGTACACTACCGTAATTTCAGTGTTGGCGTCGCGTACGATGTTTTTACATAATAGGTACTTTCCTATCGCATTATAGATGGTACAGTGCACCGTGAATCGTTATTAGCCTTATGTACTCTATATCGGCACCCCAAAATTTTGACGTTGATACCTTAAATATAGTAGATTACACTATTTAAGAAAGTGGACCATAATCTGCAACGTCTCCTGGCACTAAATTAGAATGAATGACGCTAATTTTTTCTTTACACTAATAATTTCTACACGCTAATAACGATTACACGCTAATAACGATTCAAGGTGTACTGGACAAAAACGAAAGGGCAAAGCACCGGGTCGCCCGCGGCTATTATTTTTTGTTTTTATTTGCGAGGAACATTACAAAGAACCATAGATGTCGTAATGCGCATAAAACGCACGGAGTAAAGAAACGAATACTGCGTAGAGTGCGCATAAAACAATTTCAAACTTTATAAAATTAGTAGTAAAATTCGTACTTTTTTTAACTTTCAAATTTCAAAAATTTAAATATTCAATACCCTAAAAAATTGATAAGTGCAACAAACTAGCGGCGAGCGACGGCATTTATGGCGTCTCCAACGGTGGCTTCCTTCTGAAGACGGAGTGGAGGACATAAAAAATACACTCGCGCAAATGAAGCAAAACGGCTCAAGGGAGCCGCCGTTGGAGACGCCACAAATTCCGCGGCTCGCCGCTCGTATAAAAATACGTGTGCGAGACGCCATAAATTCCGCCGCTTGCCGCTCAGATAAAAATAGGCGCTCGAGACGCCATAAATTCCGCGGCTCGTCGCTCAAATAAAAATACACGCGCGCAAATGAAGCAAAACTGCAAAACTGAAAAGTGCAACAAACAAGCGGCGAGCGACAGAATTTACGGCATCTCCAATGGCGGCTTCCTTCTAAAGACGGAGTGGGGGACATAAAAAATACGCGCGCGCAAATGAAGCAACGTCTTTTTTTAATGTCCGTACAATTTTTCGTACAGTTGAGACGTACGAAATTTACGAAGGTTACGAAACAAACGAATACTACGTAGTTTTCGTAAACAAGTCCAAATCCGTACGAATAGGACATCTATGCAAAGAACCTTGCCAATACGCTCAAAAGGTGTGGGAGATAACCATAAACGTTTTAAACGCAAGCATGAAACGACAAAAAAAAATGAATATGCGCATGTAAAAAATATACTCTTTATAAAATGCGTTGACTGGCTTTGACTTTATACTAATAGAAAAAATAGAAAAACTTCTAATTAAAATTTAATACTATATTAATCGAAACGAAACTCATTTCAACATCACTTCAAATATTTCTCTATCTCTCTACACCGTGAATCGCTATTACCATTACTAATGCTAAATATTCGCCCCCAATTTTATGCCTCAAACCTAAAATAAAATTAATAACTCTATTTTATTTTACGTTAACATAGGTATTATTTAATTAGAGGTTATTACTCTGATTTAGACCATTTTTAAATAGTGTAAAATATGAAATTTGTAAGTCCCTACTAAACCTGCTCAATATATTTTATAGACTTAGGGTGGCGTTCCATCAGTCGTTTATGTAATCATAAGGCCAACTTTACGGGTCAAGTTGATTGAGACTATGTCCCTATATACTTATAACTTAGCAAGCTTACTTTATATAAAACCGCGGATCCGCCGAACCCGGTTTTCTAGACTCCCTATTTGTAATAGAGAAATCGCAACTTCGTTTGTGAAAATTGTATATGTCAACAATACCCGTGACAGTTGTCAACGTCTACAATGTCACACATTATTTTTATGGAACTTCTTGTGACGTCACATGTTTTACCGTGATATTGTAGACGTAGGGCCTTCTATTTGTGCCGTTTCATGGATGAAAAACATGTGCTTTGCCTTCGCACCTCTTGTCCAGTCAACGAGAAATGGCATAAGAATTTCGAGACCCCGATTAAAACAAAATCAGTACTTGACGAAAACGGACAAATCAAAACAAATTGTGTAATTTTCTTTGTCGTACTAAACGCAAACTGACAAAATATAGAGAATTTGTACATTCCTTTGTCACTGGAAATCGTTTGACAATTTTTGAACATTATGGCGCGTGCGAGAATGTGTTTTTATTTGCTAGGCGAAAATACCTAGTTTTAAAATACATCGTCGATGTGTTTTAAAAAAAAGTTTGAAGATGACTTTTTTGGCGTGGCCGTGAGCCTAAAGACACAAGACGACAACATGCTGTACAGTTTAAGTTTGACCATGACGCAAAATGTACTTTACATTTTTTGTTTTTTTTATACGGTTGCACTAAGGCAGTACGACACCAAGTTTAAATAAAAATGACAAAAAAAAACCCTAACTTAGCCACATAGGGACATACCTTAAGTCAATGTTCCATCACAAAGAGTGTGCAAACTACATGTTCTAAATTGCCTGGCTCCGCGTAAGCTACGATCGGATATGGAATATCCTTAAAAAATTTAGAACTGACAAAGTTTACATCAAATCTTCACTTGCATACCATGAGCTTGCGTGCCAAATCATCTTACGACATAAGGTTGTTATACTTTTTGAAGACGCATGTCTTTTGCGTCAGCTCATTTTTTAGGGTTCCTGTTTTTGAACATAATGAAACTCCTTTGACAAAAATAGTGTGGCAAACAAAAGGTATCGAAAATAGAGTGACGACAAAGAGTTACGAAATTACATTTTTTTTTATTGTTTTTTTGAAAGCGCATGGCATGTGCAAATTTTGTCAATTTTGGTAAGTTGTCCATCGTGACACGTTGCTTAAATCATCCACCGTGTCGCGATTTTTTTTTTGTGTATCTAACAACCCACCTCTTTGAGGTACAATGGCATCCACAGAGAAAAATGTAGCGAATGCCTCGTGGATGAATACTTGACAGTGTTACCTCCCATAACTTCGAAAAGTATTGGCAAGATTCTCTCTAATGTTATTTTGCGTATAAAGACAAAATAAGTGGTACAGTTTGGTACAGATACCAGTTTGGTACGGATAGTCGCAAATTTATGTAAACTACCCCATATTTTGACATATGGAACTCGACCCTAAGGGGGAGTCCCCATGTATTAAAGTATCAACTTTTCTTTGTCGTTTTGCCCTAATATTTAGGGAACTGTGAGAAAAACTGACTGTACGAGAAAATCATTTTACCAATGTATAGTGAACCTCAATTCTATACTTTCAGTGTACTACATGTTTTTTGTCATGAGAACACATTTTGTTTTATCTATCTACAGGTTTTAATTCTATTTCCTCTTCATTACCTTTATAAAAAAAAATAAAAAAATTTGAATTGATATATATTTATTATATAAAATCTACATTTTTCAAAAAACTTTTGCTTCTTTTTTTCCAATTTATTTTTTAGAGTCTTCCTCCTACTATATTTTTGTTCTATTTCTTTAATCTAGATTAACATTTATATGCTCCGAATGTTTAGGGTTTTTTTGTCATATTAGAGTTTTATTTGCAAAATTAGGGTTTTATGCCAAATTAAGGATTTTTTGCCGAAATTAGGGTTTCTTGCAAAATTAGAGTTGTTGCAGGCCTAAGGTATGTCAAAAACCTAGGGTTTGGGCAGCCCTGTTTCGTGAATCCTATCTCACTTCAAAGTTTATTGTCCTTTCTTTTCTTTTTTTCCCGTATTTTCCTTTTCCTCTCCCCTATGGTTTGGCCATCAAGAGGGAGAGGCGCGCACGACAACTGGAGGAGATCCTTTTGGAGGAAATTTTGGGAGCCGATTGTAGAGCGGATTACAACTTTGAAGCTCCGCAAAGCCACAAGTAAGGATCGGTTGCAGTTCACCTTTGATAATCAATAGATTATTAAAGGTGTTGTGTAAGTATTAGAATGCCTTACGGATGCAAGAGTGTGTTAAGGTAGTTAGTTGACCGTTTAGAAGGTTCGTGTGTGGATTGGGTTTCATCAAACTGAATTGTGATGAGCACTTGCATTTCTAAGCTTTCGCTGCTTGTAATCTTGCCGTGAGTGGCCTTCCACTCTCTATGATTACTTAGAGTGGAATTTATTGTTTTGATGTAGCGTTAGAGGCCTTGGATAGCTATCTTTCATTTGTGTTGTTCACAGATCTTCACTTGTGGGTGCTTGGATAACAATTTTTTGTCTTTACAAAAATGGCTCTCCGACCTTGCCCACTTTATTTTAGGGAGTAAGGTTTTGGAAAAACAGTTGTTTGATAGATCTAGTCATTCATACCTTAATAAAAACTTATTGGTTTAATTGATACGTGTGGTTTGGTTTCTCACTTGTTGCATTTCGTATAGTTAGTGTTTATTATCCAATCTTTTCTTTCTTTTTTTATTTTATGCTCTCTGATTTGAACAATTTCAAATTTTGTTCTGGGTCTGCTCGTTGTGGCGTAGTTTTGTGCCCATCACTTGTAGACCAAATGGATCTAGCGAGTACAACTATATTTTTTAATACTTTTGGTTCCAGTTTCGTGAACATCCTTTGTTTGGTCAGGACTCACATCAGTCTCTTCTTGGTCCTTTATCTCATTTACGGTGTCAGTAAACGACGAAAGTCTCGAGAGATCTTACTCATGTTCCCTCTCCATTTAGTTTTCTCCTCTTAGGGCCTTGGTCCAATCAATACTATTCTCAAATTTTGATGTGTTTCAAGTTGTTGTGTGATACCCAAATGCGAAACCTTGCATTTTCGTATCAACATCGATTTGACCTGCGTTTAGTTTTCTCTCTTTTGGGTCGGCACCTTAGAGGTTGGACTCTTCCCCTAAATTTCGACAGGTATGATTATATACTGTCGATGAAAACATTTTCCCCTCCTTTCATTGGTACACTAGAGATCATAGGATAAAAATGTCCCATATCAGGCTGGTTTCCGCGAGTCTTAATGCCCACGGCAATGTCCTTGTTCCGGTTGTACTAGAAATTCCTGAGCAATATGTATTAGCCACACCTGCTGCTGTCCCAGCACGACCAGAGATGACATTTCCGTTACGTGGTTCCCTTTGTGTCATGTTCGATCACTTAAAAGTAGACAATCGCATGCAAAATCTAGAACAAGTGGGAGAGTTGATAAAATTTGAATAAAAATAGGTGAAACCACCCCTTCATTACATACTCGTATAGAGACACTAGGCGAAGCCTTATCAAAACATCTATCGATAGAGAAGCTGTTTAAAAGTTTGTTGGACAGTGTCCAAATCAGTCAAAATGACTTGTACAAAGTCATTTCAATCAGATATATGAATTGAAATTCATTTTCGATCAAATTGCCCAATATGTGATTGAATATGAAATGCAAGCTTGTTAGTCGGAAGCTCATGATCGTGTAGAAGTTGCTCCCCTATTTCCCCCACGAAGCAACCCATGGCCCTATAATAGGCCTCCAAAGGTGCTTGCCATTAGAGCTTCACCATTTAATCTTGGGAGCAGGTTGTATATTTCCTTGGAGAGATAAAAGGGCATGAAGCCCGCATGTGTCAAAAATTGACACCCACACGCACTCACTACGAGCAGACAGGACATTTTGTTCATTGAGGCCATTGTAAAAACCTAAAGTTCTCATATCAAAATCAAATAAATAATTTGAATATTCCTGCCCATTTCGCCAAATCAGTCACCCGACCTAAGGAAACCGAGAAAAATCTACTCCTGTTAAAATTTACACTAAAGAGAGAATATATCAAGTTGCAGGTCGTGCATGGTGAAATTTTGTGTCCTCCATTGGACTACAGTATACAGGAGGCCTCTAGATAGTAATAAACTAACCACTTTCAATGGCAACCACTGCTACCTAAGCTGACAAGCAGTAAATCTAACTGCACTCGTCTACAGTTTGGACTCCCGTGAGTCTTTAGGAAAACGAGTCTCAGAAAACGCCCAACCAGGCGATAAGTTTTGAGGCAGTAAAAATGCCAATTTGTACAAACTCCCAAAGGGAGAGGTGACTACCTACCAATATTTTCTAAGTCTTGATTCCCTCTTACAACTTCTATCTATTGAAGTACGTACCAATCAGATTACTGTACTGTACTAAAAAGTAATACTACCAGTGTACCTTTTGTACGGCCTATGTAAGACAAGACTATTAAGTGGATGCGTGTCCACTTTTTACAAGTCCGTACGTTCCTCGGAATATCCACGACCGAATCTCTCCACTTGGCTCCAAGTCATGCCACGTCTCATAACGTCAAAGTGACCATTCCAGATCTCGGCGAAGACGTATGCCATTGGATAAGAACCAGCAGTATATATCGTCTGTCAAAACAAATGTCAAATTCATTTGTTTCTTGCGAGATCTTGTTCGCACTGAACTTAACCTATTCTATGATGTTACATTTACATTTTCGTTAATCAGTTTAGGGGACGTATCATTCTTTATACATGAATCTCACCCTATATACTTTGGCGAACATCTACGATAGATTGGTTAGAGTGGACGGCTGCGCCAAGCTCTACCGATCGGGGGTTCGAGTCCTGCTGGACTCAACCTTATTGTAGAGAGTGACTTAAGGTCACTCTCTAACCCTATCTATGGCGCTGAGGCAGCCACGGCTTCACCAATGTCTCTCTCCTTCAAAGACTACAACAAGTAGGGGGGTGAGAGAGAAGAGATGAAGACAAGCTGTCTGCATGTCTATTTCCGCTTATATATTAAAACCTATAAAATATCCAAAAACTATTTATTTCAACACCTCGTTATTTTCTAGTCTAGTTTTATTTTTTCCTTCATTTCGCATTTTTCCCGACAATATTTTAATTTAGGAGAGGGCACAGGTTTGGTCATCATGTCAGCCACCATTTCTTTATCACGTGTATAACAAGATTTAAAATTTGGTTTTCAACATTTTCTCTCACGAAGCTTAATCTTATGTCCCTATGTTTTGATTTGAAATGGTGTTTTGGATTGGCAGCGATTGCAATTGCAGCTTGATTATTGCAAAAGACTTCATGCACTCCCTCCTCTATATATCCCAGTTCTTTCAACAATGACTTCACCCACATTAGTTCTTTTGCAGCTGAACAAGACGCCATATACTCAGCCTCCATAGTTGACTAAGCAACCACCTTTTGTTGTTTACTGCTCCAACAGCAAACACCTTCCCCCACATACAAAACATATGCAGAAGTGCATCTTCTCATAGGTGCATCCCCATAACTGGCATCACTCCAAGTGGTGATATCAGTGTGCTCCCCTCCCAAATGCATCCATAATTCTCTGGTTCCAACAAGAAATCTCATGACTCTATTGGCTGCCTCCCAATCTCTCTTTCTATGATCGTTAAGACTCCTATTGAGAATTCCTATTGCTGCCGCTATGTTTGGCGTTGTAAAGTTCATAAAGGAGATTAAACTTCCTACGACCTGTTTGTACAAAATAGAGTTCATAAACTCTCTCTCCTCTCGACTCCTCTGATCATCTAAGATTATCACTCCTCCTTCTTACCTCCCATCACTTACTTTCTTCAAGTCCATGGGAGTGGTACAACTATTAGCTTTCTCCATTTGAAATTTCTCAAGCATATTTCCTATTGTTTCTTTCTGAGTGAGTTTTATGATCCTCTTCCCCCTATCTCTCTCCATTTGAATCCCCAAAGTATATCTTGCCTCCCCTAAATGTTTCATATCAAATATGCATCTATGATCCTTCTTTATTTTATTAATCTTTTCCAAAGACTTACTCAACAGTGTTGTTTTTGGAAAGCTTTAAGTCTCAGCAAATTTATAGGACGACAAAAAAAGATCAATATGGACACGCTTCGTCACTTGAATCACCGTACAAGTTTTTGAATGGTATCGACAATGCCGCTGCGACGCAGATGGAACAAGCCCAGCTGCGGTTATTTTTGACATGGTCTCTACGGACAATCGCAGCCTGTGACGCAACGGGTCAAACGCAACTGTGGATATTTTGGTACATGACAATGCAGTTGCTACGCAACAGGCCAAACACATCTGCGGGTAACTTTTGTATGTGATAACGCAGCTGCTATGAAGCTGCGGATACTAATCAGGAATTGGACTACGCTACTGCAGTTGATTTGAATCAAGTCTTGAATCAAGTCAACAGACAAGATTCACTTAGCCAGGCGACAAGTATTTGATCAAATCACCTGTATAGGATTCTAAGTCATATTGAGTGTACAGTGATAGATTAGTTCTTAGCGTAATTAGGAGCACTTAGACCTTAATGGCAATTTAGTTCTTTTGGATGTAACCTTTTGGAACACTTGTATCGGTGGTATATCGCTATGTAGTTGGACAACTGAGTGAAGAGTATAAGACTTAGGACGTAGAACATTTTAAGCATCCAGACTTCCAGACTGTGTAATCTGCAAACTGTTTTTGGGAAACTTCTGAGTTGCATATCTTGGTGTATGTTGGATCAATTGAGCTGAAACTTTGGGAGTTGTCATTATTTGTGATATTCTATACTGTTGTATAGTTTGAAAGAGTTTGGTTTATTGTATCAGATTTGGTGAGCTGTAGACAACAGTTGTTTAATAGGATTCTTGATTAACTTCTGTAAGTGAGATCATGTCTACTTCCACTACTACTGCTAATTCTCCACCTGCTCCAGTGGTTGTAGAACAACAGGTTATGGGCCTGTCATCAAGAATTCCTATTTTCTTAGGAGAAAAATACGCGTATTGGGCCGATATGGTGGAAACACACTTCGAAAATGTTAATCTTTTGAATATTTTGGATGGTTCACTGGCGAAATCAGAACCGCCATGGTCAAAGAAAAATTTGCAACCTCGGTCAATTTTGAATTTTTGTATTACAAAGGAATTGGCTATGTCACGGATAAAAATAAAAAAGGCGATCGATATCTGGAAATCTCTCAAGGATGTTTTCGAAAAGGCTAATGTACAAGAAGAGCTATATTTGGCTGGACGAATTTTGGACTACAAATACACGCGTGGCACAATGGTAGAATATTGTAACAAATTTCGAATACCAAGAGATTCTCATGCTTGTGCAGGCTGATCTTTTCCTCAGATTCAGCACGCTGCTTTGTTAATGAGGTGTCTTCCTAATACTATGAGAGCAATGTCTGACAGGCTGAAACAAAAAGATAAAGCTAGTTGGACACTACAATTAGCTATTAATTTAATATTAGAAGAGGAGGCAGATTCTAAAATTCTTAATGGTGAAAAACAAGTAGAGGCATTTAACACAAAATTTGACAAGAAAGGTCATTTTAATCAGCAGATAATATTCAGTTTAGCCAGTTTAATCAAAGAGGAAATAGACAATCCATCCATGCTTGTTTTTATTGTAATGAAAAGGGTCATACATACAAATTCTCTCCTAAGCTTAAAAAGGCTAATGAAACAGGTCTATATAAGCCAGGTTGGCAGCAGAGCCAGTTTCACCACGGCTTCACGGGATCGTCACAACAAAGAAATGCACTATTCTCAGCGTCTTCATCTCATCATGACAAGTCTCTCTCACTCTCCAACGAGAAATATGATGATTTATTTGCAATGGCGGCAGCGATGGAGGGCGCTAAGGACAATGGATGGATAATGGACACATGAGCATCGGCCCACATGTGCTGGAACAACATCGTTTTCAAAAATTTGAAATCAACATCAGAGAAAAATATATATTATGCATGTGGAATGAGTGTGCAAATGAGGGCTGTAGGTGATGTCTCCTTGCTAGTTGATGTAGGGGGCAAGGTTGTTGAGAGAACTCTTCATAACGTTCTCTATGTCCCAGATTTTAAGAAAAATTTGTTCTCAACTTCTTTGGTAGAAAGTAACGGGTTTGAGGTCAACCTGAAATATGGCAGGCAGGTTGTTAGCAAAAATGGGAAAATTGAAGTTACGGGAACTAGAGATGCCAGCAAAATGTATCGAATGGATATGCCTGATTATAACGAAAATGATGTTTTGTATTCTGGTGCATTATCCTCAGATGAGCCGTGGCATAAAAGGTTAGGCCATGTGAATTATGATAGCATGAAAAAGATGGTCAATGCTGGTAAAATAGAAGGTATCATTGTGTCAAACTAGTCACCTAAAACATGTGATGGATGTGCCCTAGTAAATATACAAAATTACCTTTTCCTTAAGAGTCTGAACATAGGTCTACTAAACTTTTGCAACTTATTCATTTTGAATTTTCGGTCCTGCAAAGGTACCATCTGCTGAAGCATTAAATTGTGCAGTTTATATCAAAAATAGGATAGGTTCAAGATCAGTAAAAACCACTCTTTATGATATCTGGACGGGTAGAAAACCGGATGTCAGTCACTTTAAAGTCTTTGGAAGTAAATGTTTTATTTTGGATACGTCTAATGATAGATGGAAAATGGAACCTAAGGGATTGCCATGCATTTTGTTAGGATATGATGATCACTCTAAAGGTTATAGAGTGTTTCTTTTTTAGAGACAGAAAATCATTCAGAAAGGAATATCGTTGGAAGGGTGTTCGACTCGATAGACTTATTTCAAATGTGGAAGCGG
Organism: Zygnema cylindricum; assembly: GCA_037447655.1. Taxonomy (NCBI): domain Eukaryota; kingdom Viridiplantae; phylum Streptophyta; class Zygnematophyceae; order Zygnematales; family Zygnemataceae; genus Zygnema; species Zygnema cylindricum. The sequence goes on along the minus strand of JBBHKE010001874.1, from coordinate 260,276 downwards.
GGCAAAGAACAGACTATGATTTAGATAGCATCATGGTATAAATAAAATTCGCAATAAGTACCGATTGGTATAATTAGGTTACCTAAGTTCGTTTGAGCTAATAGAGAAATAATGCATGGATGTGACCAGTAGTGGTGCGTAGACAATTTCAGCCTCAGAATTTCCGAGGGAAGAAGATCCAGTAGCCGCCTGCAAGCAAGTTCTCACTTTGTCTACTCAGCAGCCTCATGGAGCCTCTGACCATCCAGGAAGCCTTCTCATCACCGGAGGGGAATCACTGGATCGAGGCAGCAAACGATGAAATGAAGTCGATCATGGAGGCTCAGACATGGAGCTTGTGGACCTTCCTCCGGATCGAAAAGCGATCGGCAGCAAATGGGTATTCAAGGTGAAGTAAAATCCAGATAATACCATTGAACGATACAAGGCTAGACTTGTGGCAAAAGGTTATAATCAAAAGGAAGGAATTGACTTTGAAGAAACTTTTTCTCCTGTTGTAAGATTTCCAACAGTTAAGATTTTGCTATCTCTAGCTGCTATACAAGATATGGAAATTCATCAGATGGATGTAAAGACGGCCTTTCTGCATGGAGAACTATAAGAGTCCATTTACATGCAACATCCTAAAATGTATGCAGAACCAGGAAAAGAGCACTTAGTATTTAAACTGGTAAAATCACTGTACGGCCTAAAACAGGCCCCGAGGCAATGGAATCTTAAACTTGATGAATTCTTAACTAGTCTAGGTTTTAACAGGATAAGCTCTGATTACTCTGTCTATGTTTTACAGGGTGAGGATAGAATAGTATATATAGCAGTATACGTAGATGATCTACAATTAGTCAGCAAATCAATGGTTGAAATTAACAAAATTTAAACTGCTTTGAAATCACGGTTCGAGATGAAAGACCTCGGTGAGGCAAAATATATTTTGGGTGTTCAAGTAGAGAGGGACAGGAAAAACAGATTAATAAAATTGACTCAAAAGAAGGCTATTGGAAAAATGTTAGATGAATATGGAATGCGGGGGGCAAAAAGATGTGTAACACCAATGGAGTTTCGGCATAGGTTAGAGGGGGAAGAAACAAAACCGGGTGTTATTGTCAGTGAAATTTTTGAGTTAGGGGAGGATGATTCTATGACACTGATACCTTACAGATAGATAGTGGAAGTTTAATTTATTTCATGAACTGTACCCGTCCGGATATTGCTGCAGCAGTTGGGGTACTGAACACAAGTCTAGAGAATCCAAGGAAATCTGACCGTGATGCAGCAAGAAGAGTTTTGAGATACTTGGCAGGAACCAAAGACCTCAAACTCACACTAGGCAGAGGAGAAGTGAAGATGCAAACATGGAGTGATGCAAGCTATGGCGATATGCCAAGTTGAAAATCCACCACGGGATTCGTTTTGCAAATTGGGAACGGGACTTGTTGTTGGAGCAGCAAACGTCAAAAGGTCACGGCACAATCGACGATGGAGTCAGAATGTATGGCAGCAAGCTCGGCCTCAAAGAACACCTATGGGTGAAATCCGTGTTACAAGAATTAGGATACATGCAGGTTGGTCCACAGGTGTTCTGGTGTGATAACCAGTCTGCCATTGCCATTGCTTCTAACCTAAGTCACCATTTCAAAAGCAAGCACATGGATGTAAGATTACACTTTGTAAGAGAAAAACTGTTCTCTAGAGTGATTAAATTATGCTATTTGCCAGATGCAAAAATGGTTGCTGATATGCTCACTAAAGCTCTTCCAGCTCCAAAGCTGAAGTATTGTAGGGACGCAGTGGGATTTAGTGAATAGCTGAGTTGCTACACTGCTATACTGCTATGCTGCTCTAGTCCAATAACGGGAATATATTGGGACTACGTGACTTGCTAAAATTGCTATGTTGCTATGCTGCGATGCTGCGCTAGTTCGACATCGCAGCTGCTCTGACATACTGAATCTAAAGCTTTAGGGGAGTGTTGTTTTTGGAAAGCTTTAAGTCTCAGCAAATTTATAGTACAGCTGAAAAATAGATCTATATGGACACGCGACGTCACTTGCATCACATTTCAAGTTTTTGAATGGTACCGACAACGCAGCTGCGACGCAGATGGAACAAGCGTAGCTGCGGTTATTTTTGATATGGTCAGTACGTACAAACGCAGCCTGCGATGCAACAGGTCAAACACAACTGCGGATATTTTGGTGCATGACAACGCAGATGCTACGCAACAGGACCAACGCATCTGCCGCTAACTTTTGTATGTGATAACGTAGCTGATATGAAGCTGCGGATACTTCAATATAATGAGGAATTGGACTGCACTACTGCGATTGATCTGAATCAAGTCAATAGAAGAGATTCACTTAGCCAAGCGACAAATATTTGATCAAATCACCTGTATAGGATTCTCAGTCATATTGAGTGTATAGTGATAGATTAGTTCTTAGCGTAAGTAGGAGCACTTAGACCTTAGTTACAGTTTAGTTCTTTAGGATGTATCGCTTTGGAACACTTGTATCGGCGGTACTGCACTATGTAGTAGGACAACTGAGTGAAGAGTATAAGACTTAGGACGTAGAACATTTTAAATATCCAGACTTCCAGACTATGTAATCTGCAGACTGTTTTTGGGAAACTTCTGAGTTGCATATCTTGGTGTATGTTGGATCAATTGAGCTGAAGCTTTGGGAGTTGTCAGTCTTTGTGATATTCTATACTGCGGTATAGTTTGAAACAGTTTGGTTCATTGTATCAGTTGAGGGTTTCGAAGTCGAGTTAACTAGGTTGTATGTGGTTCTATACGTTGAGTCTTCAAAGGGTTTTTGTCAGACGTCTAATGTATCAGACCTTCAGACCTATAAATTTTACAAGATGCAGGATTCAGAATATGAGAAGTGAGTCAACAGGATGATGTATCACGTCATGGCGGCTATGTTCACAAGGTTTCGCTATGTAGGATTTCTTGATTTGACATTGATTCCAGATTCACGAGGATGAATGCGATTCTTGATTAGATAGTGATATGTGAGTTATACTGACTCTTAGGATATGTCCACTAAA
>JBBHKE010001874.1:172098-257212 GCA_037447655.1 Zygnema cylindricum | reverse complement strand
CTAGCTTCTAATTAGACCGATCTGTATCTAGACTGAATACTTGACTGCCGAAAACCTTTAAGTGAGATATGTCTGGTTTCCGGCCTGTCCATCTCTCATAAGGTGTTTGATCTTTTATTACTGAACTCTATTTTTGAGGTAATTAGCAAAGTTCATTGCTTCTTCCCAAAACCTTTTTCCTATATTTTTATCTGACAACATACTTCTAGCACTATCACTTAGTGTTCTATTTAACCTTTCAGCTACCCCAATGTGTTCCGGGTTTTTTGGAACTGTCTTTTGGTGTTGGACCCCATCTTCCCTCAGAAAATCCTCAAACTGGTTAGAAGTATACTCTCCACCATTGTTACTCCTTACTCTCTTGATTAGAGTTTCATGGAGTTTTTTACTCCATGCTTTATATTGTCTACAACAATCCTGAGCTTCTGACTTGTTTTTCAAAAAATACACCCGGGAATACCGAGACCAATCATCAGTGATAGTCATCATAAATCTCTTCCCCCCCGGTGAGGGCACTTTAGCCAGTCCCCAAATATTTGTGTGTACTAGATCTAGAATTTTTTCTCCCTTATAGGTGGCTGTTTTAGGAAAGGGTAATCTGTGTGCTTTACCTTGAGCACATCCACTACAATCACTTATATTATCACTCTCACTGAACTGAATCCCTTCCACCACGTCCATCGTTTTCATCTCTCTTAACTTATCTAGATTCACATGCCCAAGCCTCTTATGCCACATCATAATATCATGAACCCCAGCATAATAAAGTTTCTTCGTTTCATTACTTAAAACCAGCCTAAACATCCCATGGCTACCTTTCTCAGCAATGAAATAGACATCCTCCTCAAAACTAGCAGTAAAGACTCCTTCCCTAGTGCTAGTAAAAAACCCTTATCATCTAATACAGATGTAGAGATAAGTTTTTTGTTCAGCTCCGGAATAAACAATACATCGGAGAATGTTACTATGGATGTCTTTCCTTCTACTAACACTTTCAGATCTATCGATCCTTAAAGAGTAGTGGTGACTATCCTCCCATCCCCGTACTTTATCTCTCCGGTGGGAATCTTTCTTATCTTAGTGAACAGGTGCCTATCCTTATACATGTGCATGGAGGCACCTGAATCCATAATCCAACCCGCCTCACCTTTCAATCCACCGTAAACACATTTCTGCCTTCGTGGAATTTCGACCTCGTTTTTCGCCTCCAACTCGTCATCCAAAAGGAGCTCATCGTCCTCGTCCTCGGATTCCGCCTCGAATACCTGTTTGACAAGGGGCTTTTTCTTTCCTCTCGGGGTACCACCGGTCTGCCCCTCCTTTAATCGAAGCTCGGTTAGCGTCGTGCACTCTGCCATATAGTGCTTCGGTTTCTTAAAAAAATGACATAAACCTTTGGGAGCCCTTGGTTCGAACTCGTCAGTCTGATTTTTCTGCTACCTCATCCCACAGTTTCCGACCGATTTCCGCGAATCCTTGTTCCTCCGATCGGTCACAATTGCCAAGGCTTGGCCACTCTTTCCTCCCCTTCGGATCTCAATCGTATTCTCCCGAACAAGAATCATCCCTACCACTGAGTTCCATATCCACCTTGAGTCCGGCAAGTCCTACACACGGTTGACTATGTTCTCGAACTCATCGGGTAACTTAATCAGTAAACAATTAACCTTTTCTTTTTCACTAAAATCTTTTCCCTTAGTCTCTACCTCCATGAAGAGTGTAGCATGCTCATTGCAAAAATCCAACATTTTTCACCCTTTGTATACATACTCCTTAACTTTCTAATCAGCCAAGTGTTGTTGCTGAATCGTACCACTTCGGTACATCTCTATGAGAGCCATCTAAAGATCGGATGCCCTTTCTACCTGCAAATGAGGACATGCAAGTCTTTCACTGAGATGGCGTAGGTTGAAGTGCTTTGCCGTCATACTGTTGAAGTCCCAGGTTTCAGTATCATTCTCCTCGTTCCTCGGAATAGGTGACATGAATGCCGAACCAGATTCTATTGGTGTGGTCGTCTCCTTCTCCTTTCTTTTGTCCACCACCTCTCCTTCCTTTGTCTCCTCTGTTGAAGGTGGATCCTCTTTCCTGGTGAATCTGCTTCCTCCAAACCCTGGGGGGATTCCAAGACTTGATGGACGCCCCAACAGTCCACTCACTATCCCCCAAAACCTTTTTTCGCATAGAGCTCCTATCATCATACTTTCCCAGTATATGAAGCCAGTTCCATTAAAAATCGGTACCATAGAGGGTGGGCCCATAACCTGAAACTCTGAGACCTCATAAGTCCTCAGAATGAATAGCTTCCAAGAAGCCTCTAGGATAATCCTGACCCCTTTGTCTTTCCGCAAGAACAACTGCCACCCTGGCAGACAAAAACTCTGACCACCTACACCCTTGTGAAGGCAAGACTCCCCTGAGTCGATAGCAAAAATAATTTATGAATTTGCTCCCCTGAGCAGTAAGTTATTGAGGGTCAAAGCTGACCTTTTGAACAGAAGCTCTTTGGGAGAGAGGGACTTATCTCCTAATTTTTCTAAGTCCTATCTCTCTCACAGACTCTATCAACTAATGTACGTAGCCAATCATATTCCACCTCCGTACACAAAAGTACAACTGCTGGTGTACTTTCTTTACGGACATTGTACGACATGACATAAATGTCGACACGTGGTATATCCGAATTTGCTCCTTTAATCCTTGGAGATGCCGCGATCCAATATTATTTCGCCACGTGTCATCCGATGTGGCGATAGCGATAAACCGTCGAAATTCTATTCCGCGATCTTGGCGTTCATTCCAGCCGTCCGATTAAATTCACATTTAATCGTAGCCGTAATTAATACCTGCACGGTATTCATTTCGCTAAAGAAACAAATGCGCGGTATTCGTTTCTTATCCGTACCGGAAACCGTACTTTTACATTACTGGATCTATGTATCTCGTAAATGAAATTTTGTGGTCTCTATTGACCCACAGAATGAGCAGCCTATATAAAGCCTCTAGGATAACATTTGCCCCTTCTACTTTCCCGCTGAATAAGCGGCGCCCAGGCACACAAATATTTTGACCACTCTCACCCGTGTAAGGACAAGACTCCCCTGAGTCAAACACAAAAAGAATCACTGAATTTGCTCAGGAAGAATCACTGAATTTGCTCCCTTGAGCAGTAAGTTATGGTTGGTCAAAGATAACCTTTATAGTTACAAGCTCTCTTAGAGAGACAGGTACCTAAATATTACTAAGTCTCGTTCTACCTACTCACGACTACCTACTACTAAACCCTAGTCCAATAGGAACACTATATAGTACAAGAAGGTACAATGGGCGATGTACTTATTGTACGACCATTGTACGACAAGTTCTATAAGGTGACACCTGTCAAATCGCAAGCCACGGTTCTTCCTCCCATCTTCTTCGGTATCAAATAATGTGGCGCCACGTGGCACCGCGTGACGCTATCTTCGTATGCTGCCAAAAGCTCACTTCGCGTGGCGATTATAATGTCGACCCTCCGATCAAAACATATTTTACACGGTTCAGATTCGCGTACATGCAGGAATTGCTCCTTTTGGTTAGTCTGCTGTTAATTAGCTGTTGCGTTAATGTTTATATATTTATGAAACCCGTCACGTGTATCGTTTCGTGACGCCTTAATGGTTAAGGCGTTAGGATATAGAGAATCTAGAGGTGCAGGTTCAAGTATATACTTAGGCATCTTCAAAAACTGCCACTTTCTAAATAAGGCGGCAGCCATGGTGCGCCTTTGATCCTCACTCTCTTTCTTTAAAGCAAAACTAAAATAGGGAAGTGAACTATTAATAACCTCTTTTTAACACTCCCCTTAATTCCTAGTCACTTTTCAATTTTAATCCACAGTTTTCTCTGCAATAAATCAACTTAGGGGAAGGCACTGCTTTTGTCATCATGTCTGCAATCATTTCTCTATCAGTTTTATGAACCAGTTTAATAATTTTATTTTCTACCTTCTCTCTGACAAAGCTTAGTCTAATATCCATATGCTTAGCTTTGAAGTGATGTTTCGGATTAGCCGCAATAGAGATAGCAACTTGATTATCACAAAAAACATTTTGAGTTCCAGACTTCATGAACCCAAGTTCTTCAAGAAGAGATATAACCCAAATTAATTCTTTGGTGGCAGCACAAGAAGCCATGTATTCAGTTTGAGCAACTACTTTTTGTTGCTTGCTACTCAAACAACATACACAGGATCCATTTTGCAACACATATCCAGTCGTACACCTCCTTAAAGGCAGATCTCCATAACTTGCATCACTCCAAGTGGTGATGTCAGTGTGCTCCCCTCCCAAATGCAACCATAATTCCCTTGTCCCCACCAGATACCTCATCACCCTTTTGGCAGCCTCCTAGTCTGTTTTTCTTGGTTCATTTAGATTTCTACTAAAGACACCTACAGCTGCAGCTATATCCGGACGGGTACAGTTCATAAAATAAATTAAACTGCCTACAATCTGCCGATAAGGGATATTTTCCATACATTTTCTTTCTATCTCATCCATCTCATCATTAATGATCAATATTCCTCCCTCTTCACTCCCCTCACTCACTTTCTTCAAATCCATGAGAGTAGTACATCCGTTTGCCTTCTCCATTTGAAATTTTTCTAGCATATTACAGATTGCTTCTTTTTGAGTGAGTCTTATAATTCTATTCCCTCTATCTCTCTCCATATGAATTCCCAAAATGTACTTTGCTTTGCCAAGATCTTTCATATCAAAACTGCTTCTAAGATCCCGTTTTAGTTTGTTAATTTTATCTAAGGACTTGCTTAAGACCAACAAATCATCCACTTAAATAGCAATAAATATCACTCCATTCTCATCCTCAAATAAATATATAGAGTGATCTGAACTAATTCTGATATACCCCAAACCCGTCCGAAATTTGTCGAGCTTTATATTCCACTGTCGCGGGACTTGCTTAAGCCCATAGAGTGATTTTATCAGTTTGCAAACTTTGTTTTCTTCTCCACTTTCCACGAATCCTTCCGGTTGCCTCATGTAAATTTCTTCTTCCAACTCTTCGTGCAAAAAGGTCGTTTTAAAATCCATCTGGTGGATTTCCATATCCTCCGCTGCGGCTATACTTAAAAGGATTCTAACAGAAGGAAATCTGACTACAGATGCAAAGGTTTCTTCGTAGTCTATCCCCTCTTTCTGAGTATAACCTTTTGCAACAAATTATCTTTGTACCTCTCAATGGTATTATCCGCGTTTAATTTAAGTTTAAACACCCACTTACATCCGATCGGTTTTCGTTCCGGTGGACAATCTACCAACTCCCATGTATTGGCTTCCATGATAGAGGCTATTTTCTCATTTATAGTTGTGATCCACCGGCTACTTTCTGGAGTGTTTATGGCCTCTAAGTATGTTTGAGGTTCATATGGGTGAGACATCTTTGTGAGTTGGTTATTTACTTGTCTTTCTTGAAGTTGTTTACTACTTCTTCTCCCCCCTTCGAAATCGGACGCCGGTATAGAAGGCATCCTTGGGTTTCGTTTTGGGAGATTTTTAGCTCCCCTATCTTCCAATTCCGGTGTCTCATCAAGTTCCTCATCGGTTTCCACTTCGTATTGTGGCGTTACCTCGGATGTTGTCCTTTCTTGGTTCTCCTTTGGTAGATTTGCAAATTTTTCTTTTTCTCCCTCTTCCTTCACTTCATTTTCAAAATCAAAGTCAAAAAACTAATCCGTTTCAAATCTGATTTTGATTTCCTTATTATATTTGAATGGATCAATGGACTTCTCTTCATTCATCACCACTATGTGTTTTACCAAAATTATATCTCTCTTTTTCAAGTCATACACTCTATATCCTTTTGTGCTCTCATCATATCCTACAAGATATCCTGGCTTCCCTCTCCCCTCTTACTTCCATTTAGTCTTATCGAAATCCAAATTGTAGACTTGACTTCCGAACACTCTCAAACTAGACAAATCAAGTTTTCTTCCTGTCCACCTCTCATACGGAGTTTCCTCTTTATTTGCTGAAGTTATGACTCTATTTTTGATTAAATTAGCATAGTTCATAGACTTCGCCCAAAATTGCAACCCTATCCTCTTATCAGTTAACATACTTCTAGACATATCTCCTAAAGTTCTATTCACTCTTTCTGCTACTCCATTTTGTTCCGGATTATAGGGAAAAATTTTCTCATGATGATTTCCTTATTCTTTAAGATATTCTTCAAATTCCCTTGAGGTGTATTCTTTCCCATTATCACTTCTTATCTCTTTTATTGAGGTTTCAAGTAGTTTTTTACTCCATACTTTAAACTCTTTGAAACATCTTAATACCTTGACTTATGTCTGAGAAAGTATACCTTCGTGTATCTAGACCAATTATCTGTGATGGTTAACATCCATCTCTTCCCCCCATGTGAAGCATACCTAACAGGTCCCCAAACATCAGTGTGAACTAGATCTAATACTTTCTCTCTCCTAAATGTGGTTGCCTTTGGAAATGGAAGTCTATGAATCTTCCCTTGGGCACATCCACTACAATCATCAAAGGTCTCATCATCCTCAAAAGTAATACCCTCCACTATTCACTTTTTCTTCATTTTCTTTAATCTATCTAGATGCACATGCCCCAACCTTTTATGCCAAAGCATCATCTCACTTGCACACGAGTAGAGAATACACTTTTCATTGCAAAGAACAATTTTGAACATTCCTTGACTGCCCTTCTCAGCTACGAAATAAACCTCATTATCAAAGCTTGCTGTGAAGATTCCTTTCCTAGTTCCTATTTCAAACTCCTTTTCATCTAGGACAGCTGTTGAGACTAGGTTCTTGCTAAGCTATGGAATGTAAAGAACGTCTGAGAGTGTTACAATTGAGGCCTTTCCATCAACTAGATACTTCAAGTCAACAGTTCCAACAAGACTTGTGGTTTCTACTCTACCATCTCCGTACTCTATCTCAACTGTTGGGATCTTTCTCAGTTTAGTGAACCACCGCTTATCTTTGCACATGTGCATTGAAGCCCCTGAGTCTATGATCCACCCATCCTCGGGTGGATCCCTCTTACCTCCGAAAGCACCCTTTTGTCTTAATGGATTGTCGACATGCTTTTCAGTGTTTTTTGGATTAAGAAGAAGCTCCTCAAGCTCCTCTTCTGGTTCAGTTTTTCCTTCCACTTCCTCATCATGAACTTGAGTCAGGAAAGCCTTTTTCTTTCCTCCATCCCTTGAGGTTCCTTCACCATGTTTCAGTCGAAGATCTGCAAGTTTGACACAATCTGCCATATAGTGTCCTGGTTTCTTGCAGAAGTGACATAATCCTCCTCGAAAAGTTCCTCTCCCTTGTCTATCAAATCTGCCACCTCCTTGTCCTCTTCCACCAAAGTTTCAATAGGGATCTTTCCCTCTCTCCTCATCACGCTTCCGCCAATCAGCTCATGCACACAATGCTTGAACACTTGGACTCCCTCTTCTAAGCTCTATGGTGCTTTCTTTCACTAAAATCATTCACACTGTGTCATCCCAATTCCAATTGCTATCTCCCATGTCCTGCAATCGGTTAATGATATTCTGATACTCTTCAGGTAGTTTCATCATTAATGTGTTCACTCTTTGTCTCTCGCACCATGAGTTACGTGCACTCTCTAACTCTCTAAATAATGCTCCTAAATCATTGCAATAATTATTCATACTTCCTCCTTTATAAGTATAAACTGCAGTCTTATTTTCGGCCAACTGTTGTTGCTGCAATGATCCACTCTTATATTTGTTAACTAGTGATATCCAAATCTGAGATGAAGATTTGACATGCATAAGGGGAATGGCAATTCCCTTTGCTACACTTTTAAGAATTAAGAGCTTAGCAACCTTGTCTTTGTAGTTCCACTTTTCATACTCTGATCTTTCGTTCTGAACCCTTGTCGCCGTTTTTGGTGGTGCTACTGTCGGTATCGCCTTCGGCAATGGTGTCACTTGAGTTGTAACTCCTCTATTTTCTCCTTCTATGATAATCTCCTCTCCTTCCTCATCTTCATCCTCGGTAATGGTGGCAGCTGTTCTACCAACTGTAGAGGCGGAGGTGCCAGAAAAACATGTCCTTCCAAACCCAAGTGGAGGTGGGCATCGAATTTGTCCAGACACTATGCCCCATAGATGCTTCTCAAATAGTTCTCCCTCCATCATCATTTCCCTATAAAGAAAGTCTGATCCATCAAATATGGGCACCCTAAAGGGTGGGCCCATAACTTGAAATTTTGTGGTCTCCATTGACCCACAGAATGAGCAGCCTATGTAAAGCCTCTAGGATAATATTTTCCCCTTCTACTTTCCCGCTGAATAAGCGCCGCCCAGGCACCCAAATATTTTGACCACTCTCACCCCTGTGAGGACAAGACTCCCCTGAGTAAAACGCAAAAAGAATCACTGAATTTGCTCCCCTGAGTAGTAAGTTATGGCTGGTCAAAGATGACCTTTATAGTTACAAGCTCTCTTAGAGAGAGAGGTACATAAATATTACTAAGTCTCGGTCTGCCTACTCACGACTACCTACTACTAAACCCTAGTCCAATAGGAACACTATATAGTACAAGAAGGTACAATGGGCGATGTACTTATTGTACGACCATTGTACGACAAGGTCTACAAGGTGACACCTGTCAAATCGCAAGCCATGGTTCCTCCTCCCATCTTCTCCGGTATCAAATAATGTGGCGCCACGTAGCACCGCGTGACACTATCTCCGTATGCCGCCAAAAGCTCACTTCGCGTGGCGATTATAATGTCGACCGTCTGATCAAAACATATTTTACACGGTTCAGATTCCCGTACATGCAGGAATTGCTCTTTTTGGTTAGTCTGCTGTTAATTAGCTGTTGCGTTAATGTTTATATATTTATGAAACCCGTCACGTGTATCGTTTTGTAACGCCTTAATGGTTAAGGCGTTAGGCTATAGAGAATTTAGAGCTCGCAATTTGAAGTCTAGACTTAGGCATCATTTTAGTAAAATACCCTTTACTTCAAAAATTGCCACTTTCTAAATATGGCGGCAGCCATGGCGCGCCTTTGATCCTCACTCTCTTTCTTTAAAGCAAAACTAAAATAGGGAAGTGAACTATTAATTACCTCTTTTCAACAGTAAATAGTTTTAGTTAAATGAATTATCCTACGTGGTAATGCTTAACTAAATGTCTAACCCTACAGTGCGTAACACTAAGTCTTCTCTTAACGGATAAGGCTACCAGCTACCTGCAGCTTACTGTTCGGCAGGTACCATGATTAAATCCTGGTGGCAGCACAAATTCTATCCTTTTAGTAATTAAAAAAATATATATCCGTAAACCTCTGGATAGCCTAGGTAGCCATGGCTCTAGCTTCCTCTCGAATCTCTCAGTGACTGCGACAAATTTGAGAGTTGGAGAGAGAAGTTAGAGGTAGACAGCCTCGGCTTCTTTTTATATTTAGACCTAGAAAATCTTAAAACGGACAATTAATTTCTAGAGTGTTAACTTTTATCTTTATTATTCTTGTCCATCTGACACTTTCCATCTCCATATACAAACAAGAAAGATCATTACAGTAGTCTAACATCTTTCCCCCTTTGTAAGTATAATTTCCCACCTTTTGCTCTGCCAACTGGAGTTCCTGAATCGTACCAGCTCTATAGGTCTCTATCACACTCACCCACAACCCCTCGGCCTTATAAACGTGAAGATGGGGAGTTGCCAAACCTTGTGTGAGGTGTCTCAGAATGAAGTTATTGGCAGCCATGTTAGCATCTTCCCACATTTGAGTGTCTGTCTCCACGGTCTTCACGATCGCCGCTCCGCATGTCGTGGGAATAAGAGCAATAGGAGTATGAGGGATCTCCTTTTTTTTCCCCTTTTCGGACACACTGCTGTCCCCATCATCTGCCTCCTCTGTTGCAGCAGATGTTGCTACAGAAAACTTAATTCCACCAAATCCCGGTGGTGTTCCCGGAGGTGGACGTTTCACCTGTCCACTAAGAATACCCCAGTATCGTTTTTCACACAAAGCCCCTATCATCATGGCTTCCCAATAGATAAACTCTGATCCATTGAAGATGGGCACCCTAGAGGGTGGGCCCATAACCTGAAATTGTGTGGCCTCCATTGGATCACAGAATTCAGGAAGCCCGTAAACAGTTGTTAACTAACCCACTTTCAATGGCAACCGGTGCTGCCCAAGCAAACAAGGTGACAATTTGAATGCACCCTTGTGCAGCTTGGAGTCCCTTGAGTCCGTAGGAAAAAGAATCTGTGAAAACACCCAACCAGGCGATAAGTTATAGGGTGGTAAAGATGCCAATTTATACAAGCTCTCAAAGAGAGAGAAGACTACCTACCAAATTTTCCGAAGTCCTAGTTCCCTCTCACAACCCCTATCTAGTGACTGTACAAACCAATCATATCACTGTACCATACTCGAAAGTACTACTGCCGATGTACTTTCTGTATAGCCTCGATACGACAAGGCCATTAAGCGGACGCGTGTCCATCTTTCACTCGTCCGTACGTTCCTCGTAATTCTTGCGACCAAATGTTATCTTTCCATGTGGCGCAAGGTCATGCCAAGTCACAAAAGGCCAAAGTGACCATTCCGAGATCTCGGCTAAGATGTGCGTCGTTGGATGAAAACCGGCATAAAATTTTGACCGTCGAAACAAACGCCAGATTCTTTTGTTTTGTTCAATATTATATTCGCACTGTATATAATTGTTTCTATGTCTTTTCATTTGTATTATCGTTAATCGGTTTATCGATTGTAACACAGTATAAAGAGAAATCACACCCTGTATACTTCAATGAACTTCTACGACACACCAGATAGAGCTGACGACTACGCCTCGCTCTGCCAGTCGGGGGTTAGAGGCCTGCCGGACTCAACCTTTTGGTGAGAGTGACATAAGTCACTATTTAGTCCTGCTTATTAGGCTGAGGCAGCCATGGCTATCTATCTCCTTCTCTCTCTCTCCTTCAGTGACTACAACAAGTATGGGGGATAGAGAGGAAAGATGAGAGCAGGCTGCTTGCTTTTTCCTTTTATTGTAGATGTAGAAAATACCTTATAAATCTCGTGAGTTTCAACAGGCCTTTGGTAGGCGCCAAGTTTGGTAAGTTCTGTTATCGGCTTTTTATGTGGTCTTCTTATATCTCTACTTTGATCAGCGACCGTCCGATCGTCCGAATCTGACTGTTTAATTCTGTATTGATCGATGTACAACTCAACGGTGTTACGATTATTTCATTTTGCGACCAATACAATATGGGTCTGAAGGTCATATTGTATGTTTTACATACAATAGACATATTGTATGGGCGTACTTTCACCTACTTCTGAACTATGATTCTGTAGCTTTAGAGTTTAGGTGTACAATGCCTTTTACACATAGTTGTTAAAAACACATTTGACACACGATTCGACCGCGCGTACAATACGTAGAAATTGGACACGTCGACTTGAAAAATCCTAAAAATAATTAATGAATTTATGTCTGTACAATTCCGTACATGTAAAAATAATTGAACTGAACATGTATCGCAGTTTGTAAGTAGTCTACTATTGTAACATGTAAGCCCAGGCTTGAATCCTCGCTAACGTTGTTTTTTTGTCAAAGTCAAAGCTTCGACAACAGCTTGAACAGCAGTTTCACTGTCAACTTCCGTGGCATTACTAATGGCAGTTTCCTTTAAGATTCGTTTCATGGCGACTTCTTTGAAAAAAATTGAAGAAGACGTTCGTACACATTTTGAACTTACGTCGCGCAAATAGTGTGACGCTGCAACGTCTCTTTTTGATATTGTCCGTGTATGTACGATATAATTTCTTACATATTCGTGCGCAATCCGTTCCAGTTTATAGAACAGAAAGTACTAATACGTGTATCATATCTTTTCGTAAAATTCCGTATGATTTTCGTTAAAACTGTACAGTTACACTAATTTGTTTTATAAGTTTTTCGTAAATTCTAGTTTCAGTTTACAGTAGACGTTTTTTTGCGATTTTTTCAAAAGTCATGTACAATACGTAGAAATTGGAAAAAATGAAAAAATTGTGCGATTTGAACAGCTAGGCTTTTACACCTTTTTGTGCGTAAAATGAAATTCGGAAAAATGCGGAGCTATAATGTTGTTTCCGCCTCCTCTGCTGTTCTCCCGCGAAGACGACAAAAAATATCTGTAATCATGTCATGGCTTCGTGTTGACAGCCGATTTCATGGAGCGGTGACATCGGCGTCGCGTGGTTGAGATCGAGAATGGACGTTTGGAATCGTGGCAGTAATAACTAATTATCGGTGTTCTCTTGGTTATCTACTTCTTTTATAGGTAATCATTGGTTGGATGGTACCTTTTGTGTAAAACATTTATCTTTGTGCAAATTATAGACCATTAGTCGTCCGTTTGAAAACCTTCAAATATGCAGACTTTCTGTTTGTCTGCACCCGTAAACGGTGTGTCCCTCGGTCGACGTCAGCCAACTGGTAGCTTTGTCTTTTGGCCAACGTTAGCAAACAGGTAGCTTTGTCCCTTAGGCGACGTCAACGACCGAGTAGCTTTCAAAGTACCACCTCAACAATCGTTTTTAACCGTCAGATCTTGGCTGCTCGAACCTGTCAATGAATATAGATGAAACCAGATGAAACTGCCACCTGCAGTAATGCGTCTTCACCCATCTATTAATCGTACGTTACCGTCTGATTTTACATCAATCATTGTGTTGTTTTGGGTCGCGTCTACAAATGTCGGTACGGACGTCTTGAATAGTACAAAAATTACTTACACGTTTTGATAAACAGGACGCGGTCCATGCGCGTGTCAACGGGCATGATAAACGGGACACTGTCTAGGTTGGATCTTGGTCGCTCCATCCTGTCAAGCGGTTTGCGTCAATCGTTTTGTTGTTCTGTGTAGCGTCTACAAATGCCTGTATGGACGTCTAAAACAATACAATAGTACTTCGACGTTTTGATAAACAGGACACGGTCCAAGTGTAACGAGCATGAAAAACGGGCATGACAAGCACAACACTGTCCAGGTTGGGTAACGGGCATGAAAAATAAGACACAGTTTATGCTCGTGTAACGGGCATGATTTACTACTGTGGTCCAAAATTTCTAGCGCACCATAATATGGTAAAACGACGGAATTACTTCGTACAATACGACTGTTATGAAACTTTTTACGTCGCAGCCTTGAAGTGAATGATTTTGTCCTCAAAACTCGAACTCGAAAAGCTTTGAGAAAAGATTTTGTCCACGAAAGTCACACATCGTTAAGACATTTGGACGAATAGCTAGCAGCAACATCCATCCAAATATACACAAAAAACTTCCTCGCCACGCGTCTCTCCATAAGGCTTACCTCGTTGATTTTATTCTTTTTGAGGAGAAAATCTACAAAAGAAAAACAGAAAGCCTACAAAAACCCGTCAGAGTCAAAATCGTCAACAAAGAATGTTATTCGTCAGAACTCCGCTGTTACACCACGAATCGTTATTAGTGTCAAATTTTAAATAGTGTTGAAGAAAATTTACCGTAATTGATGCTAATTAAGAATTTGATTTTTTTTTTAAATGTGTTTTCTAATTTCGGCTTAATGCTAATTTGGGAACAACAAAAATGGAATATTCGCCGTACGATTATAAACATTAATATATGTTTCCGTACAAAACATTAGAAATCGTACGCCGTCGTGAAATTTAAATATCCGTACATGTCACACTAAATTACGTGTCAGAATAATCCCGTTTTTTGAGCGCACGTTCCTATGCGTGCGCGTCTGATTTAATTCATTTTTTGTAAAATTCTCACTTGAAAAGGTACATTTATGTACGGTTTGACATCGACCGTACACCACTCTATTTAGATCTTATTGTACTTTTGTTTTTTACGCTATTTTGTACGGTACCTTAATTAACGTCAAGGAAAAATTAAAATCATGTATCCTATTTTAGGAAAAAAATCAAAATTTTAAGAACCCAAATTAGGGTTCTTGACACTAATAACGATTCGCTGTGTAACTGTTCACACTAAGAATGCACGCACACGCGTTTTTCGGAACTTAGGGTACTTTCGCTTGTAATCGAAACTTTAGTTTTGTAACTTTGTTTTTAGGGAAGATTATCCGTACTACTTTCAAAGCATTCCTATGTAAAGAAATGAAATTGTTACTTTAGATTGTGACAGATGTAGATGTGGGTGTATTTTGTGACAGTTGTAGACGACTACAAAGCTCGCCACAGTTGATGACGTTTACAAAATAGCGACGGTTGTAGACGTCTAGCTACTTGTGACATTGTAGATGTTTAGGGTTTGTGACATTTTGACGTCACGCTCAAGTTATGACAGCGTCGACGTCACAAAATTATAAAACTTTTCGCCATGGTTTCTCGATTTTGTTTTTTAGTCTTTTCTCACTCTACTTGCAATCAAAATACGCCCAAAGTTAGTAAAAAGAAATCGTTTTTAAAGATCTTTCATTTGATA
The DNA here is from genome assembly GCA_037447655.1 of Zygnema cylindricum. Classification (NCBI taxonomy): domain Eukaryota; kingdom Viridiplantae; phylum Streptophyta; class Zygnematophyceae; order Zygnematales; family Zygnemataceae; genus Zygnema; species Zygnema cylindricum. The sequence goes on along the minus strand of JBBHKE010001874.1, from coordinate 242,701 downwards.
CCGTTATTGACGTTTTTTATTGGGAGAATCACGCATAGGCTTGAAACGTGCATTGGGTTTTTTTTTTGGTACTCCGCGCACATAAATTGTCAAAAACTCCCGACACGCGGGACGGCATCTGCCTATTCGCTCACCTCATGGAACTTTATTTCAAATTACCCCGTGAGGTGATTTTATATAAAGTTTGAAGAGGAACTAGAATGACGCGAAAGGGGGTCGAAACGCGTTAGACGACAAACTGCATCGTGTTAGACGACAAAATCCACTACATCCAAAGTTTCAAGGTAACGCAACCGGTACGGTGGTAATTTCCTTTTTTTGGTACGTCCCCGGATTTTCTCGTTTTTTTCTAAGTTATGGAGGAAAACGGCATAAAATAACTCTAACTTTAGCACATGCGAAAGTACCCTTAAAGTCAACCAAATTTGAACTTTCTCCAGCCATATGTACGGACAAATGTAGTTAAAAACTTATATGCCACCTGGTATATTTTCTCTAGCGGATGTTTGCTCGGACATGCCAACCTGGAATGAGCGCGGTTTTCCCTCACAATCATTTTATTATCTGTTGCGCTTTCAAGTGTTAGAGCTAAAAGTTAAGCGTTCTGTTAGCACGTTGGCTTGCGGACAAAATGGTCGACCGATTTTATGTGTTTCACAAGTACAGTATACTACTGTACTTTATAGTACACTACCCCTTGTTATTAGAGTAAGTTGTAGTTGTCGCAATTTTTTTTAGCAAAAAATTATAAAAAATTGTTAGCAAGGAGTGGATTGTAAGCTGCCACGTCTCCTTTTACTGAACTACAGTAAATTGGTACAGTACTGTAGTGTTGCATATTTAAATTTAACATTAACAATGTAAATCCTTAAATGCTAATACCGATGGGCAATGAACTATCGTTATTAGCGTAGATGATTTAATAGATTCTACCGAACCGAATTATTGTTATTAACTTAAATAACGATGGGCAGGGTACTCCACCATAATGAAATTAGAGACACGTACAAAACTTTATATTTTTGCCTAAAATCTGTACTTTTAAAACATTTTTGAACAGTCAACAACTGTTTGATAGAATCTAATCGTACGATTATGTACGGTTTTTTTTTTGACTAAAAAACAAACGCTCAGGTGGAGATGCAATGATTACAGAAATTACTATTATTATTATTATTAAAAATTTATGTTGTAATGATAACCACGAATAAAAATCTCAGCATTTTATCCCGTATTATACTCACAAAAAATATAAAATAGGCGTAGTGCGCTTAAACCCTAGTTGTTGGTTTTTTCATTTTTTCCAGTTTCTATATATAATATGTGACTTTTGAAAAAATCACAAAAAAACACGATGTACTTTCTGTCCGGTAAACTGAACGACCAATTTACGGAAAACGTACAAACAGTTTACGGTAACTGTACGGTTTTTTACGGAAATTGTACGGAAGTTGACGAAAAGATGTGATGCACGTATTGGTACTTTCTGTTATGTAAACTGAACAGAAAATTCACGGATATGTACGGATTTTTTTTTTCTCCATTTCTCCCCCTATCCCTCTCCCTCTCCCCCCCCTCTACCCCCCCCCCTCCCCCCCCCTCTCCCGCTCCCCCCCCCCTCTCCCGCTCCCCCCCCCTCTCCCGCTCCCCCCCCCTCTCCCACTCCCCCCCCTCTCCCGCTCCCCCCCCCCTCTCCCGCTCCCCCCCCCCCTCTCCCGCCCCCCCCCCTTTGAAATGTCGATATTTAAAAGAAAGGATTTCAATTCCTGTGATAACTTGTAATTGATGAGGATTCCTCGATTCAAAAAAGAGCCACAAATAAACAAAAAGAGCGACAAAAAAGACAAGAGCAACAAAAAGACAAAAAAGAAAAAAAGAGCGACAAAAAAAAAACAAAAAAGACAAAAAAACGACATTCAGTCCACACTAATTGTTGGATTTAGACACAGATTCACTATTGGAAATGGGTTACTTAGAGAAAGAGAGAGGGAGGTAGAGGGAGAGGCGGAGGGGGAGGGAGGAAGGGAAGGAGGGGGAAGGGGGGAGGGGGGGGGAGAGGGACGGGGAGGGGGAGGGCTAAAGGGGAGAGGGAGACGGAGGAGGGGGAAGTGGTAGAGAAACATAATGAGTATGAGGACTGTCATACCTTAAATATTCTATTTCCGGTCCAAATCAAAACAGACTAAAAAAAAGTAATACACAAAAACAAAAACAAAAAAAAAAAAAAAAAAAAAAAAAAAGATAAAAACAACAGACAAAATGGAAACCTGCCGGTTCTTCATTTGCTTGTTTTTTCCTCTTCTTCATTCCTTCGTTCTTTACTTCTTACAAAAACTTGGTACAAAAAGTCGAGTTTAACAAAATCTTTACTGCCCGATCTCCCAAAACACTATCTTCCAATTTCCACCTAAGCTTTACTACCCACCCTTCGTTTCCACTTCCTTCCCTGTCCTCTTCCGATTGCCACGGTTTTGACGGTGAAGAAACGTTTTTATCTTCTGTTTTACAGTTTTTTCCTGGAATTAATTCGATTCGGAAAGAATTTCCGGAAATACAACCGTGTTTCTTTACTAAAACTCCTTTCCCTAACCATTTTTCGAGTTCCGAAAACATACAATCTAACAAAATATGGATTTTCGAACGACCTTTCTCTTTCTGTCTCTCAATTTTTAAAACTTTTGTCCCTTCCGATTCACCTTGTCTCTCTTCACGACCAGTTTCTGTTACCACCAACTTCTGAAAATCCTCCCTCTCCTCTCTCTCCATCCCCTTTTCCTCCTTTTCGAGATTCCGTTCTTGAGAAAACTCGTTATTTTTCTCACTCACTTTGTCCTCTCCTTCGCGAAATTTTGGCTCTTTCCCAGAATTATGAATTTCCTCATACTGTTCTCCCCCTCCCTCACTACTTTCTTCTTCCGGGAGTTTCTCTAAGTCCAACTCAAATCTCATTGTTTTTTGTTTAGGTCGAGAACCTTCCCCTCCTCCCAAAAATCTCTCATCACCTTCAACCTTTCGTTTGTTCAACAACTCACCCGGACTCTCTTTTCGCCTTTCAAATTTCACGTCCTCTCTCTCCTCCCTCCCTTTCTCATCTAAAGTGGATTTTCTGCTCCCCCTCGCCCTATCCCTCTCCCTCTCCCTCTCCCTCTCTTTCTCACTCTCATTCTCACTCTCACTAAGTTTAAAAATTCCCTCCTCCTCCTCTCTCATACAGTAGGTACAAGTAAAGGTAACTGATTGTTCTCGTAAACCAAACACTTCAGAAATCTCACTCGAATCTAATAACCGTGGTTTCAAATTTTCCTCGTCGACTAAAATTCCCTCCAAACTTATTCCATATTTGGGTTTCGGAAAATTGCCGATTGATTCTTTACTTCCAATCCCATTGTATTCTATTCCTTGATCTCCACTCCATATTCCTTCACTGGCATCCGCAATTCCGTCCAGAAAATCCACACTATTTTCCCCCGCTTTTAACAAATGGATATTATTACTTTTCCTCTTTAGTATTTCTTTGTTTCTTTTCTTTAACACATTTCCTTCTTGTATTCCACTACCACTCGAATATTCAGAAAACGCCACTTGTCGTCTAATAAGCCGATCTGAAAGCTCGACTTCTGCTTGTAATTGTACCGGAACCGTGATTGTGACGTGATTGGGAGGATAGAAACAGGGAATATTAAAACTTTTCATAATCTTTTCTTGCAGAATTGCCATTTTGGGCTTTTCCCCATGGACGAGCATGACATGTCTCGGTGCGACGTGACGAATGAGGTCTATAATTCCCTTAGCATCCGTATGAGCAGAAACTGAGAGTTGATGGATCTGCAAGACAAAAAAAAAATGACTAAATTTTGAATGATACTTTCTTTGGTTGGTTTACAAGCGTTATAATTTAGTTCGCACGATGTTTACCACACCCATTTATCACGGTTTAATTAAAAAAGTTACTCATATTTATGCGAAAAGGAAAATCAAGGATACATTAGTTTAGGACTGGGTGACGTAGCGATCCACTGTAGAAAGTGTTAGTAATAATTTTCTTCACAAGTTTCTGCGTGAACCACACTAAATACTGTGTGCCGTTCATCCAAAACAGTATTAGCATATCCACACTAATTACAGTGTCACACGTTAGTCTATCCACACTAATTGGGGATGCTCACACCTGTTAGTCTATCCACCTAAATTACAGTGTGCATTGTGGTGCTGACCTGGCACTGAACGTCCACGTGGTTCCTCTTGTCAAGATCCAGTCTTCCTCCTTTCCTCCCCCCTTGAAGACGACTTCCAACAGTGCCCGCAATACAATACCTGCCCGAAAAGTAGAAGGAGACGAGAAATGAAGAAAGAAACAAAAGGAAGAGAGAAACAGAGAAAAAGAAAAAAAGGAAAAAATTTCTACGGCAACATACCCGGGAAAATTTAAGCATATTTTCCTCAAAAAGGGGCCCATTCTCAGTCTCCCTCCCTTCCTCCCTCCAAAAACAAAAGTTTTACGACAACATATCCGGGTACAATAAGCATATTTTCCTCAAAAAGGGGCCCAATTCTTAAGAACATCCAAACCCACCTCCCCCTCCCTCTCTCTCCCTCCTTCCCTCCCTCCCAAATAGAATGGTTCTTGAAAATATACCCGGGTAAAATAAGCATATTATTCTCAAATGGGGCCAATTTCTTAAAAACCTCCAACCCCACCTCCCTCGCCCTCTCTCTCCCTCCCTCCCTCCCAAATAGAATGGTTCTCAAAATATACCCGGGTAAAATGAGCATATTTCTCTCAAATGGAGCCCATTTCTTAAAAACCTCCAAGGGAAGTCCTCTAGATAGCCCCCACTTTCCCTCCCTCTCTCTCCCTCCCACCCTCCCTCCCAAACCAAAAGCTTCACGACAACATACCCGGGTAAAATAAGCATATTTTTCTCAAATGGGGCCCATTTTTTAAAAACCTCCAAGGAAAGTCCTCCAGATAACATCCCCGGAGTGGCAAAAAGGACGCAGGGCCCGGGAGACTCAAGCTGGGAACGGTCAAAGGGAGAGACTTTGGAGGGGGGGAGGAGAGGGAGAGGGAGAGGGAGAGTAAGAGGGAGAGGGAGAGGGAGGGGGAGGGGGAGGGGGAGGGGGAGGGGGAGGGGGAGAGGGAGAGGGAGAGGGAGAGGGAGGGGGAGAGGGAGAGGGAGAGGGAGAGGGAGAGGGAGAGGGGGAGGGGGAGAGAGGGAGAGAGGGAGAGAGGGGGAGAGGGGGGAGAGTATTAAATTAGAAGTCATGACAGCAGAAAATAGAGTGGAAATAGGACAGCCTGAAATATAAGTGTTTGAATTGATAAATTTAGAAGAAACATAACAGGCTTTTAAATAGGAAAGCAAGAAAATATCCGAGAGTGACCTCTCGGAGACTGAAGCAACTTTCCTAATTCGAAGGGTCACTTGACCCTTCGCTCAAAGGATCCGGTCAGGATTCATAAGAAGATCTTTAACCGGATTCTATTCTGATCGCACCTGAGGTACGCAGAGAAAGACAGATAAGACAGATCAGACAGGATAGGACAAACTAGCAGACTGAATATCGAAATCCTAGATATTGAAACCCTCTAGAATTCTAGATTTGGATATTCTCAAACAGCTCTAGTTTTACAAACTTAGAATACTTCTATCAAAGCCTGATCTTTTAACACTCCCCCTCTTTGCTAGAAGTTAAGGCCGGCTGAATTTCTGTGAAGTTCAAACTGAGGTCGATGGAGGCCCTTTGTAAGGAAATCTGCCAATTGGAGGGAAGCCTGGCAGAATTGGAAGGTGAGTGTGCCAGCCGCAATGGTCTCTCGGGTGAAATGGTACTGAATGTCAATATGTTTGGTCCTTCGATGATGTATTGGATTACTCATAAGAGCGAGGGCTCCCTGTGAGTCACAAAAGATTGTAGTTGGAGAGGATGGAGGAAACTGAAGGTTTGTAAGAAGGGATCGAAGCCATATGGCTTCCTTGGCAGCGTGTGTCGCTGCCATATATTCCGCCTCAGTGGATGATAAAGCAACTGTTGGCTGTTTCTTGGATGCCCAAGAAATTAGAGCTCCTCCGAGGGCGAAGCAGATGCCAGAAGTGGAGCGGCGGGTGTCTAAATCTCCCCCCCAGTCCGCATCACAATGGCCAACAAGAGTGGGAGAAGAGCCGCCAAAGAAGGTGAGGCGAAGTGATTTTGTGCCTTTGAGGTAGCGGAGGACTGGCTTTGCAGCGAGGAGGTGCTCCGGAGATGGATGGGACACAAACTGACTGAGTTGACCGACAACAAATGCAATGTCTGGCCGAGTACCGGTCATTGCATACATCAGACTGCCTACCATAGACCGATATAGATCATGCATGTCTCCGTGGACAGGCCCACCGGAGTTGCTAACTAGTTTAGAGTTGGCATCTAAAGGGGTAGCAACAGAGGTACAGTTAGACATAGAAAATCTCTCCAAAATTTCTAAGATGTATTTTTCCTGGGAGAGGAAGAGGGTTTTTGCTGGCCGATCACGGGTGACAAGGATTCCAAGACAATATTCTAATTCTCCTAGATCCGTCATTGAAAAGTGAGAATGGAGCATGAGTTTGACTAGGAGAATTTGAGTGAGGGAAGGACTGGAAAGGAGAAGATCATCTACAAAGATGATAAGGATGATGAGAGTTTCGTCTTTACCTTAGATGAAAATGCTAAAATCAGCGGCCAACTTGAAGAAGCCTTCACTGAGGAGAACTGCTTCAAGGTGCTGGCTCCAAACACGGGGAGCCTGCTTGAGGCCGTATAAGGATTTTAGCAGGCGGCAGACAAGGTGTTCTGTCCCGGGAGAAATGTAGCCCTCAGGTTGGCGAACAAAGATTTCTTCTTTGAGGGCGCCATAGAGGAAGGCTGTTTGCACATCCATTTGATGGACGTGCCAGTCTTGGGAAGCGGCAATGGAGAGAAGGATGCGGATGGAGGCAAACTTGGCAACGGGGGCATATGACTCGGTGAAGTCAAGACCCTCTTTTTGGAGAAATCCTTTTGCCACGAAGCGAGCCTTAAACCGATCAAGGGAGCCGTCCGCCTTTGTCTTAATGCGAAACACCCATTTGGAACCAATCACTTTGCGGCCAGGAGGAAGAGGAGTGAGTCTCCAGGTGCCATTTTGTTGTAAAGAGGTAAATTCGGCATCAGTAGCGGCTTTCCAGGCTGCGGCATTGGGACCAGCCATGGCGGCGGAGAAGGATAAGGGAACATCGAAGGTGGCAATGTGGGCAACTCCATGAGAAATGGTAGGTGCCCGTGCTTTGATGCGAGCACTTCGACGGATGGCAGTAGGCTGGATTGGGGATGGGTTAGATGGAATGACATAGGGAGGGGGCAGATGAGGAGATAGGAGAGAGGGAGTAAGGGTCAGAGATTGTTCTGACAAGAGGAAGTGGACCAGAGAAGGGGGATGGTGCAGAGGTAGTGCGGTTGAGCAAAAGAAGAGAGGGTAAAGGAGGAGGTTGGGGGGGAAGGAGAGGAGAAAGGAGGGAAGAGGCTGCGGTTGGAGAAGGGGAGATGAGAAGATGTGACAAAGGAGGAGGAGGAGGGTTAGAGGAAATTAGTTTAAGGACCAATGGTTTTTCATCAAACGTGACATCACGGCTCAAAATGACGCGCCGTTCGGTGTGGAGCCAAGTTCGGTAGGCTTGGGATTCAGTTGCATAGCCGACCAAATATCCGGATTTTGCACGACTGCTCCACTTGTGTTGTGGAGTAAGGTCTTTCGCCCAAGCTATACTGCCGAATATTCGTAGATGAGAAACGTCCAGTTTTATACCTGTCTAAGCCTCGTGAGGAGTGAGGTTTGGAAGCGCTTGGGTGGGACATAAATTTCGGAGGTAGTTTGCTGTTGATACTGCTTCTCCCCAGAACATAGGAGAAAGAAGGGCAAAGTGTAGCATGGACCATCCCATGTTTACTACAGTTTGGTTATAACGTTCGGAGACGCCGTTCTGTTGAGGAGTATAATCTGTCGTGGTTTGATGGACTATGCCGTGGAGCGAGAGAAAGGACACAAATTCTGTGGAGGTGAATTCCCCTCCGTTGTCAGTTCAGAGGATTTTGATGCGGCAGTTGAGTTGATTCTCCACCTTAGATTTAAACTGTTGAAATATTGTGAAAGTATCGGATTTTGCGACGTATAAGGTACAGGTGACTGTAACGAGTAGCGTCGTCGATAAATGTGACGAAGTACAACGCACCATTATGACCTGGGTTGGACATCGGTCCACATAAGTCAGAATGAATTAAGGAAAGGGGGGACCGTTAGATTGAGTGGTGCTTAAAGGAAAGGACGGACGGGAAAATTTTCCTTCTATGCATCAAGGGCAAAAAGGAATTTTGCGGTTCACAAGGGAATCCAAACCCGTAACAAGGCCCTTGGATAACTGGTGAAGACTAGGACCTGCAAGATGACCGTACCGAAGGTGCCATTTGGAGAGGGTAATATGCGGGGAAGAGATCGCAACGTTGGCATATCCAACGGGAGAAAATGAGGAAAGAATGTATATGTCTCCAAGCTTAATTCCTGATCCAACGTTGATTTTGGTTTGATGTAGGAAGGTGACGTGGTCAGAGGAGAATACAGCAGTGGTCCCTTGTTGTAAGGCTGCGCCGACCGAGAAAATATTCTTTCGTAAGGCAGGAACAAAGAGAACGTTGGAGAGTTTAATGCTGCCTGGATTTGGAGATTTGCCAGGGGTTTCCGTTTGGCCAATGTGCGTGGCTGTAAGAGCGGTATTATTGCCAAGAAGGATCGGCATCGGAGGATTTAGTGGTGCGATGGAGACGAACCAATCAGAGCGTGAAGATAAATGGTGGGAAGCACCAGAGTCAACAATTCAAGTTTCGTCAGGTACGGTTGGTGATGGAATTGACGTGATAGGTACGGTTGGTGATAGAACTGACGTGATAGGATTTGAAACTGACGTCAACGCAAATCAAAAATCAGATTGCGTCAGTGGAGGCGAAGGGTTGACATCAGCCGGTGGAGGTGTTTGGACGTATACGGGATGATTAGGGGTGGAATAATCCAATGGAGGAGGATTGGCGTAATGGTATGGCTGGACGAAAGAGTTGGTTGGAGGAAATTGAACCGCCGGAACAGTTGCTTCAGCGGAGGAGGCTTAACCTTGATATGAACCACGACCTTCGGAATAACCTCGTCCACCCGTACGGCCTGGTCCTCCTTGACGATCATTCTTCCTTTTGAGGGCCCGGACATAAGTGAATGACGTGATCTGTCGCTCGACAATAGCGACATGTGGTGGAAGAGGACTTCGGTGGCCTGGGATTGGTGGAAATCGCTGCCAAAGCAACGACTGGCATGTTTTGAAATGACTGTTTCATTTCCTCATGTACCAAGCGTGCCGTTAAAGTAGGAATAGTTAAAGCAGTTGGAGAGTTTGTCAAGAGAGGAAATGAGGGACGAATAAGATTCCGGCAGACCGCCAAGGATTGCCGAGATAAGATCATCGTCGGAGATCTTGGCATTAATGCTCTTGAGCTGTCCAGCCAGAGATTTCAGATGTTGAACATACGTCTCAATAGAATCGGTAGGAAGCTTTCGGTAAGAGTTGAGCTTCCTCTTGAGGAATAACTTATTGGACCAGGACTGATTTTCGTAAACGGAGGGACAGAAGCGACCACGCGTCATGAGCAGAAGTGGCGTCGCGAATGATGTCAATTTGAGACGGCTCAAGAGCGAGGACAGGCCCAGAGTGGGCTTCCTCGTTTCGAGCGAGCCATTTGGTTTTTTCGGCAGCATCTGCAGGTTCGATCTCGCTGCCACAAGTGATTGACCATAGTTTTTCGCGGCGCAAAAGGTGCTCGATCTGGTATTTCCATCCGTAGAAATCTGAGCCATTAAATTTGGCAACGGTATTGGTGTTGCTAGGCCCATAACCTATTAAATTAGAAGTCATGACAGCAGAAAAATAGAGTGGAAATAGGACAGCCTGAAATATAAGTTTTTGAATTGATAAATTTAGAAGAAACATAACAGGCTTTTAAATAGGAAAGCAAGAAAATATCCGAGAGTGACCTCTCGGAGACTGAAGCAACTTTCCTAATTCGAAGGGTCACTTGACCCTTCGCTCAAAGGATCCGGTCAGGATTCATAAGAAGATCTTTAACCGGATTCTATTCTGATCGCACCTGAGGTACGCAGAGAAAGACAGATAAGACAGATCAGACAGGATAGGACAAACTAGCAGACTGAATATCGAAATCCTAGATATTGAAACCCTCTAGAATTCTAGATTTGGATATTCTCAAACAGCTCTAGTTTTACAAACTTAGAATACTTCTATCAAAGCCTGATCTTTTAACAGAGAGGGGGGGAGAGAGAGGGGGAGAGGGGGGGAGAGGGGAGGGGGGGGAGGGAGGGGGGGAGGGAGGGAGGGAGGGGAGGGAGGGGAGGGAGGGGGAGGGAGGGGGGGAGGGAGGGAGGGAGGGAGGGGAGGGAGGGAGGGGGAGGGAGGGGGGGAGGGAGAGAGGGAGGGAGGGAGGGAGAGAGAGAGGGAGAGAGAGAGGGAGGGAGAGAGAGAGGGAGAGAGAGAGAGAGAGAGAGGCAAATTGATGAACATAGAAAAGGATGAAAACAACAAGGATAAAAACAAAACGGAGGACCACAACATACTGTGAGGGAAGTCGAATGTGTTTCTCTTCACATGTGTGTCCTGGACCTTCTGATTGGTCCACGTCAGCAACATTTTGTAGTACACATTGGCCTGGGCCGTCAAGCCTGAGGATTAAAGTAAAATGAAAAGGTGAATAAGCAAAAATGAAAAAGAAAAATGGAAAGATAATTCAGGAAAAAATGAAAAAAAAATGAAAAGATGGTTTAATACAAAAGAAGGTGGGCATATGAGAGTTAGTAAACTGTTTCCGTTGAACTTCAACGATGAATTGAGGAGGGGAGGGACAGGGGGAGGGGAAAGGATAGGGAGAGAGAGAGCAAGCGGGAGAGCAAGCGGGAGAGCAAGAGGGAGAGGGGGAGGGAGAGGAAGCAGGAGAGGGAGAGAGAGAAGAGTTTAGTCTACACTACCTAAAAACTAAAACTCTATGACGAGTTTGTGGAGAGAAATGGATCTATTATATATTTCGGTGGAGGAAGTATCTGATTTGTGAGAAACTGTAAAATTATTTCTGTGGACAATGAGGATATCTTAGAAGACCCTCCCCCTTCCCCCCTCCCTCTCGCTCTCCCTCTCCCTTCCCTCTCCCTCTCCCCTCCCTCTCCCTTCCCTCTCCCTCTCTCTCTCCCTCTCCCTCTCAAAACAAAAGTAAAATTAAAAACCCACAGTGAGTGGTAAAACAGAGTAACATAAAAGAAAAATGCATTAAATGCCATCAAAATATTTCCTATTTGTTACATCTCCATAAAGTCTTATTTACTTTGTATGTGTATATTTCATATTATTATGTGTGTATATTCATATTTTTTTGTGTATATTTTCATATTTTTATGTGTGCTATTCATATTTTTATGTGTGTATATGCATATTTTTATGTGTGTATATTCATAGTTTTATGTGTATATTTTCATATTTTTATGTGTATATTCACAATTTTATGTGTATGTTTTCATATTTTTATGTGTGTACATTCATACTTTTATGTGTATATATTCATATTTTTATGTGTGCATATTTATATTTTTGTATTTTTTGAGGTACATCTTTATGGAGTCTTATATATTTATTTCCAAAAAAAGTCAAAACGAGCTACAACCGCTTATTTGAGAAACTTTAGTTTGGGCTCAAATCGGCGTTATAATTTAAACGCGACTTTCCGAAAAAACCCATAAAAATATGAAAATAGACACATAAAACTATGAAACCACATAAAATTCACAGAATAACATGAAAATACACATAAAAATATGAAATTTGAAGAAAAATATGAAAATACACAAAGAAATATGAAGAATATGAAATCAAACACAAAAAAATAAGAATATAAACATACATATAGTTTATTTTACCTGCCGAGAAATAAATTGGGATGGAGAGTCTCATGCGTTCCCAATACTCATCCAATAAAATGCAGAGCTCCTGTTGTTAAAAAAACAATAAAAAAAACAATAATAAACCAAAACTGAAAGGATCAAGCATTCATTTGCAAATGACTTCAAAGTTTTACCAAAAAACTAGATTCGCGACAGAAATTGACATCAAATAATGACTCTGAAAGAAGATTGTCACATATTGCACATGTAAAAAATAGTAAAAGCGGAGAAGATTTGAAGCAGAAAATGGAAAAAATTTCAGAGAAAGCATAACTTGAATACATACACATACATATGTACAAGTATATACGTATACATATATCCATATATATACATATACATATATACATATATATACATATACATATGTATATATATAATGTATATATATAATGTATATATATATATATATATATATATATATATATATATATATATATATATATATATATATATATATATATATGTATTTACACATGCGAAGCACAAATTTGACCAAAATGTACACACAAAAATGCCCAGAAAAGAGGCAAAAAAACTCACATTTAATCTTGTTTTCTGAAAAAAAACCCACAAATGATCTTGTTTCTATTTATCAGTATTATTCAATTGTCTGTATCCTCTCCAACCAACCTTTAACAAAAATTTTCTCCCGCGGTTAAATTCTCCTAATCCCTCCTTTTCTATCCGAAATACGGAATGAACTACCCATCTTGTAAAGACTAAAACAATCTGAAGGAAGGGAAACTCAAACCTTTCTCCCACACATAACTTCTCCTATTTTTGTATCCCTCCTCTCCTCCTTTTCTATTGGAAATACGGAAAACCCATCCTGTAAAGAATTTTATCCTGAAGGGAAAGGCTTCAAAAAACTGACCTGGGCTCGTCCGAGAGCGAAAACCGGAATCAGCACTTTGCCACCGGCAGAGACACATGTGTGAACCTGAAAAAAAAGCCCATTTGGAGGAGGAAAAGACAAATTTAGGTTATTTTTGCCTCGTTTTCTTCACCGCTCCTTCCCTTCCTTTCTTAGAGTTGAAGCAAGAGGTTATGAGAACACAAGCTCCCCAAAAATAAATCATCATTATTATCATTATCATTAAAATTATTATAAATTATTGTTATTATTCAGAGTATTCTTACCGCATTGAGAAAGTCTCTTTCTCGAGCTCTTTTCGAATCTCTCACTGTTGTAGCATAAGTTGACCTTAACCCAAAACCCCAAACCCAAAACCCAAAACTTTCACTCAAACTTTCCTGACAAATTTCAAGCTTTTGAAACACTTTCTATGAGGTTTAATGAAAGTTTCTACATGTCAAGCTTTCTAAACACTATAAGAAAGCAAAAACATCAAATTTCCATCTAAATATTTTCTCTGGGTTCCCATTATATGTTAAATGGGAAAAAAAAATGTAACAAAACTGGAGCTAAAAAGGAGCTCTTACCACACGACTTCTTTCCACATATTTCTCGTCAGCCAATACGTCACTCTTTATCGAATTTAGATGAAAAGAATTATCAACATTAATGTGAAATTATAATCAATAATACCAATTTAAGGTTGGATGACATGCCAAAATGCTGTCTGTTCCTTTGAATCAGAATTATGAACACTATTTTATGATTGTGGGTCAAAAAAGTGCACAATTGAATAAGTGTTATTAACTCTAATACAGATAAAACTGTACAATCTCGTTGTTTACCTAGAGTTATCAACACTATGTTATGATTTTTGGTCAAAAAAGTGCACTATTGAAGACCTGCTATTAACTCTAGTATAGAGAAAATTGTAGTATCTGTTTTATTAATTAGAGTTATCAACACTACTTTATAATTTTGGGTCGTAAAAGTGCACGATTGAAATTAGTATTATGAACTAAAAAAAAAAAAAATGTAGACAAAAATGTATTTACTCTGTGATCAGGAGGTCTGGTTCCAATTTGTCAATTTGAGCCGCTCCCAAGTGTCGGTCCGGAGTCATATTGTAGTCTCCCGTGTAAACAACGGAAGCCCCACAGGAAGCCACATAGAACATGGCAGCTCCTAAAACCTGCAGTTGTAAAATTTCCAACAAAAAACCATCGACTTTTTGGATTACTTTTTATCACCTTTTTATCATCTTTTTATCATCTTTTAAGGAACGGAGGAATGAACATTATCATTGAATTATCTCCTATTGCAATTGAAAATGATGACCTATTATTCAACTTGTTAGTCTCTACGTCATTACTTGCTGGGGAACTCTCGTTCATTTGGGAAAAAAAGGAGAAAAGCATATCATGTTGCTTAGATACTTTGTAAGGTTAGAAAAGACTTTTATGAAAGTCTTTTTTTAATGCAAGTCAAATCACATGGGTACACTGTATATCATTATTAGTGTTAATGTCGCCACTTAAAAATCAAATTTTCTCCGTGCACACCTGTCAACTCTCCATTTGGAGACCGCCAATCGGAAGGTAAGAAATTGACCTTTCCGTCCCAACCGTCGGATTAATAGTCCGAAAGGTGTACACAAAAAAATGAGTTTTACTGTCAATAGTGATACAGAGTGTACTACACCATACACCACCATTAGGGTGGGCCACACCGATTTTAACGTGGTTGCCAAAATGAAATAAACCTTAACGAATACTATCTTATAGATTAATGTATAGAATTGTATATCTATGTTTTATGTCATCCTGGCAAAGGAATAGTCTCCTTTAACATGTCCCAGGATTGGAATCAAAACACATATTGTTAAGGTATACATATATATATGTATATATAATGCATATATATGCACATATATTTTACATATATACTATATACATAAATATCACATATATGTACATATATTTACATATATAAATATTTTAGAAAAAGCGCCATGTATTAGCAAAATTTGATCGCGATTTTGATACATCGAAAATCAAAACACAAAAAATACCGATAACCAAATGTCGGGAAAATCTCCCCAAGAAATAACTAATATGAGATAACTACCACCTATTCACACTTCTCACCACCATTGATGTGGGCCACACTATACTTCGGCCCATTTAAATGGCGGTAGACAAAGTACATATACACCTACAACTATCAATAATTTTTCAATAAAAACTGTAACAAGCTTGTTATTCTATCAAAAAAGTATTAAAAAAGAATTACTGCCATATTGTTAGCATATATTTTCTAACAAAACTGTTAACATACCTTCACGACCCAAATCGTTAACGTAACTTCAAAAATCATGTTAAGAAACTCACATGTCCAGCGTAATATGCTCGAATCTCCAATTCGTTATCTACTTTCACTAATTGCCGTAAGTCCACAGCAATTACTGTAAATTTTTCCCCAAAGGACACCCCATCCAAAACCAAAATTCACCAACTGATTTGCTGGAAAGTTGAGAAAATTGAGAAGGAAAAAGTCATTGATTAATTAATGGGAAAGCTGAGAAACTCGAAAGCATAAATTTCCCACCTGATTTGTTGGGAAAAATTGAGAAAATCAAATTGAATCGAAGGGATGGCGTATAAACTCAATGAATTCTATAATTTATATTTATCATGTGAAAGATGTTACTTTTCTCTTATGCCATTATTAGGAAACTAGAAAAAAAATGTCCCACTCCCTCTCCCTCTCTCTCTGCCTCAGCGGTGCAACAGTCCAATTCGAATTCCTATTCACACATCTTAATAAAAAGTTTAAGGTACTCTACTTTGTTGCAATATACTTTTTTGTACCAACTAAGTTTTAATCAAGAATATTCTAGCATTTTATCATTCAGACGTTCTAGAAATATTAACATTTTATCATTTTAGCTGAAAAGAAAATAGTTTAAATGTGTGCAATACAGAAAAAAATAAAAAAAATAAAAAACGTTATTTTTTCAGATATGGTCAAAAATTTGGGTTTTTTTAGCTTAAACCCATTTGCACACCTTTGGCTAAGCATGCCTTTATATGTGCGGCGGAAAACAGCTCAGTTTCGCCTTTTCGGTCAGATGTGACCCGACGATAATCTTCCAGCATGAGAGGGAGAAGTGCCTTAGTTGGATACTGGTTTTCCCCTCAACCCAAAGAAAAAAAAACTTATGAGACCTAGGGTTTGGATAAAAAAACATGTTTTCAAAGATTGAATCTATAAGAGGGAAACGGAAAGAACTATATTCACTAAAAAACTCAAAAACCAAGTCAAACTCAAAAGCATGAAGGTTGAGAAATTTTTGCATCTGTAGAAATTGGATGAGACTGGTTTGAATAAGAGTTCTCGGAGAAATCTGATTTGGAATAGAACCTACTAATGTGCTTACTACCATAAGTGTGGATTTATTTACCAAGTGGCTTTTATTTATTTCTTCCTTCCCACAATTATTTTAGTAAAGTCGTCCCATACCAGATGCCATGTTATGCACTAAACAAAACACCTCATACACTTTAAAAACTACCAAAGAATCGTTCCACAACTAGTTTGGACCACTTCCATAGTTAAAAATAGTTTAGCAAGCGATGGAGAAAGAGTAAGAAGAGAGAGAGAGAGAGGGAGAGAGAGAGAGAGAGAGAGAAAGTAAGAGAGCGAGTCCAAAATGTGTGAACTAATTATTGAACTTACTGTCATGTAGATTGGCCCATTATAACCACAGACTTCGGTAAAATATGGAAGTGCTCCACAATGGTCCAAATGACTGCCATCCATCTTTACCATCAAAACATGAAAAGTGGTACAGAAACACTAAAAAACCAAAACTATGCTTAAAGAGAAGATTGCACTGCCCATCGTTATTAGTGTTTATAACCAATAATTTGGTTGAGACTAGAGACTTTTTATGGTCAAAAATCATAAAACGGTGTTAATATTACTACTTAAAGGAATGGACTGAAATCGGCCGAAGTCTCCCTACCCTAAACTAGTAAAATTGATACTAATTTTGCTATAATACTAATAAGTCCTTTACACTAATAGCGATGGGCAGTGTAGTTTTGCACTTTGTAATAGTTACACCGTGAATCGCTATTAGAGTTGATGATACTGCTTCGGTGAAGGAAATAACAACTCTGACAGCACAAGCGGTAAGAAATGCCCAGGCGAACCGGAACAATTAAATGTTAAACTTAAAATTTCAAGTTAATACTAATAATTTTTTTAATAACTTTACACAGTCTAGCTTTCGATCTTGTTGGCATCAAGTCAGTTTTACGTGATCACAAAATCCACTCTATTTGTGATGCAGAAGCTTCAAGATGAAAGAAACGCCACGCCTTTAAAACACCATGAAATTCTGATCCAAACTTAGCCGAAAAAGAGTTACGTTTCTGAAGTAGCGCTTCGTCTCCTTTAGGATGCTATTGAATCTTTCAATTAAATTGCATAAAGAAAGAGAAATTTTAAGAGTGTCAGAACTTACAAATGGGTGATAATGACACAATCAATAGCTTGCGTGAAGTTTCCATTAGAGCAGATGAAAGAAAAGTCAGGAAACTTCCGATGGTCTTGATATCCCATATGCATTCCACAATCAAACATGACTGTTTTCCCTCCAAATTTAACAATGACACAACTCTTTCCAACATCCTGACCAGCACCTGCCCACAGAGATAAGTTCAACACAAAAATGTGAAAAAAAACAAAAAACAGCATTTAAGAACAAAATCTCGTTAACTCGAACGTAGTTTGCTATAGCCAGTAAAAGTCTTCACAAACATTACATCCGCAAGAGTTTTACATACTTCTGCAATCATTCTTTTGCATTAGAATACACATACACTTTTCTTTGTTTGTGTTTTCCAATAAATTTGACAACTAAAGTGCATCACAAAAAAAACGTATGATGTCAATAAAAATGTCGAAGGAAAATTCAAAGGTAATAGTTCACTTGAGCTTATCATGAACAATACAAACTGAAAAGAGAAAAGGCGAAAATTGAAACTTGTCATGCATAGCTTTTTATGCACTCGAAGACTCTTAATATTTCTTTGGAGTAGCATCTTTGACTTTTTCAAGATCGCAAATAGCAGCCGTACAGAAAATGAGCTGCTTCGAATGTACTTGCTCAGTCTCAAATACAATCATCAACAAAATCTCACAAGGCCACATTGAATCAATCCTCAAGAACTAGTCGATCTATACCAGTATCAATTTTGACACCAATTTAATTATAAACACTTCCAGTTCAGAAGACGTGGCTCGTTCACAATTTTTTAAGACAAATTTTTTGGCCCATCCAAGCAAACATTGCAATGACGTCCAAATAAATTCACGAAGCAAAAGAATCTATTCCTCATTTCAACCACTTTGACAGTTTAAAACAACAAAATATTGCTGTTGGACAATGGTTCCGTTAAATTTAATCGAATTATACTTAGCACGGAGCAAAAAAATTACAATTCTCTTTCCATGGCCTGAAGCATGAGGTTACCAGAGCTCAAAACTCAATCATATTGCAAAATCGTAAATGCGGTTAACTTCAATTTCTCCTTCTGAATGTATAAGGTTTTTATCAACTCACCGAGAGGCACACATGTAATGTCCATGATCCTGTATCTTTTTAGAAGAGAAGTTTCTCTAGCATTGCAGAAAAAAACCCTAAACGAGCTTCCAATTTCATTGTATCATAAAGCAATCATGGCACCTTTTCTCGCTCACACATTCCATGTTCACGACAGACAATTAGGCATCGTGTCGACAATAAATTGCGTCAACCACAAATTCGATTGCATTTTAAATTCAAACAGAATGGGACATTAGTACTGTAGTTTTCTTTTCGTTTAAGGTATGGTAACATCAGACGAAAAGTGAGGTTTAATACAGAATTTTGTACTTGCCCGTACTATGCCGTACTATATTTTCGTGAGTTTCTTGAAAACAACATTACAGAAATTAAGATTACGATTCTCCAAGTATCCGGGAGAAAGAATCGACCGTCCGATTACATTTAGGTCTTCATGTGCGAAGCAATCGCTCCATCCGCCTCTGAATGGTGAACCCACCTCGCGGAGGTGAGTTCACCATTACAGAACCAGTCAATTTGCTACACCTGGACGATAGACACGTGCGTCGATGAAAAATGAGTATTATTTTCAGACGTCCTCAAAGTCACGTGCCTTCGGACTAGGTGACCGTAAAATCTTTGCCGAAAAGAAATACGGTTTTTTCCTGAAAGTCAGCACTCAGCAGAGTGAAGGAGATCTCTAAGGTACATTGACGCGGTACACTTGCGAAGTACACGTATGCAATACGCAAGTACGGATTTCCATTCGAAAATAGTCGGTTTACAAATCTTTGACGATTTTAGAGATTTGATCGTCAACTACGTGGAACCACTCAAATCAGAACACGTATGTAAAAGCTTATTTGCAGACGATACGCGATGTAACCGAGGCCTCTGTAATACAGAAATTTTGCTGTCCGTACTATTACAGAGTCCTCCTTCTGTAACCATACTCTAATTTATTTTATGTTTTCGCACATTTCCTCGAACCCTAATTTGAAGCGAAGTTTTTGCTTACTTATCGTTTCATGCAGAACTAAAGCAAAAAGTTTAATGTCACCTTGAGCAGTCCTTGTCTCTGCTGTTTCAAAGCAGTTTCCGAGCGGTTTGTCCAATGGCTTCTTGTCATAGCATTTGTCCTGTCTTTTCAGTAGTTAAACCGCCTCTTTACTTCTCTCGACATGATTTTACTGCATTTTTAAAAACGCAAAGGTTTATGCAGTGGGAACGAACAGGAAAGCAAAACAATTTATTGGATAAAAAGGTGTCTCGAACTGCCCTGCAAAGAGTTAAATCTGGCAGGGATGATGGTTCTGGTTTGCTGGAACAGTTATCAAATGCAGTGAATTTTTTGGTCAAGGGACAACCTGAAGCTAAAAAGGAGTCTGTGGAGGATGAGATAGTTGTTGGAGGAGCATATGCTGGTGGTAGGTCATTGTTTCTTTTGGTTGCTGAAGTGTAGTTCTCTATATACTCTGTTTGTGCAGGATGGAAAAGTGATAGTTTGTCCCATTAGAGTCTGTGTGTTTTGCATTATGTAGTCTTTAACTGATGTTCGCTTTATTATTTGATGAATTGTCCTTCCTGTTTTTATTTTGGTGTTTTTTCAAAACTCTTGTGGTATAACATTCAAATCACTCTCCGTTCAGTCTGTTTCACATCGCCATTAACATGAGTTGTAGTCTCTTTTATGAAAGATAAATAAAATGAGAAAAAAAAAAAAAGTGGACAGCTTTAAGGTTATAGAGCCTGGTCAAGCAGATATTAGTCAAAATCAAGGAAATGCAAGATTGGGAAGCACCCGAAGTTACTTTGCTACATTTGCCTTAGTGTTCTCTTAGTGTTTGTTTTTGTGTTGCCACATATATTGTTTAACCCCATTGTCTGAAGTTCTTTCCTCCATTATTTTCCACCATAGAACTCCATTGCCATCCAACCGACAAACCATGAGTAGTTTTTGGCACAGAGGGGCATTGTATATGGTGCCTGCTCCAGAATTTCCCTACAGTTCATTTACTATAAAATTTGACAATTAAAGCGTGATATTGTATTTACTTTGGATAATGTATTGTTTTGTTTGCATTGCGAAAGCTGCTCTCTCATTTTTTTACTTTGTCCTTTACATGATTTTGTCATACCTTGGACATTAGTATAATTTTTATATTCACTGTTTACCGTATGTATTGCAGATGAAGATATTCGTGTTCTGGCCCACCAGACGTCAGAATACAATGACATTGTGGTATGTGAAAATCTCTGCTTTTATAGCACTGTCACTATCCTGCTCTCAACTTTTGAACAATAGAGTATGTGAAAAGTGTCAGGTGTTAATCAATTGTTTTGAATCATGTAACCAAATTGGAAATTATGTCACTTTTTGGTGTAGGTCCAAGTTGTATGTTGGTGTTTGATGTGAGAGTTTCAAACTTTAATTTTCTTTTTCCCTTCATATTTTAACACTATTTCTGTTTTGAAATCATTCCTTTTAGTCTTGACCTTCCAACCAGGACCTCTCCTTTACATTTTTGCATTTCTGGGGCACTTTTGAATATGGTCATGACCTTCCAATTTTTGTCAAATGTAGTCAAAAAACCAATCCGTTGGTCACATTCGAGCAGAATCGCTCCGATGCAATTGTTATATTTAACCTTTTCAACCCTCAGCAAACAGGTTTAAGTTGACTAATGGTATTTTAACAGTGCTTATGGAATGGGATTTCAGGTTCTCGAAGTGTTGAGGAAGGCAGACCATCCAATGGCGGGATCTCGTGTTCTTCTTTTAGATGCTCCTGGGAATATTCACAGTATATATAATCCTTTCAAGGTGACAAGCTGTTTCGATAGTATCTATGAACCCTATAATCAGAAGGTGATTCCTTTGCATGCAATGTTCCGAAAATCAGGAGAGATGTTGGTTTCCAAACCTGGAACTGAAGGATTTCAGTTCTACTCTTGGATAGATTCATACAAATGTATGGGGAACCAGTATCACAACATATGTTTGGTTCCATGGCATTAAGAATTGTGAATGAGTGTGTTCCTTTCAAAAGCTGTCTTGCAAGTTCGCTTGGTAGTTACATCACAGATTTTTTTTCACTTGTTCTTCTGCTCAAACCCGTTTTTTCCACTAGTTTTTCTGTCCTAAATTTTACATTCCTGCATGTATACTGTCCGTTTGGGCCTTGAATAAAGAAACATATTTCAACAAGGACACGTAGTAATGAGCTGCTCTTGTTACACATTAAATGTATTTTTCATTGTGAATGTATTATTGCTGTTATTAAACTATTTCTTTTGCATATAGTTTTTTTACTAAAATATATCTGTACCTGTAAATGTTGCTCCATATTCTGTCTTTTAGTGTGTCTTTCTTTTGTGTGGATTGATTGTACATCTCTTAAGAATAGAAAGCAAAGACTTTAAGTTGTCGGATGCAATAATTACCAGTTTACTCTTACAAAATAACCCATAGATTACTTCATCTGGGCAATGACTCTTCTGTATTCGTTTTCTTTTGTTATCCGTTTGTGTGGATGATCTAATCATTATCATCGTTGGGTTATTATTGTTTTGTATGCAGATATGGACAGATTCGTACTATGATGTTTTTGCAGCACTGCCTCCAATTGTACCGGAAGGACCAATCGCATTGCTAGGATTGGCTGGCGGTACAGCTGCCCGGTGAGGACAGCTGGCACTGCTCATGCGTCATCTTGGCTCGCGAGGTGGCACTCTGAGCCCTCTGGTCCAGAAAAATTTGAATCGTCCAAAAACTTTAAAAAAAAAAAAAAGTGAACTTTTTCTTCAGTGAATATGCTCAACGTGAAGAAGAAATTAGCACTGGCTGGAAGTAAAGCTTGGTGCTTCTGTTTGTTTATTTGCTTTTTGGTATTAGTTTGTGTTTGTTTGGTTGTTTGTTTGTTTTTTTAAATGATTTTTTTTTTTCTGAGTTCCTTTCTTTCTAGAAGCCTTTTTGACATAGATGCATTCTCTGTCTTACGGAAGGAAGAGATCTTTCCTCTTTTGTCTCTCTCTTGTTTTTCTTTTTTTCTTCCTTTTCGCAGGTTACTTTTGCAAATATGGCCATGGCTGGAGGTTCACGGATGGGAATTGGATCCTTCTGTTGTTTCAGTGGCAAGAGAGTATTTTGACCTTTCAGAGCTAGAGGAAAGAGAGGGAGAGAGACAGAGAGAGAGTGGAAATCTGACAGAATCAGAAGAAAATGGGCAAGAATCCAATGGTCTCGGCCAGTCATCTGTTGATTCGAACTCAAAAGGGATTCTCTCGCGAAAATCTTCTTCTGATCCCTACAATATTCCGTCTCCGGGTCTGTTATCTGGGAGGAAATACGAGAGAGATTTTGATAAGGCACTAAGTGATTTTCGAACCCGAAGATTACAAGCAGGAGGCTTTCTGGCTGTTCATATTGGGGACGCTTTTTCTGAGGAAGCAACTATTGAGGACGGTTTTTCTGCCATCCTTGTCGATGTTTTTTGTGACGGTGTTGTTGTTCCTCAACTTCAGGACGAGGAAATTTGGAGAAGATTGAAAACTCGATTAAGACCCGGAGGTCGAATTATGGTCAATTGCGCCGGAGCCTGTGTGGAATCTTCTGATGTCAATGGAAAGGTGGAAACCTAAGCCGATATTTAGTTTCGTGAAGTGCATTTATGTTGCCTGAATGTTGCTTGATTTATGTAAGCTGTTTTGAATTGCCTTTAACTGCTTTAGATCATGTTATTGCTTTAAATTGCTTTAAGTGCTTTAAATAGCCTCAAGTTGCCTCAAATTATTTTGGGTTGTTTCGGGTCATTATAGAATGCTTTAAGTTCGTTTAGGTTGTCTAGGGGGGTGTCCAAAACTTCAGATCTTAAAGGATGAACATTTTTTTTCATTCGTAAAAACTTTGGTTTTTATACATGGAAGGATGCTGCGTTCATCGATACATAGGATAATAACTTACTATCAAACAATAATTACTATCACATGAATTGTGGGTACTGAATTATTCCTGGTTTTGTGTTTTTAAGTCTTTTGCAAACCAAAAATAGGATGTCCTTTTGTTTGCTTTTGTTTGTCCTATTGTTTTTGTGTGTGTCTGTTTGTCTTTTGTGCTTTTGTTTGCAATTTTGCTTCATTTTAACCGTACTACAAGGAATCACAACTCTGTATAAAGGATGGATTACGTTTGGTTTCATATAAAATATCTTTATATCTTTATCCACATTCCCTAATATCTGATTGCCTGGCATGGGGCTATCTGTCTATGAGATTCTATCTGACTAAAAATGTTTTTTTTTCTAACTTCAAACCACCTCTCGTGTGAAAAACGCCCCCCTTTTTTTTTCGGCCTTCACTTCTTGCAATTTCTAACCCTACCTTTCCTCACCATTACCATACCAGTATTAAGCTTGACTAATTCATCCGTGTTCATTTTTCTATAACTCTTAGGATGGCGAAACATTGATGCGAGAAACTGTAACGGCTCTCAGTTCCGTATTTCCGAACGAAGTTTTTTGCCAAAGAGTGGATGATGAGTACGGAAATGTTATGGCACTTACAGGAACTTCTCCAAACACTAGAGTATGGAGAAGAGAGGTTCCAGAAACCCTAGAAATTTATACAGAAGGTTGGATCCCTTCTAATCGATTTTTGGCTATTAATAAGTTTCAAGCAGCGAAAAGGTGAGAAGAAGAGAAGAATAGAAGAGAAGAATAGATATTATGAAGGATATGAAGGACATTTAATGGATTTATGCATAAAAGTCATATAGTCAAATGCAATTCAGATGGGACACTTTTTGCTCTTGACTGGAACATAGGAAAAAGGAAAATTAGAACAAAAAAAAACCGATACCGATGACAAATTTTTATTTCCCTAGCGTTGTAGTAGTAGTAGTAGTGCTCGTTAATTTGTGGAGAATTTGGGGCATATCTCTTAGTGGCGTTGCAACGATCGTTTTCTATGCGGATTTTTTTTTTTACTTGTTATTTATTTTTTATGATAGTGTTTTTGGTCGGACTACCTGGAGTTCGACTGTGCTATGGAAGTATGGGTTATGTTTTTTGTGGCGTCAAACATTGTTTAATTTTCTATTTTGTGATTGTAATGTTTTAAATAGCGATGTTCTGAGGTTGCGGTTGGCAAGTATAATTGTGAAGACGACAAGACCTATGGTTTTTGGGCCTTATCATCTTCAAAACCACACTTTGTCAAATGCAGTTTACTGGTGATACATTTGAATAATAATATTTCATCAAAAAATCATGATAAGGGGAAAGTAAAAGGCAAGGAAGAAAAGGAGATGATGAACTGGCAAACTGACAAAACTAACGCAAATTGTGACAGATTTTATGTTTTTGGGAAAAAAATGGCGTATGATTCATAGCCTAAAATCTGCAAGCCAGCCAGTGCTCCGGGGAAGTCATTCCTGTATTGTTTAATTAAGGTATTATTTATTTATTTAAGTGCCTCTGTTTGTACGGCTGTTTCTGGAGATTGGCCCGTCGCCTATTATTTCCCTCTCCGAAGATTGCCGCCGGTCGCTACTCGACGGGACTTTTCACAGTAGGTTTCTGTTAGGATTCCCATTCGAGAAAATTTACTGGGAAATTAACTGCAACAGTAAATTACTGTGTACGGAAATCGTACACCGACTGCAGCGAGAAAAATCGTGTGTCAAATTGGCAGCTAATACTGTACTTTCGAAGGTTGCCGTAGAATTCTACACTGCGACAATTATCACATATTTCGTACACTTTTTGCACATGATTTTGTAGCCAAGTGGGTTTTCCATCGCAAGTTTTACAATGAAGAATATTCTTTTGCACAAACCGAAGCGTACAAACCGAAACCGTACAATAGTCCTCATAGTAACTCGGGTCCTTAAGCATGCGCTTTGTTCTGGACTATCCGGCGGACAGTTAAAGCGAGGAGAACAGGAAAGCATAGTTCAAAAGTAGGCGTTTTTATGGTAGGCCTTTGGTCGGCGCCTTTATCGTAAGTTGTGTTATGGGCTTTTCATGTGATCTTCTTACATCGCTACTTTGATCAGCGACCGTCCGATCGTCCGAATCTGACGGTGTAACTAATTTTTTTTGGTCTGTATGTTTTAATTGGTCCAATGTTTGGTCCGAATGTTTTAATTGGTCCGAATAGGTCCTAATACAATATGGGTCTTAAGGTCATATTGTATGTTTTGCATACAATAGGCATATTGTATGGGCCTACTTTCGCCTACTTTTGAACTATGCAGGAAAGTTGACCTAAGATCCATAGGAAACCTAGCTTATGATTTGTTCGTACATCTTGTTTGGCGTACGAAGAATCAAATAGAATTCGATGTTTTTACGTTACTTCGCTGCGTACGTTTTGAGCGACGCTCGTAAATTTGATATCATTGCGATGCCACGTGGCGAGCTTTGTCAAAAACATATACACTGCGAATCGTTATTAGTGTCAAATTTTAAATAGTGTTGAAGAAAATTTACCGTAATTGATGCTAATTAAGAATTTGAAAAATTTCAAAAAAAAGGTGTATTCCATAGTTCAAAAGTAGGTGACCGTACGCCCATACAATATGCCTATTGTACGCAAAACATACAATATGCCCTTAAGACCCATATTGTATTGGCCGCAAAATGAAATAAAATAGGGACAGGGTTGAGTTGCACATCGATCGATAGAGAATTAAACGACATGTCTAAATTTTGAAAAATAATCGGACAAAAAAAAATATTTTTGTGAGTTTTGAGGGACTTTTTATTTAAACCGTCAGATTCGGACGATCGGACGGTCGCTGATCAAAGTAGGCGATTAAAAAGATCACATGAAAAGCCCATAACACAACTTACGAAAGGACAATCTGTCATATTAGCGTCTTCAATTTTGAGGGCCACACTAAATAAAGCCTCAAGTGGACCAACCAGGCAGTATGGGACGATAAAAAAAAAAAATACCACAATGCCAAAAAAATTACCAAAACCTACGGACCAACCCCGTTGGTGGCTTTTCCCCCGGAATGTCATCCTACACCACCGTGTCAGTTCGCTAAAAAAATTCGTCCGGCGGCGTGCGCTGTACTTTGATCTTACGTCAGATTCGGACGTTCGTACAGGAGTGTGCACGACGCACACACATACAGTATGCCTACGTTGCGCGAGTTTTGTGCAAAGTTTTGTGCGCCTACCAAAGGCCTACCATAAAAAAGCCTACTTTTGAACTATGGTGTATTCTAATTTCGGCGATTATGTTAATTTGGGAACAGCAAAAATGGAATATTAGCCGTACGATTATATACATTAATATATGTATTCGTACAAAATATTAGAAATCGTACGCCGTCGCGAATTTAAAATATCCGTACATGCTATACTAACTTACGTGTCAGACTAATCCCGTTTTTTTAGCGCACGTTCCTATGCGTGCTCGTATAATTTAATTCATTTTTTGTAAAATTTTCACTTGAAAATGTACATTTATGTACGGTCTGACATCAACAGTACACCACACTATTTATACTTTATTGTACTTTTGGGTTTAAGCTATTTTGTACGGATACCTTAATTAACGTCAAGGAAAAATTGAAATCATATATCCTATTTGAAAAAAAAATCAAAATTTGAAGAACCCAAATTAGTGACTTTGACACTAATAACGATTCGCGGTGTACATTTCCCACTATTGCCGGCATTATGGGAGGGTCTTAGTAGTTGTCAGTGTCGGTATTTTAGGGTTTCTACCACACCACTTTTTTTATTTTCCTTTTTTTTTTAGGGTTTTTTTACAATTTGTTTCATAAACTAAACTTGGTGTACCATAGCTGTGCCGTTCAACCTAAAAACTGTACGGTACCGAAGACTTCTTCAAAATCGTCCTGCGGTTCATCGTCTCGTAACTCCCTTTTAGATTCTGTATGTTTGAACGAATATTTTAGTACGGTATACCATTTGTCGCTATTAAGGGTACGTCCCCATGTATTAAAGTACATACTTTTCTCTGTCTTTTTGCCCTAAATTTCAGGGAACTTTGAAAAAAACTTTAGCCGTACGAGAAAATCATTTTTACCAAAGTAAAGTGAACGTCAATTCTTACTTTGGATGTACGGCGTGTTTGTCGTTATGTGAACGCATTTTGGCGTTTTCCCCTTTTCGACCCCCGGGCAAGAGAATCCAACCCAAAAAAAAACTTCATCCAAAATCACCTCGAGGGGGTGATTTTAGTTCAAGTACCGCCCAAACAGCGAATGAAAAGCGAACCACGCACGCGCCACACGATTTGTAAAATTTTTGGACGAGGGAGAGTCCTCACTATTTTTCTCCGTACACGTCACGCGCTATGTACGAAACAAAATTTGCAGGGGTCTCGGACTTCCACTTGCACTCATGGGTTCTTTACATATTTTTTCGCCGTCGTCGCCTCTCCTCTCTCCCTCTCACACTATCGCTTGTATCTCACACTTTTTAGAATGAGACAAGACAATATTGGTATAAAATGAAAGATCTTAAAATTTTTTTTTTTTAATTTTTTTAGGTTTTTATTTAATGGCAAATCGAGTGAGAAAAGTAGAAAAAGCGAAATCGGGAAACCATGGCGGAAAGTTCTTGAATCCGTGACGGCGACGTTGTCACAAGTGAGCGTGACGTCACAATGTCACCAAACCCTAAACATTTGCAAGTTCACAAAAATCTAGACGTCTACAACTGTCTCTGTTTTCGTTGGCGTCACTAATCGTCGGAAGTTTCGTAGTCGCCTTCAATCGTCACAAGTTGTAATTACGTCTACAAAAGTCACATGTTAAAGTTCCGATTTCATTTTCGCACATTGGGATGCTCTTCAAAATAGTACGGCGAATCTTCACTATAGTCCAGAATACTTTATCAAAGTACCGATTATATGGGGACGTACCCTAAGTATTAACGTTAGAAACGCTAATTCAGTGCCCTATTTTTCTAGCTCTTGAACATAAAATAGCGCGAATAGTACTAATTTCTACATCCATAACATTAATCGATTAACGTCGATCCGATCTTAATTGGAATTAATGTTACACCGTGAATCGCTATTAGGGTTAATGCTTTTTTTGCCACTTATCTTTTCTCCGTACACATTTTTCGGATTATGGATCCGACGGTCGCGATCGAAATGTAAGATATTAGCTTCCGATTGGCGGTCTCAAATTAAAAATCGGACAAGTGTGTACCATAGCTCAAAAGTAGGTGAAAGTAGGCCCATACAATATGCCTATTGTATGCAAAACATACAATATGACCTTAAGACCCATATTGTATTCGGACCTATTCGGACCAATTAAAACATTCGGACCAAAAATTGGACCAATTAAAACATTCGGACCAATTATTTTATTTACACCGTCAGATTCGGGCGATCGGACGGTCGTTGATCAAAGAAGCGATCTAAGAAGATCACTTGAAAAGCCCATAACACAACTTACGATAAAGGCGCCGACCAAAGGCCTACCATAAAAATGCCTACTTTTGAACTATGGTGTGTACGGAGAAAAAATGTTTTAAGTGGCGTAAAAAATGTTAATACTAATAGCTAGTGTTGGGTATCGAGGACCCATTGCCGATATTCGATATATATCGAATTTCATGTACCCGATATTCGATATATCGCTTCGATATATCGAATTTCAAATTATCGCGATATATCGCCGATATATCGCCAATATATGGTATCGACGATATATCGAATATGAAAATTTTTTTTTTTTTTTCAAACCCCCCCCCCCCCCCCCCACTGAGCGCTCAGTGGGGGGGGGGGGGGCAAAAAACCCGTACGATTTTTCGTACGATTCTCCGTACGATTTTTCGTACGGTTTTCCGTACTCTACCTGTACGGACACGAAATTTTTGCGATATATATCGCGATAATTTATGTTGGTCTCGGTACGATATATCGAGGATCCTCCTCGATCGATATTCGATATATCGAATATCGAGATTATCGCGATATGAATCTACCCGATACCCAACACTACTAATAGCGATACACGGTGTACTGTGGTTCCGACATTTTTTCGGACGTGGAGCGTAAGCACCCGTGAGGATCGAGACTCCACGGAAGAGAATCTAGGGTTGCGCCGGTTCTGGTTGGGCGCACTAACTGTACAGGACACCGTGAATCGCTATTAGCGTCAAGGTTTTTTTGGCCACTTAAAACATCTTTTCTCCGTACACACTTGCTGGATTTTCAATTTGAGACCGCCAATCGGAAGCTGAGAATGCTACCTTTCAATAGCAACCGTCAGATCCACAATCCGACAAATATGTACGGATAAAAGATGTTTTAAGTGGCGAAAAAAATAAAAAAACCTTGACGCTAATAACGATTCGCGGTGTACTGTACTGTACTGCAGCGGACTTCATCGGGTACAGAAGTGTACGAAATCCTGCAAATCTATGAACCGCTACACATCAAGCACCCAATATTGAACCGGGGGTTGCCGGCATGCATAGGGTGGTAAAAAAAAAAAAACACCCGAAACAAATTTTTTTACCTTTTTTTTTTTGTTTTGCTCCTTCAATTTCTGGTTTGTCATAATTTTTACAGCTATGCAAACTTGGGAGCGTCGATCCCCTACTGTACGGTCATAATGTACGGGACTGTGGCGCCCAAGGCGATTTTGCTTAGGGGGCGGAACTTGATCTGCCACGTTTGCCATTGCGCGATCGCATGCGAATCGAGTTGGCTGACCCACGTGACAGCGTGGCGAAATATCTGCAAAAATGAACTTCTTCGCAGGATAACTTTTCCGTCATACGTCGCAATCATTTTTGGTCCGGGCATGAGATATTTTGTCGGTGCATATACAATTGTCTTGCGTAATATATCATATCGTCGATTGTGGTGACTGGTGACACATGAAAGAAAATGTTTTAATTCGCTTTTTTTTTTTTCTATCCCGAGACGTTATCTCGATGTAAATTCCAAAAATGTATGAGCTAAGCTCACGCTGCCACGTAGCATATTGTCTTCCCCCCTAGGACAACCCATCTTGTACGGGTGCATCGTGACATTCCATTTTCGTCATCCAAAATCACGTAGAATCTTGGGAAAAAGACGACAAAAACAGTCCGGAGTGGCTACAACTTCGTAGAAAACCATTCACATGCCTATTGAAGATTCCCTTTTAAATGAATTCTTCCATGTCATTGGTTCATTTCCTCAAGACCACTACGACTCATGGAAGACGCGTGTCTCGAACAGTTCCAAAACGAACTGTACATAAAACCGCTCGTTCTTACCTGAACAATGATTGGTTAAGTTGCAAATTGGATTCCTGTAAAACGGCTGAACAAGAAGTATCGTACGAAATATGGTATGTTCACATAGAAGTGTGAACATGACGCAATCCGTCGCACTTTTTATCTATGTTCACATTTGCAAGATTTGTCTCATCCTGTTTGCTATTAGGACTTGGTTGCAGCAGTGAAGCAAGCAGGCAAATTTTGCATGCCATGAAGCTGAACTGTTGCCTTTCTTGCAGCTATTGCCATTTAGCTCTCACAAGACCAGATTTTCACAAGGGAGCATTACCACAAATGAAGGCGAGTATATCAGAATTTAAAGCTGTTGAAAACCAGGAGATTCTGTTTTTCGCAAACAGAGGATTAACCAACGTTTTTCTTCTGTAAGGGAAGGCCGTACATCATGGGAGGAGCTTGCTCCAAATGGATTCCTGAAGATGATTCCTCTGATATTTTGGAGATACAATCGCCGTCACCTGAAAGGTTATTATTTTCTTGCTTCGTTTGTGCATGCCCAGGAAAATGGAGAGGAATATGTGAGGAATATGTTTGTGATGTTCTTCCATTTTTCTTGAACTGATTCCGCCACATTGTCAGATTTTAAGTCTTTCCTTTATTCCGCTCTTTGTTTTGTAATCCATCTATTTATTTGAAGTTGTTCTCAATACTATTTTATAGTTGAAGGGAACTGGAGGGCTGGCACCATTGTTGTTATGGAATTGCTGAGGGTGAGTTTGGTATCTTGCACATAAAGCCTATGAAATTATATAGTATAATGTTTTAAGGACATTTATTGCGGTATGTCCATGTATGTAACTCATACATGGATTGTCATGTCTTTTTTTGTCAGTGACATTAGTTTTTTGTTTTTTTGTCATTACAACTCCTAAAATGTGGCTTTCTGTTACAGGGTGATTACCGAATTTGTGCGACATGAAGCAGAACGTGAAGAAATGCTTTATGGCACCTTACAGGATATCTGTGTGTACCAGATAGCAAAGGTATCGTCTAGAATTCCCTGCATTTTGTGTTCCGTTAAGAGGATTTTTTGTAGTCCTTAATCTTCAAATGGATTTTGGCTGTAAAACTGCCCATGTCGTCAGTGGGTGATAAATTATTACTGATGTGGCTGGAGAAAAACAAGGACTGCTGTCCATTTTTTTTTTTTTTTTTTTGGTAATGTACGGCGCAATAATTTTCTCGACTCATTTGTTCTTATCTTGGTTCAAATTATTGTGAGGCAGTTGATAACGTTGGACATTGCTTGATATTCACTAAATGTATTTGCGAGTAATTGTTGCAATGTTTCCCATTGCATTCCGAGGGTATGAGTATTTATGTGTTTGGATCTTCATGCTTGTCTCTCCCAGTGAATGACTAAATATGGATGGTAAATTTACATTGCTGCCTTAATGTTTCCAAGCCTTGGAAGCAGATAACGATATTGCTTATGGTTGTTTTTTTCCATTCATGTGCGCTTTGTTTGCCTCTTCAATATTGTTGAGAAAATTGATATTGGTATTATGTGCACTTCTTGGACAGTTATCCGTGTAGTAGACATCAGTTTTGGAAGGACTCTATAGAGCGATTTTTTACCTTCCTGTTTTGCACATGAGCAAGTTTCTGCCACCGTCACTTACTGATTTCAAAGAATCTGGTTTTTTGGCGAGAATTAATGTGCTCATTTTTGTTTTCCCCAATCTTTTTTTGCTGTGAAGTGTTGCACAATAATGTGGTCAATTGGTTTAATCTACATTTGTTAGCTAATTTTGTACATCCACTTTCTGCAAATAGAAAAATAAATGACAGTGTCGTTATGCAATGATGGGCTATTTCAGCTCTGCTAGATGAGTATTCTATCCAAATTATGTAGATGAAACACATAAAGACTGTTCAAAAAATGATTGTATTTAGCTGTTGAAAAGGGCTGAAGTGTTCATTCGTATGGCTTTTTGTGCCATCATGATGTTCCATTGTATGTGTAGCAATCAAAATTGTATGTCTTGCGTATCAGGCATTTTTAATTTCTTTGAAGTTTGGGATTTATCTCGTTGAAGTCTTTGTTGAAACACATTAATTCTTTGGAACTGCGCCTGCTATGTGGCAGTTTTGTCAATGATGACAACTCTTTGCGGTACAAGCCATGTTTTGCTTCAAAAGTTCATCTTGAACTCTGCATTATAACAAGTTCCTATGTTTTGTCAGACCATTTCTGTTATTGTCACGCTCATGCAGATTGAAAGGCGGAATAGCTCGTGTTTCCTGATTTTTTCCTCAGATGTGTGTGATTTAGTGTCAAAGTTCAGGTGATGTGCTCCTTATTGGTCCCATTTTTGTAAGAGATGCTCCAAAGTAATTTCATACCTCCCAGCTTTATTTGCATCTGTTTCCCTGAATCCAATTATGTTTTTTTTTAACAGAACATTGCGAGTTATTCTTCAATTGAGGACCTTCCTCGAGACCTCAGTCAGCGAGTCTTCAATGAGCTTGCTACCCGTCGATCTCTCACATCGTCAGCTCTCCAGACCTTGTGTGGATGCGATCTTCAGGTCCTAAAAAATGCCTTCAATTTTATATTGAAGTTATTCAACTTTCTGCATATTGTCCTTGTTGTGAGATTTTTTTTTTTTTACTTTTAATGGTTTTCAAGAGGTTTTTGCTATCAACTCAGATGCGCGCCATGTGTTATGATGTGCAGCTGGTAATGTTCATATTGAATCTTACTAAATGTCAGCATCCTGACGTGCATTTATCGTGGGCAAGGGATGACAGGACATATCTTTGAGAAATCATCCGGGAGTAAGTGACACCTGGTTGTACCTGATTGGTCTTCATCAGTTTTCCTTACTTTCGGTGGACTTTTCAGGATGCAGTCAGCTTTCAGATGCCGGACTTCTTCACCTTGTCCAAGCAGTAAATCTTGAGACCATCAATCTTGATGGCTGTAGTCGAATCACGGACGCTGGCCTTTCATTTTTACGCGGTAATTGACCCTTTCTTGAAACATTGTGGAAACAGTGTCTTATTGTTTTGCTGACAGGAATTTATCTTAAAGCAAGTAATTATTTTTTACTTCTCATTTGTTATTCAAACAATTTTTCCTTTGTTCTTATACAGGCTGTAGACAACTTGAAAGTCTGAGTTGCAAAGCCTGTCCGGAAATCACAGCTGTGGCGATGGAGTCATTGTCTTGCCTTTATTCCCTTACAAATCTTGACATGGAGCTCTGTCCAGCAGTTGGAGCAGGCCTTGTACATATTCAGGGTGAGTGAAAATAAACATACAAAGGGAATTTGCGGTTTTTATGGAACGTAAAGAAATTCATGGTATAGTTCGTGCATTCCTCACTAAATACCTCACATAAAATGTCTTTACAATCAAGGGCAAGAGGCATTTATCCACGCATTGTTGAATTCCTTGTGTTATTTTTGTTCTATCTCGGTCTTCTCTTTACCAATCCTTTGTGGAACCAAAAATCAACTCAAAGCTATATTTTAAAAAGGTTTTGTGAAAACATAGTAATAGCTGTTTTGCTCTTCTTTGGGAGATGGGCTCAGGCTTGACAAAACTTAAGCGTCTCAATCTAGGTTGGTGTAAGTTAGTAAAAGACAGTGATATGCCTCCATTGTCATCGCTGACTTCACTGGAGGAGCTTAACCTTTCACGGTCCAAAGTGACTGATTGTGGTCTTGCACGTTTACACGGTATGACTCTCTCAAAGCCTTCACTATTTCAGGTTAAACACTAGAAGAATTCGGTTTTTTGTTAAGTTGTTTTATTCATTAATCATTTGAATTCGATGGTGAACTACGCCTGACATGTTTGGCATACCTGTCAAGATAAGTCTCTTAAATTATGTGGCTTGAAAAGTAAAAGGTGTTTGTTCACTTTTACAAGTACTTGTTCTTTTTTAGAATTTATGAATCACCTTTTGTTAGGTGTGTTTATCTTATTTGTCCTGCGTTTGTAGCTTCTGGGATTGGATGATTTGCTCTGCAATCTCAAAATATTATTTTGGGAGTGTTTTGCAGGTTTAAAACGACTGAAAATTTTGCGTTTGACTGGTTGCCAGATCTCCGATTTTGGGCTTGTAACAGTTGGTCGTAAGTTGTACAATATCTCTTCTCTGTTCAGTTTCAGTGTTTCTTCCAATATAATAGGATGTGTACTTATACATATATCATTTGGGCTCATTCTTTGCACCATAATGTCATGTTATTGTCTCCCAAATTCCTTACAGATGTTAATTCTGTGAAGATTCTTGTATGGAATGGCTTTTCCTGGTTTATATGTTTAGCACACAATAACTGGTGTTTGCATTGGTCAATTAATACTTATTCGTGTCTAATAAATGTTGAAGTGTTCATAAGGACATCAGTTTTTCTGATATGGCATGATGTCTGTTGTGCAGGACTAACAACTTTGACTTTTCTCAACCTCGGAAGATGCGGGAAGGTCACTAGTAGGGGTCTGGTATATCTCCAAGGTATCTATTAGAAAAAAGGCATTCAACTATTTCCTTACTTGTGTTTTGAATCAGAAAGAAGGAAACATCTGCCCATTTTTTTATTTGCTTTTTTTTTTATTCCAGTGCAAACGTTGTCTATAAATTTGTTTGTAACTTTGTTTGTGAATTGTAATGGTGCGTTTTATAAAAGCTCTGTTATTTGGAAAAGTTCCCAGGTAGTATAATTTGTTTTTGGAGATTCTTCTTGGCTTAAGATCGCTTGGAATCTGTCTTTATTCTTTTTCTGGAGCTTTCCCTGAGGGAGAATCATGAGGAATGAGCGATAAATGATAAAATATTTAAGCTTTTGGCAGACAATCTCTGTCCTGATTCTTTATTTCTGCTTTATGTGTAGGGCTGGTGAATCTTCAGAATCTTGATTTAGCATACACTGGTGTTACGAAGGGCTTGTCTCCTCTCGAAGGTGAAGATCTCTTTAATGCATACCTACTTATTAAATTGGTCAGAACGTTTTTAGATGGTTTAGTTCTTTGGTTTGTAAATTTGTTAATCAGTCTTTCATGTTATAGCAAAAAGCATGTTGTCTACAGTTCTATTTTGGTTTGGGATAGCGCTGTTCTTTTTCCTTTACAACAGTTAACCTTCAGCATCAGGAATTCTGAATACGAGTTTTTTGGCTTTACTATCTTATCCTCAATTATGTTTTTTCAGTTTTATCTTCTGATCTTTATCTCGTAATTCTTTCTGCTTTTGCTTTTCTAGCTTTAGTTTTGCTGCGTACAAATTAAACTATCGAGTGGTGGTGTGAGTCTTACAGCAGTCTAACTTGTGGATTAAATAATTATTTGGGGGTTGCCAGAGCTCAGTCAGCTGGAAGATTTGAGTTTGGACTCCACAGGAGTTTCGGACGTCGACATGCGTTATTTAGGAGGTAAGAGCATAAATCTATTCTGATAAGAATAGATCACACTAAGCTGTTTGGTATCAACTATTAAATTAGTAGTAATAAGCTTTGGGACAGTTTGCCTTGTATGCCTCGTGTGAACATGTAAGGATTGCCACTTAGGACAAATCCAGTAATCACCTACACAGTCTACCACCATGAGTACAACCCACACTAATTTGGATAATTGAGATGTTAAACTTGTCGGAATATATAGTGTGGCGCAAACAAATTGTAAACCAAATTAACATAGGTAATTCCCAGGTAATTCCCACCTATTCACATTCTTATCACTAAGTATTCGGGCACCACCCTTTTTTGATCCATGCTAAGTTTGAAGCCACACTAATGATGGTAGACGCTCTACTAGATCTGACCTGATTGTCTGTGGGTCTATTGGTGAGAGGGCAGAACTCAGGTGTCTTCGACGTCTGGATCTGACAGACACACGAGTGGGAGATGAGGGTCTTCGTCTTTTGGGAAGTGAGTACCAAACTTCTGGCTTGTAATCATGTTTCTGGTGTTCACCTTTGTCTGCGGTTTTAGCTGCTTACCTGTCGGTATAGCTTGGGTGGCATTTCCTCTTTGCCCTCACTATCGTGTAGTAAAAACATGAGAATTGTAGTAGTCAACTTTTGTAATAATTTAACAGTAGTGGTGTAATATTGTATTAGTTGTAATAATGTAATTTTGTCTT
The DNA here is from genome assembly GCA_037447655.1 of Zygnema cylindricum. Lineage (NCBI taxonomy): Eukaryota > Viridiplantae > Streptophyta > Zygnematophyceae > Zygnematales > Zygnemataceae > Zygnema > Zygnema cylindricum. The sequence continues at coordinate 205,812 of JBBHKE010001874.1, read as the reverse complement.
ACACTGATAGTGTAACAGATAAAAGAGTCCAGCCAGAATGTGCCATGCAGGTATTCGTCATTTTTTTTGTTCATGCATGATTTTACCTGCCTAGCATGAAAGACGATGTATGCTGACTCTTTGTGCACTTAGAGTAGATCTTATGCTAGGTATATGGTTCAACTGGAGGGCCATCTGGGTAAGGTGCTAACATTTGGGATCTTTCAAATTCTCTCTCTGTTTTTCTTTTCTTTTGCTTACAGAGTTAACTGGTCTGGAGTCCCTGAGTGTTAGTTATTCGGAAGTGACAGATAGTGGGATGCCTGTTTTGGCGAAAATGCGAGCTCTCACATCTCTCAATATTGATTCCCATACTATCACAGATTCAGGCCTCGCTTGTCTCACATGTTTGTACTTCTGAACTTTTGTGGTTGTACTGTTGTTTTTGCAACATTATGAGTGTTCTTTTAGTGTTAAAACGGATTTAGTGTAAACTAAACAGAATCATGTTTTGCCAAGTGGCCCACTACGGGCCACTTAAATAGTGTTATTATCACTTGTTTGTGATAGTGGGTCAGAAAAACACTCACTCAAAAGAGTGGTTAACTGTAATATAGATGTAAATAAAAAATGGTTGCCAATAAAATATGTCAAAGGATGGGAATGAGTGGAGGGCTATAGGATTAGGGGAATTTTTGTTTTGTTGGTTTTCATTGAATCCCTGAGGCTTAATTGATTTTCACATAGGAATTAGGCAATAGTTAATTAACTAGATAAGGAACTTATTCATTAACCTTGTGAGCAATCAACATCTGTCAGTCTCTCATTGACCCTTTGGTGGATGTTTATGTGCTGCACAGCTTTAACAGGACTTACCTCATTGGACCTTTTTGGTGCAAAAATTACTGATGTGGGTGCGGGTCATCTTCAGCGTATGTTCTTCTCTACATACAATTCTCTGCTTTTTCTTTTCGCATTTGCTTTTCTTTGTGTTTTTTATTATTTTTGTTTCCCTTTCTGTCCTAATTGGTGGCAATATCTTCGTCTGTCTCGCAGACTTGAAGAACCTTCAGTATTTGGAACTATGTGGGGGAACCATCACGGATGCCGGTGTCCAACAAATACGAGGACTAACAAGATTGAGATCTCTCAATCTCAGTCAAAACAGTCGTGTCACAGACAAAAGCCTGGCCTGTCTTTCTGGTAACTATTTTGTCCTCTTTGTTTCTGATTCATCTTCTACTTCTCTTCTACAGCACTGGATTTTATTAGGGGAATATAATATATGGATGCAATTATGTTACTGCAAACAACCATAGTCATTGTACATAATTTTGTATGAATCGTACAGATTTCTGCATGATTACGACAATAATAATTCACTTTAACACAAAAAACTCTGTATATATGATTCCTCTTTAAGCTGTATTTATTGCTGATGGCTGAATGTTATTGTGAATGAAAAGCCAGGCTACATGTTTTTGATGGATGTACAGATCTTGTATTGTTCTTTTTTGTTTTTTTTTTCGTTGAAACGTGTGATGTAATTGATTCAATATCATCCTTTTTTCAATTTATTTCCTAATGCTGTATATTTACCTCTTCTTATTACGTATCCTCGGGTCCGAGGGACTTGCAGGGATGGAAATGCTGGAGAGCTTAAACATCTCGAATTGTTCAGTCAGTGGGGCTGGACTGGTTCACATACTTCAACTTAGGAAGCTTTCCAGACTCACTCTCCACTCATGTAAAGTGTCCCATAGTCATTTGCGAGTACTTCAAGCTTCCTCCCACTGCTTTTGGGCCCCAAATCTGGCCGTTACCGGGGTTTCAAGCTGAGAACAAACACAATTAATTTGTTTCTGAAATTCTCAAGGCGTCAGTCATCTGGGTGAGTGAGTGAGTGAGTTTTGTTTTTTTTTTTCCTTTTTTTCTTTTTTTCCGGGTGTCCTTCAAAGAGTCACAAGTCAACTGGGTCGCTTGAAAGATCCAAGGGATCACCTAAGTCGATAAAGTTTTTCGCTTTCATTCAAAGAATTCTTGAATGTCATCGTGATGTACTTCTGCCTTCTTAAGAGAAGAGTGTGCGTATTGTTACTGTTTTAGTAAAACACCTTTCGTTGTATGTAGAGAATATCGGTTTGGAGTAAATGTAGTGATGTCGTAAAAGTTATACCAAAACTAAAGGGTCCACAGGTTCACAGGTTTTTCTTTTTAGTTGTGAGATTTGTGAGATATAGTCAGTACTGGTACGACTAGGTGACAAGTAGCCTTTGTCTTTTACATAGTTAGGGAAAAAGTCAATGTCAGATTGTGTAAAAATTCAGGTTATGTATATAGAATGAAAGAATTTCATGCACACACATCGTAAGTAAACCATAGAGCCATCATGAGCTGTCACAGAATAGTCACAAAATGTAAATAGTTTTATTAGTTTCTCTGTCCACTTAATACTCGAGACTCTATGACAGAGCAGAGAGGGAAGGTTTCAGTAAATCACCGATCATGGGGGGGGGGGGGAGGGGGAAGAGAAAAAAGAATTTCTCCTCTTTTTACGTACGAACTAAATATGTCCTCTTGGCCAGATGTGGCATGACTAGAGTTCATTTCTCAAATTGTAAATAATGAAGTTGCCTTGTTCGAGTTCCTTTTGTTTTTGTCATGGATTTGAAAATGGAGTGGGAACATAAAGATTAGTTCAGTTTTCGTTACTTGTTGTTTATGTTGTTGAAATAATCACCCGACCCTCGGTTGTCATTATCAAATACCAGTCAACAAAAGCAGCTTTTTTTGTATACTTCATATTATGGATTTCATAGAGGTGACTATTAATAAATTCAGGATGTTGGCCCATAATCTTATTGACAAATATTGAATTGAAGTTGTCTAGAACCATTAACCTTTTTTAAGCCATAAATCATTGAGAGATTGAATGTGTGTACTTCATAATGTTGTTTGTTCCTAAGCTAGTTATTGTTAATGTTGATGAACATGTGCATAATTTGGCATATCTCTTAACCAACATAAGCAACAAGTAAATAAAACTAAAACTACAAGTTTTCTTTACTTGTTGCTTATGTTGGTTAGGAGATATGCGCAAATTATGCAGTTGTCCATCAATGTAAACAATAACTAACTTAAGAACAAACAAAGATATGAAGTACACACATTCAATCTCTCGATGACTTATGGCTTAAAAGAATTAATGATTTTAGACAAACTTGAATTCAATATTTGTCAATTACATTATGGGCCGACATCCTGACTTTATTAATAGTCACCTCTATGTCATAATATTGACTGTAGTAAACAAAAGAAGTTGCCTTTATTAACCAGTATTGTGATAATGACAACCGAGGGTCGGATGATTATTTTTTTGATTCATTTACGGTAAAGAACACTTGTACGGATATATATTTTAACTCTGTCCGTTTTTTGCAGCAAGCAATTTATAATTAAAGATCTTACCTTTGGGTTGTGTAATGTTGTGATTAAAAGAGGAGTTTATATTTCGAAAAATTAACTTATTACTGCCCAAAACATGTTCAACTAATAGCGACGACTGAAGTTTCGGAACATGACCAGACACGCTAATCTAGTCATTTTTTCCTCTTCTCCCTCATAAACTACACTGACTCGCTATTAGTGTCAATGTTTTTTTCGCCACTTAAACATTTTTTCTCCGTACACACTTGTTGGATTTTCAATTTGAGACCGCCAATCAGTAGCTGAGGATGTTATCTTTATATCACAACCATCAGATCCACAATTCGACAAGTGTGTACGGAGACAAGATGTTTTAAGTGGCGAAAAAAATTATTGATGCTAATAACAATTCACGGTGTAGTGAGGTCACTTATGCCGCTCAATTCTAATTTTGGTATATACTTCTATTCAGGCTTGTCACGTTTTAAAAATATGATGTGTTCACAGCGAAATAGATAAAAAAAATGAAAAAGCAATGAAAATGAGTTTTTTTTTTTCTGTAAAAGCATATCTAAAGTAACAGCTATTTCTGAACTGTGGGAACGGCGAGTGCGTTTATGGTGAAGTTCAATGTCCCTCTTGTTTTCTTGTTCTGAAACTATTTGACTGATCAAATACTTCTTGAAAAAAAAAAAAATGGAATGATCGTATGATGAATTGAATTTGTGCAATTTGTACAGCAATTTGGATTTAAAGTCGTTCACTTGTCTAAATCAAGATGACCATATACGAATATTAATGAAACGATGATCAAAATATGAAGGTGAAAATTAGGCAAGATTATCATGGTCATCGTCATTTCACCACCTCAAACAGGGAATAATGTGGATATATCTGTGTTCAATAGATTAAATGTTGATACTGGTGAAAGCCATATCCCGGAGAAAAATGCTGAGTAGTTGAAAATGCAGAGAAGCACAACTGTACAAAATGTTTTTGCTCGAATTATCGAAAGTCTGGATGTAAACCATAGTTCAAAAGTAGGCGTTTTTATGGTAGGCCTTTGGTCGGCGCTTTTATCGTAAGTTGTGTTATGGGCTTTTCATGTGATCTTCTTAGATCGCTGTTTTGATCAGCGACCGTCCGATCGTCCCAATCTGACGGTGTAAATAAAAAAGTTTGGTCCGAATGTTTTAATTGGTCTGAATAGGTCGGAATACAATATAGGTCTTAAGGTCATATTGTATGTTTTTCGTACAATAGGCATATTGTATGGGCCTACTTTCACCTACTTTTGAACTATGATGTAAACAAGCCAATCACAAATACTTACCAGAGAGTGTGTGCCCATACTTGCATTGAATTTCTTGACATAAACTGTTTAAATAAAATACACATTCTTTTGACAACGAGCAAATAAAGATTGTATGAAACCAGCAATGATACATACAAGTTAAATTTTAATTTAGGAAAGATGACAGTAGATAGTCATCAGCTACAAGAGGAATACAATTTTAAGTTACAGAAAAAGCTGAAGGATCATAAAAGACAAAATCATATACTAACAAGACATAGTGAAAAGATATACTAAAAAAGCATAACGATAATATGATATTGTTAAATGAACTACATGTGAAGCTTCATACAATCTACAAATCTTCCAGTAGTGACCAAACTTATAAGCCGTCTTTGAATGTCATAGCTTGTTTCTTTCTGTGCCATAAACTCTTTTTTCTGTGTCATAAATTTCCTACCAGATGCCTTTTGAGAGCCGGTATCACAATCTCTGGAGAAGAGAGTTGTGGAAGGTGTCCATGGGTAGCAAAAATTTCCACGACACTTTTTCCGCCGAGAGACCGATGGATATATTCTGCGACTGCCACAGGAACCGCCAAATCTTTTGAGCTTTGCAAAATATGACAAGGAGTCTTCACCTGCACATTAAAAAATAAATAAAGAGAAACAAATTAATTTAACAGAAGCTGTCGAAGAGCAAAAAAGAAGAGGAACACTCCAGACTGCTTCATACCACGGCTGTAAAGAAGATACAGATTGATCAACGGGAATTGGAACTAAATTGTGTATGGTTGTAGTAAACAAAAAAGTCTACGACAAAGTTGTACATCTAGATACTGGTTACAATGCTTTAAACCCATTTACACAATCCCACAAAAGTAACTTTTGATCAAAATAGAAAATGCCGTTATTAGAGTTAATAACACTAATACTCGAACTTTTCCTGGCCAAAAACCATAAAATAGTGTTAATAACACTATTTAAGGGAGTGGACTACAATCTGCCACGTCTCCTTGCACTAAATTAGTATTATACATTCTAATTTCACAGTAACACTAATGATTCCTTGAGGCTAATAACCATGGGCGGCGTAACTTACATGCGGAAGAATCTTCCGTAAATCTGACTGAAAGATAGTTTTTGCCACAGCCAACGCAATATCGGGACGAATACTAAAAAATGTTCTCGCAAATTCTTGAACTGCATGAGCCTCAATATCAGCTCCTACAGCCAATGGGGCGAATCCTGAAACCCAAGCTTTGAAATTGGACGACATTGCTTCAAAAAGTTGATTCAAATCCTCCTGAAGAAAACCGCCAAAGTAATCTCCGTCATTAAGATATCTGCAGAACGGAAGAAGTCGCGTTAACTAAACAGAGTCTTAATCCGAGAACATGGACAATATTGAAAATTGACAGAAACAAAAGTAATAAATTAAGTAATTTTGTGACGGATCATTGTCTTGGTGAAGTTTCACAAGATCGCACTCTTAGGTAAGGAATAATGTACATACTCACGATATATAACATAATACAGTATAATACAACAAGATTTTTCCGTAAGATCTGACTACATAGCGATCTTCTTGCATTATTCAACCTGCTTTCTGATTCCGAACCAATCTCAATGTCAGGAGTTTAGCCGGTTATGAGATATATCCCACATGTTACTGTTTAGCACTAGCTCTGCGACAGCCAGAAAAAACAGCACGTTCATAGCAACCACCAATGCAAGCAAACTGGGCATAATTGCAAAAAAACATTGTAAAACGCGAAGTAACCTAGCGGTAAACGTTTTACCAAGCAAAATGGAAGCAAAGTACCTTGGAGATGCCGAAATTGTTATAATTTTGCTGAAAACGTTTGGTCTTTTGACAGAAGCAATACAGCCGATCATCCCCGAAACCGAATGTCCAACATATATGCAAGTTTTAATATTCAACAAGTCTATTATGGCCAAAAGGTCTTCGGCATATCCGTACAGGCTTGAATAATAAGAAAAACTAAACTGGTCGGGATCTGTACTTCCTGCTCCAGCTAAATCAAAAGTCACAAGCCGATATTCATCGATTAAGTGGGGAATCACAAACTGCCAAACGGATTGGTCGGTACCGAAACCATGGCCAAGTACCACAATTTGTTGTCCTGTCCCTTGGACTCTCACATTGTGCTTCTCCATAATAGACATTTCCAACTCTGTTTGTTCGCCTGGACTCCGGAATACTCCAGTCTCATATCCTCCATAGACGGATTCAGGCATGTTCTCAGATGACGTCAGATGGTATCAGGTGAAGTCAGATGGTATCAGATGACGTCAGATAGTATCAGATGACGTTAGACGGTATCAGGTGACGTCAAATGGTGTCAGATATATGGACAGCCGCCTCAAGAAGAGAGACCTGTCCAGCGTATACCATATTTAGTGTTAATCAAATTAAGAAACTTCGGAGTGAAACCACAAACGTTTTCCTGGAATTCCCTGCAGAAAGGAACAGTAATGAAAAATTTTGAGACCTTCTCGTCCTAAAGGGAATACATAAAGCATTCGTTACTGCAATGCAGAAAATTTATACAAATTTTGGCAACAAGACATGACTCTGAGGTGTCAACTTTATAATTTTTAAATTTTGATAACAATAGTAAATGCAAGAAGTGGGAATCAAATTGATAACATGTTAGCTACTCTTTTCCGAATAAGAAAGGTTGATAAAAACAGACAAAGAAAATTTGTTCAACGGACATACATGATTCTTTTTTTTCATTTAACTGCAAAACTTTCAGCTAACAGAAGTTATTTACAGTTACATTCTGCCTTTACTAATCAAGCTATCTCCAATTCTCTATTCTTAAATGCATAAAACCAAAAATTTCAAAAAAGCATGTAACCTTAGGTCAAAAAACAATCAAAAGATTAGGGTTTGAAGTGACTGCTTTAACAGGAGACGCAATAACCGACCAAAGAGTTTTTCAGAACTTACTTCTTATTTACAGAATAGAAAATAAAATCCCTCATCAGAGCTTCTCAAATAATAATATTGTAATCACCTGCAAAAAGAACGGATATTCCACAATAAACTCAAATGTTTCATTTCAAGACCACATTCGGAACAAACCCTAAAAGTTTACCAATCGTCCTATTGCAACTTGTAAGACGCGGAGTTATGTGTGAATAGACTGGAAAAAGATACAATAATTATCCAGAAAATCTAGTGTGAACAGACGAGCAATTTCAGCATTGCCACGTCAGCTATTTGTTGCCACTTTTCCGACGTTTTCAGGCCCCCCGTTTCCGTTCGAGAATCGCCGCACGGTGTAAGGGTGTGTCCCCATGTGCATAAGTAAGGGTTTTTTTCTGTCGTTTTCCTGTAAAACTTAGCGTCGTACTGCCTAAGTTCCAACCGTACGAAGGAATCGCAAGTTTGTAGGGTACAATTTGCGTCACCCTCGAACTTAGGATGTACGAAAAATTGTCGTCTTGTGTTTTTCGACCCACTTCGACGACAAAAAACGTCATCTTCAACCTTATCTTTAAAACACATGCGCGATGTGTTTTAAAACTAGGGATTTTATGTAAACAAATAGGAACACATATTCGCACGTGCCGTAATTTTCGAAGTATTTCACACGATTTCAAAGACAAAGGAAAGTACGGAAGTCGCTATGTTTTGTCCGTTTGCATTTAATACGACAAAGAAAATTACACAATTTGTTTGGTTTTGTCCGTTTTCGTCCAGTACGGATTTTTTTTTTGCAGGGGTCTCGAAATTCCGATGCCATTTCACGTCGACCGGACAGGAGACGCAAAGGCAAAGCGCAACTTCTTCAACCGTGAAACGGTACAGGGTGGAAGGCGGTACGTCTACAATGTCACGGTAAGACATGCGACGTCACACAAGCAGTTCCAAAAAATAACGTCCGACAACACAGATTGTAGACGTTGACAACCGTCACAGGTATTGTCGACGTATACAATCGTCACAAACGTAACTTACGATACGTTCTTACACATAGGGATACTTGAAAGCGGGGTTACCGGATCCGCGCTAAAATACAAAGTAAGTTCGCTAAGTTACAAGTACATGGGGACATACCCTAATTCTCCTACCCAAGGGAAACCCAAACTTCCTTTACCGGCGTTTGGCTACGGTTCCAGCTGACACGTAGGCTCCAAATTTTCAAGGCGATAACTGGGCAGGTAAGTGCCATAAAAGATGATTTGGATTTTGCGTCATCTTGATACGAGTGCAAAATGGCAGTTGGCAGCTAATGTACGGTAATGTAATGTAGTGTTATATTGCCATACGTGGTCGGCAGCTACGTACAGTTTCAATCGTTACTAGAGTTAGGGTATGTCCCATGTACTTGAAACTTAGCGAACTTACTTTGTTTTTTAGCCCAGATCCGGCGGACCCGGATTTCAAGTGTCCCTATGTGTAACACTGAAATTGTTACTTAAGGGTGTGACGATTGTATACGGTGACAATGCCCGTGACGGCTGTCAACGTCTACAATCTTTGATGACGCACGTTATTTTCCGTAACTGCTTGTGACGTCGCGTGACTTTTGGTGACGTTGTACACCTACCGCCCTCCAGCATGTGTCGTTTCACGGTTGAAGGAGATGCGCTTTGCCTTTGCGTCTATTGTCGGGTCAACGTGAAATGGCATCGGAACCTTGAGACCCCTGAAAACAATAATCCGTACCAGATGAAAACGAAAAAACAAAACAAATTGTGTACTTCTCTCTGTCGTATCAAACAAAAACGGACAAAACATAGCGAATCGTGTACATTTCCACATCGTTTGAAATCGTTTGAAAAAATTAGAAAATTACAGCACGTGCGAATGTATGTTCCTATTTCTTTATAGAAAATCCCTAATTTTAAAACACATCGCGCATGTGTTTTAAACATAAGGTTGAAGATGACGTTTTTTGTCGTCGAATTGGGTCGAAAAACACGAGACGACAATTTTTCGTACATCCTAAGATCGAAGATGACGCAAATTATACTCTACAAATTTGCTATTCCTTCGTACGGTCGGAACTTAGGCAGTACGGCGCTAATTTTTACAGCAAAACGACAAAAAAAAACCCTTACTTATGCACATGGGGACATACCCTGAATAATACAAAAAAAAAAGTTTTTTCTGACCGAAAATCATACACATTTAACACTAAGAAATCCTTAACGCTAATAACGATGGGATAGATTTGTGCCATATTGCATGCGAGAGCAATAGAACTACAATACAGTATAGACTAGGTTTCTTAAATTTTGGCAGGCGGTGTGGACCGCGTGGACATATGTCCACAGGTTCAAAAAACGAGTTAGTCCCACACTTCGCAAAGTACTGCCCGGGTACCTTGCGATTTTAGGGTCATAGGGTTATTGGTTGTGTTTTTTTTTTAATAAAAAAAAACACGAATGAGAAAAAAACCCTTAACATATTTATACACACGACGTCCGCGCGGCGCGACGCGTCGTAAAACGAAATGAGTGTGGACGTCGAGAGTAAAAGTCTCACACGTTGTCCGTAGCGCGAAAATCGTAAGGTTCAGTACAGTACACCGTCAATCGCTATTCGAGTAAAGGAATAAATAGCGTAAAAAAAGAATTAGTGTTATTAACACTAATCGGGAATTATTTTTTTTTGAAAAAAATATATATATACTAATTAATCACTAATTGTAATTTGGGTTGCCCAGAATAATAAATACCCGCCCTTAAAATGTCTACAGTAATATGTGTATCCGTACAAATTCTGACAATTCGTACGCCGTCGCGTTGTTCACACGATCGACGGACAAACATATGAGAACGTGATTTTTTTCGACGAGTTTGCGTCTCTTTCTTCCAGTGCACATTCACATGTGTGCGCAATAATGTTAAGTGTCTTTTTATGCCTTTGTAATTCAAAAAGTACCATTTCGTACAGAGATATCCTTTCCGTACGCCACACTATTTCCATTGAGGTGTACTTCCATTATTAACGCTAATTGAAATAAAACCCTAATTAGAATAATGGAAAAAATAGAATTATGGATTGTATTTAAGGTTTTTTTTTTTGAAAAAAGGGCACCGAATTGGCGTTATATACTCTAATAGCGATTGACGGTGTACTGTACTGTACGCTACAGCGCAGCAAATGTAGCTGCCATTAGTGGTCCTCCACCGTCTCAGAAATGCGTAGTCTATCCGCACACATAAAAAATCGATCGGACGGTGAGCATCACGTTCACAGAATAGGAAGGCGAATAATGTTACACGTGTCTTCAACGAGTTAGGTCGCCATATCGCAATACCGCTACAGTACTGTATTGTACACCGTCGATCCTATTTAGCGTGTCTGCTTTTTTCTTCACTGAAAACATCTTATCTCCGTACACATTTGTCCAATTTACAATTTAAGACCGCCATTCGTAAGCTGAGAATACAACCTTTCAATCGCAATCGTCAGATTCACAATACGACATGTATGTACGGAGAAAATATGTTTTAAGAGACAAAAAAACATACACGCTAAATACGATCGACGGTGTACTGTACTGTAATTATCGAAAAACGAGACCTTGAAGATTCTATATTAATTGAGTTTGCTGGTAAAACCCGAGTTACAAAACTGGGGCAAAAAATAAAAAGGGGAAACGTAAGTGCATAACCGACCGTTAACCAACCGGTTAAAATGACGGCGGCTACAAACTAAAATTTGAACGCCCTTCCCAGTTGCCCAGTTGGACAAGTTATGCACAAGTGAAAAAGAAAATGTGAACCTACATAAATATATGCGGCATACGTACACTACACCGCCAATCGCTATTAGAGTAAAGGAATAAATAGCGTAAAAAAAAAGAACAAAAAAAAACATATATACTAATTAATCTCTAACTCTAATTTGGGTTTTTTCGAATAACAAATGCCCGCCGTATTGATGTCTACATCAATATATGTATCCGTACAAAATCTGACAATTCGTTCGCTAAAATCATAATATTCGAGTTTGCGTCTCTTTTTCCAGTGCACGTTCACATGCCTGCCCAATTACATCAAATGACTTTTTGTACATTTTTATTTCAAAAAGTACATTTTGGTATGGAAACAACTGTCCGTACGCCACGCTATAAACATTGCGGTGTACTTCCATTATTAACGCTAATTAAAACAATAACCTTAAAAGGCGTAAAGGAAAAAATAGAATTATGGATTGTATTTCATGCTTTCTTTTTTTAAAAGGCACCGAATTAGGGTGAAGTTCTATCATACGTTTCTGTAATCGTACGGTCAACTCTACAGACCGGGTCGACTGAGTCGATGTTCCATCACGTAGACTCTCTAAACCACGTGTTCTAAATTGACTGGCGCCATGCAAGCTACTATCCGATATTGAGTATCTTTCATAATTTAAGCACTGACAAACTTAACTTCAAATATTGACTTGCGTACCATATATCTGCGTACGAAGTAATCATACGACAAAACTTTTATACTTTTTGCAAAGGCCAGTCTGTACGCCATGCCATTTTTTAGGCTTCAGTTTTCGAACGTAACGTAAGTCTTTTAAGAGAAATAGTGTGACGAACAAAAGTTACCGAAAATAGCGTGCTAAATAATGCTACGAAATTTCGTTTTTATTTTCGGTTGTATTTTGGAAAGCGCGTGTCATGTGCAAATCTTAAGATTTTTCGTTGGTTCTCCATCATGACACGTATCTTAATCGTCCAGCGTGTCACGATTTTTTTTTTATGTATCTACCAACCCACCTCTTCGAGGTGGGTTAACAGTTACAAAAAAAATTGAAGCGAACTCTTCGCAAATGAACATCCGACGGCCAGTAGTACCTCCAAGACCTTCGAAGAGTATCGGCAAGATTATCTGTAACGTTGTTTTTCGTATAAAAACAAAATAGACGGTATGATTTAGTACGGAGAGTCGCGGATTTCTGTAAACTACGCTACTTTTCGCTTGATGGAACGTCACCCTTATCGTTATTTACTCTAATAGCGATTGGCGATGTACTGTACCACACCATGATTTAGTACGCAATGCTTGACAGTCCCGATATAACTTCATGCTCATGTGAACGCCATAAGTAAAATTAAGAAATGTTTGTTTTTTTCTATTTAGTCCATTTTTATGAAGTACACAATATTTCATTTTACTTCTTATCGCTATAGTAGTAATGCACACATCCGAAGTTATTATTTGTGACCACTAATCACTCAATCACCGATACACTTTGATCTTGGTAAGAAGTCACAACAACATACTTGAGATACATAAAGCCGTAAAAGCACGCACAATATAATCATACAAAAAAATCCAAACAAGTAGATATATATTATACAAATCATTAATAAATCATCATTGATATTTATAACTACACATATTCTTCAAACCATGTAAATGAAAAGCATTTATGATTAAAACGTGCACCAAACACTTAATTACGATTGAAAATGCATATTAATAAAAATTAAATATAATGAAGATCTTTTTAGTCAATTGGAACAACAAAAGTAAAGTATGTTGCTTACATATTCGGTGATTATTTGGACCGTATATGCGCAAATTTAAACGTTCATGGTACGTCTTTTATCACGATTTGTAATATTTTTACCTATTAGAAGCTTATAAACATGATTTTGTGCGAAGAAAATAGCGTGAAGGATATATAAGTGTGTTATAATAATATATATTCAACTTTTTTATCATGATTATATAATGTAATTTTCTTCATTACTTTTGTCAACAATTATGTTTTATGATGTCGTTACTCAACTTAACCTCATACTATGATTCACTAAATGATTTGCACAACATATTTGCATTACAGTTACGATTTTGGTCTTCTTTTTCGTGTAGATGGTATTACACGTCAAACGTTAGGTAACATAACTCCGTCCCCAGACAAATGTGTTTCACAATACAGTTGTACATTTAAATATTTTACTATGATCGACGAATGATTTGTAAAATATATATTGTATTATGGTATTTGCATGGTATTTGTTTGCTCTTTACATAGTTTACATATTGTAAGTTGGCTAACATGAATTTTTGCCACTAGAAACGCGTTTTACCATATTGTTATAAGAATCAATCTATTTACTTTAATTGGCTAACTATTTGTTCAATACAATTAAATGTTTGCACCCGTTCCGAATGGACTTTGTTTACAATTTAGTTGGTATTTTGGAAGATGGCTAGCATGAATCAGAGGTCGCAAAAGTTAAAAATTTTCATACCCAAAACCGACCGTTTTTTTTTTTTTAAATCTGAGTAACCGACGCCCGACCGAGTTTTGTCACGCTCCAAAATTGTTAATCGTTAACCGACCGTCGTTTACGAAAAAAAAAATTAACCGAATCATGATTTTTCGCGACTAACCGTGCCCGCCCGTAACCGAAAAAGTACAAAATTAATCAATGTACGACGGAATAAGCCAATAATTACGATTTGTCGCGTTCCCTAAGATTTTCGAAATGAATAGTATTACTACCGTGTCAGATTTGCGACGCTTTGTCTTGTTGGCTTAGATTTGCGAAATGAATAGTGTACTACTGTGTCAGATTTGCGACGCTTTGTCGCGTTGCCTAATATTTGCGAAATGAATATTGTACTACCGTGTCAGATTTGCGACGCTTTGTCGCGCTCCCTAAGATTTTCGAAATGAATAGTGTACTACCGTGTTAGATTTGCGACGCTTTGTCGCGCTCCCTTTGATTTTCGAAATAAATAGCTTACTACAGTACCGTGTCAGATTTGCCACGCTAATCATGATGCCACGTACTTCCACGATGTCAAAGAGTACAAAGTACAAGAATGTTGGATTATAGGGACAGTACAAAATTTTCATTTTTTTTGGTTTTTTGGTTGACCGACCGTAACTGACCGTTTTTTTTTTCCTGGTGAATCAACCGACCGTAACCGTCCGACCCCCAAAATTTGGCAACCGAATCCGTTCCGGATCTGGCGCGGGCGGTTGGTTAACGGTCGGTCACGGTTTCGGTTGACCGTTTGCGACCTCTGCCATAGTCTAGCTTAGCCCGTTGTTCACATGGTCGATGATTTGCGCGACTTTCCTCCGTCTTTTTTAGGGTATTTTCGCATGTAACCGAAACTTAGTCTTGCTACTTTGTTTTTTAGCGAAGATTCTTTGTACAGCTTTCAGAGCATTCGGATGTAAACGCAAATAACTTGTCACTTACAAAAGTGACTTACGCAGACGTGTACGAAGAATTGTGACGGAGGAAGTGGTACATAAAATGAGGCGAAACTTCCACTCGCCTTCAATTTGAGGCGTTTCTCCGCACCCTGTACAATTTTTGCGACTTCGTAATGTCCGTACGCCACATTGTCGACGTGTCGAGACCCTAAAATACCTTTCGCTGCCGCACAGAATTTGCGGTTTCGTTTATCGTCTTCCCACTTGCCGACATGTGGCCAATATTTTTCATACGCTGTATGTGTGAAGACACGTGTTTCTGAGAGAGACGGCCCTCTGTACGGATTAGCGCACGCAAAACATTACGCACAGGCTGGAAACGTGCAGAAATTCTTTTCCAAGCTGCGGTACCCGCAGTTTATGACTCTGCAGGTAACGAAATTTCACCTGAAATACCTGAGGTCCCTCATCAGTTCGCCGTTGCGGCTCGGGCTGCAATTCCAGCCCGCCCTGCAATGCTGGTTCCTCTAAGGGATCCAGTATCATTTGTTTTCAGTTTATTACAAGAAGAGTACCGAATGCAGAATCCCGATCAGGTTAAAGAACTAATGAATTTCGAACGTCGCCCGGGCGAAACCGCTCCGGCATTGCGAGCACGTATGGAAACATTACGTGAAGCACTGCCAGATCTCATGTCAGACGCAGAGGCAGTTCAGAAATTTGTGGGGCAATTTCCCACCCAATCCCGACGTTTCATTCAAAGCCATTTGACTGAGGCATATGGCCTCAAATTTACTTTCGAGCAGGCTGCAGAATACGCCGTACGGTATGAAATGCAGACCAGCTGGTGGGACGCTCACGAGCGACCTAAGTCTTCTCCCAATTCAAACCCGAATCCTAATCCTAACCCACGCAACCCATGGCCTAATCCGAGACCTCCAAGGGCTCCGGCCATGGGAACATTACCAACAAACCCTGCTGTTCGTATATGTTTTCGATGTGGTAACACTGGTCACGACGCACGCAGCTGTCCGGATAAGACCGCCACGTGTACTCATTGTAATCAAACGGGTCATTATGTACATCGATGTCACATTAAAAATCCCGATTTCAGTTATCAAAATCAAATCAAAAACGGCGGTATACCTGCTCGCTCGGCAAAATTGGTCACTCCACCCAAAGGGGTAGAGAAAGACTACCCTCCAAAAATCAGCAGGAGGGACCGGGAGAAAGCCGAGATGCAGGCTACCGTAGCGGCTATGATGAAGGAGCAGTTTGCCGCGCTTATGGCGCAGGTCAAACCGCAATTAACCGGAATGGCCCGAACTGTGGTCCATATGCCCTCTTTTGCTGGGCGATCCCTTCGGGAGTCCACTATTCAACAGCGGGCAGCTCAGTTTAAAGGGACGCCCGATCATAATCGCGAGTCAAAATCCATTAACACACGAATCCCATTATCATTCGCCAAGGAACCTCGCTCACCTATTCCAGAAACAGCATCAAGCATCACTGCTGAGGCATTAACTATTTTAGAGAGGAGTATACAAGACACATATAAGGTCAAAGAACGTCTGTCCATCCTGTCCACAATGCTTCCGGAGTTGGATAGCAACGAAAAAACTATAGATCTAACTCCTTCAGCAGTTGCGTTACAAGCATTACAAAACCATCGTAATGCTCTCTCTCTTCAAGCTATTACTCTTGAAGAGCGGTCTAGCCTCACTCCTCACATCAGTTTTCTAGATAACAAATTGGGCGTTTTTACGGTCAATGGGTTTGCTCCGGCACTTCCTCTCATGGATACAGGCGCAAAGCCAATTATCCTCGGTTCTGATTTTGCCATCAAAATAGGTCTTACAGCAGATAAGTTACAACCCACTACCACACGTCTACTGACTTCCGCAGGTACCACGGAGCCAGTCCTCGGTATTACGATAGAACCAATCTGTTTTCAGTTTCAGAGTAAGTCAGCGACAGATTTCGCAGAAATTTATGCTCACGCCTTGGTCACCAAGTGTAGTGACTATGAATGCTTGGTCGGTCAAGACGTTATTTTTCGAGTTGGGGGGGGGGTTGATATGCATGATCAGACATTTTCGTACAGACCGAACAACTTTCCGGAACGTAAAATTTGCTTACCCCTTATCTCGGCCCGGCAACCCATGCCTACTACGGCTCATTCGGCGCTGATCTTGCCAGCCTATGCCGCAATTGGCATAGGCGCAGACATCCTTGAATCTCTAACCGCGGATGAAATCTCACCAGATCCCCCGGGTTTACCAGAATTATTTAGTACACCGGGATTTATCATAAACTCTTCGGAATTTGACCAGCTTTATAAATTTACTATACCAATACCTTTATCTAGTATTCCAGATCCACCCTCCATTACGATGGATCCGTCCGGGTTCCTGCCCATTAAATGGACACCAGTCAATTTACAACCTCACCAAAACGGTCTCGTCATCTTAGACCTTTTTGCAGGAATAGGGACTTCACTTCTCTCTTGCCTTCGGAACGGTCTTCTGATAAAACATTACTATTCCGTAGATATTGATCCTTTGGCCAGACGCGCTCAGTTGCACCACTGTCAAGTCTTGCACGAACAGTATCCTCATCTCTTACCTCAGTCTGCTTTTCACGATATGCATTCGGCGTTGCCACAGGATATCCGGCTAATAGGAAATCATCATTTAATGGAATTGGAACCAATTGATCTCCTCTTTGCCGGATGGGAATGTCAGGGCATGTCCAGGGCCGGGAAAGGTTTAGGTCTCGCAGATCCACGTACTAAGTTGTTTTTCGAGGCGGTGCGTATTATCCATTTCTTCCAAAACCTGGACCGTCCTTTCGGATACATCTTAGAAAATATCGCAGCCTATAATGACCCTCGACCTACGGTCCTCGCAGATTATAAACGCATCGAATCATTAATTGGACCACCACTGATCATTGATGGCGCACGCCACGGTTCGCTGGCCCACCGGGTTCGTTCCAAGTGGACTAACCTGGTGGACATGGGTCGGCTCCGAGAAGCTAACCTCGCTGTCCGCCCACCTCATCTTTCCATCCAAGACGCACTTCTTCCATTTCACAAGGTCCAGACCTGTATACAGACTGACTATCCTCCTGCATTTGGTCTTAACATCCCGGGCCAACCACTACGAGCACTTCCTACACTAGTTGCATATCCACACTCTCACGCATACTCGCATGATGGACCGGGCATGCTTCACAATACTCATACAGGCAGCTTAGAAGAACCTACTGCCGCAGAACGAGAACATCTTTTACATTTCATCTCAGGCACCACTGCTGCTCCGGGACTCACCGAGAGGCAGCGCTGCACCTTACTTGGTCGTGTCATGGATCCCCAATCACTGTCATTTGTCTTAGGCATGGGGTTCGCCGCTGGTCGATACGCACAGAACCATCCGTCTCAATCAGCTGGGGGGGGGCATACACCATTCAGACACACACCTTCCAAGTCCTCACCTTCTCTTCGGGGTACAATTTTTCAGCTTGGCCTTTTTCCTTTTCCCGCTAAGTCTGACATAGATCACACTATTTATGATTTTTTGGAACCTAGTCACATGAGTTGGTCTCTCCCAGCATACACGGCCACTAGATCTCAAGTACCGGCACGGGCGTCACCACACTGGACAGCTGCATTTCCGTCTAGAAGTTGGCACCACGCAGTAAATTGTTTGCATCAGCTTCCTGTCGAGTATGAGTTGGGTCACTCCTTGATAGCAGATGAACAGCTAGCATTTGCACAAGCCATGGAAGCCATGACCATTAACACTCCTGAAAAACCGACATGGAAATTCGGAACTGGACTAACCGAAACTGAACACGAACTGTTAGATAAAGTCATAAACCGAAACGTAGACGCATTTGCTTTCTCCATGAAAGACTTAGGTCGACACACCACTTACAAAATGTCTATTGACTTGGAAGATGACAGACCTATATTTAAGCCCAAGCATCGTCTATCCGAAACCGAATGGGAATCTGTAGACAAACGATGCGCAGAGTTAGAAGAGGCAGGTCTGATCTATAGGTCCGATTCCACTTTTGCGGCACCCACCGTCATGCCTCGTAAAAAAGACGCGGAGGGGAATTTTACAGAACGTCGCATGTGCGGGGACTATCGAGAACTGAATTCACGAACAATCCAGGACCGACATCCAATGCCGTTGGCCGAGGACATTTTTGATCACGTGGGCGGAGCTAAATATTTTAGCATCTTAGATCTGCGACAGGGATTTAATCAGATCGAAATAGAGGAAAAAGATCGACACAAAACTGCATTTTGGGGTAGTGACGGACGTTGGGAATGGGCGGTTATGCCTTTTGGACTGAAAAATGCACCGGCGGTATTCCAGAAAGTCATGGACTCAGTCTTGGGGGGATGTAAGTTTGCCCGTTGCTATATTGACGATCTAATCATCGCTTCAGCCTCTATAGAGGAACATGCAGTGCATATAGAGTGGGTGTTGAAGGAATTAAAAAAGGTAGGACTTAAATGTCATCCTGCAAAATGTACCTTTGGGGCCGAAGGGGTTCCATACCTTGGGCACTTTATCTCATCTGAGGGCATTACTCCGCTGGAAGTCAAAGTGGAAGCAATTAGTAAACTACCGGCCCCAACTGATTTGACTAGCTTGCGTGCATTTCTGGGGTTAGCCAATTATTACCGACGGTTTGTTCCTAGTTTCAGTACACTTGCATCACCATTAAATGAACTCTTAAAGAAATCTGTCCCGTTCACGTGGGGACCTTCTCAGATCGAGGCATTTCAGGGATTAAAGGACGCACTGTCCACTGCTCCCATCCTTCGTCCACCGAATCATAAGTTACCATTTTGCCTACAGACAGACTTTGGTAAGCCAGGTATTGCGGCCATCCTAACTCAGCGTGAACTCACAGGTGAAGAATATGTGGTGGCTTATGCCAGTCGAAGCAACAACCAAGCGGAATCAAATTACAGTAGTTATGAGGGAGAATGCCTTGCCGCAGTTTGGGGTATTGTGCATTTCCGACATTACCTCTATGGCAAGCCTTTTACCCTTCTTACTGACCATCAACCGTTGCATTGGCTCATGACCAATGACAAGCTATCCGGCAAATTAGCCCGTTGGGCTCTTATTTTACAGGAATATGATATGGAAATAATTCACCGACCCGGGCTTCTCAGCTTGAATGCGGACGGGCTCTCCAGGAATCCTTTGCCCAACTCCATTGATAATGGGGTACGACAGGATTTTGTTGGCGAAACGGTTGCCTCCCTCTCGGCGGGAGCGCATCTGATCTACAGTTTTTCCGCACCTACATATCACAAAACCGAACACGATCCATGGCGGGACAGCCCTTTAATCCTTTTCCTGTCCACTCAGTCTTTTCGGGCGGGCACCGTACCAATGGAAGAGGAGCGTGTTCGTAAGAGAGCCCAGAGTTACTTATGGATGGGGGGCTCACTTTTCGTCTTCTCTCAGATGGAAGTCACCGGCACGTCCCACGACCGACGGAACGACTATCACTTATCAACCAAATTCATACTGACCTTGGACACTATGGCACCAAACGGACTTTGAGCTTGGTACAGGCACGGTATTGGTGGTCCGGCATGCAGGCTGATGTGGCGGCTGTGTTGCAGGAATGCAGCACCTGTGACCGGCTACGAACGTCATTTTCTAACCGACAGACCTCCCTTCAGCCCTTGCCTATTCGGGGTCTCTTTTACAGGTGGTCGTGTGATCTTGCAGGTCCCTTTCCCATTTCGCGAAGGGGCAAGCAGTACATTATGATTATGATCGAAAATTTCAGCAAATGGGTGGAAGTTGTAGCCCTTCCACAGAAAACTGCCAGACTCACCACGGCAGCTTTCAAAGAGCATGTGCTTCTCCGATACGGAGCCCCCGCAGAAGTACTTACCGACCAAGGAACCGAGTTCCGCGGTGAATTTCAGGAGATGTTGGACGAGGCGTTAATCGATCACCGGCGGACGAGCCGAGATCATCCTCAAGCAGACGGTTTGGCAGAGAGAGCTGTACAAACCTTTAAGCGTGCTTTGCGTAAACATTGCTTGGAAAAACAGATTACAGTGTGGGATGAATCATTGGGATATATTGTCATGGGTTATCGCATGTCTGTACAGGCCAGTCTGGCAAATTTCAGCCCTTATTATGTGTTATTTGGCCGAAAACCTCTACTAGGTAGGAATGTACAGAAAGCCGCGAGCTTACCTCTACCTCTTATGTCTGATTCCCTATTTTTGGAAGAACTAACTAACCGAGCGTTGCTTTTCGCTAGAGAAATGCCTATGGCTTTTGAAAATTTACAGATCGCCCAACATCGCGACTCCTTACGGTTTGCAACGACTCGCAGTGGCAGTTACCGGCCACAACAAAAACCCTTTCGGGTGGGGGATTACGTTTATTTGCGACGGCAAACTTTTGACACACTCGATACGGATGTGTCAGCTCACATTTTGAGGATAACCAAAATCGACGCCAATGGATTATTAAGCTTACAAGGGGCTGACACGCGAACTTTGCGCGAGCATTCGAAAAATTGTGCTCCTTGCTATCTACCTGACCTTTCTCACAGCATGGACCCGTGGCGGATGCCGATTACCGAGGCCACTGAGTGCCAATTATGCCGGCGATCTGATGGAGAAACAACAATGCTGCTCTGTGACTATTGCAATCTGGGATTCCATATGGAGTGTCTCGTTCCACCTCTGCACACTATCCCGGCTGGACAGTGGTTTTGCCACGGGTGTCGCGATCTACCAGCTGTCCTGACCAGCTCCTCCGCAGGCTAAGGAGCTGGGGGGGGGGGGAATTCCATCCTTACTTACCTGATCTTGTTTTGTTAATTTTCCCTTGCTAAATCCATGTGTTCGGAATAATTTGTTTCTTTGAGCATATTCATTTATTATTTCTTGCAGTATATATTCTTTGTCCTCTGATTGTGGTCACAATACTGTACATATGTAATGGTCATTCATTTTCTGGTGTTTTTTTGGCGACCCACGCGGGATGTGATGCATGCCATTCACGGTTGTACTGTCATGCACGACAGCTGTCATGCCGTAAGACGTCGGCAGGTATTATGATTATATCGTGTACTAATTGATGTTTCGGTGACGTGACAGGTACATATCCGAAAGTACAACTAGAGATTCGTACGGGACAAAGGTCGAAATATACTCTCGTACGGCACCATGTGGAATCAGCGTGGAACTGGACCACGGTACGGCATCAGATGTCAGGAATTCAAACGGCTACAAACCTGACAGGTGTCTGAAGTCATGAACCCTTGGAGGTTCATGCATCATTTTTGCTTAGCTTAGGGAGGGTTTTTATCCTCAAGGTGTAGATGTAAGGCAGTCTGAGGCGGCCACGCAGCGGTCGTCTCTTGAAACTGGCAGTGTTTAAACATAGAAACCTGCCTGCTCAGGGACATGTAGGAATTAGTGTAGCCGTACGGATTAGTGAGAGCATAGGATAAATGCCATTTGGCGAGATAGTAACCTTTGCAAATTACGTACGGGAATCCAACATTGGAAGGTTGTCGTTTTCTGACAAGCATTATTCTCGGGATTTGTCGAACTCTACTGTTAGGGTTTCACCTAAATATTTAGTGACAGGCTAGTTTTTGAGTTAGGGTTTTTCCTTTTTCAGACCTATAGTTTCATGCTAGTAATTGTCTCTGAGCTTCTCCTTTTCTTTGTATTAAGACCTTACCTAATCTACCGGCGCAAGCCAGCCTGCAAGGTTTCCCTCCACTTACCTGATCTTGTTTTGTTAATTTTCCCTTGCTAAATCCATGTGTTCGGGATAATTTGTTTCTTTGAGCATATTCATTTATTATTTCTTGCAGTATATATTCTTTGTCCTCTGATTGTGGTCACAATACTGTACATATGTAATGGTCATTCATTTTCTGGTGTTTTTTTGGCGACCCACGCGGGATGTGATGCATGCCATTCACGGTTGTACTGTCATGCACGACATGGTTAACTCGACTCTTTTCCACAACAAATACGTTTTGAGGCTATGATGGCCAGAAATCGCAGTCGTACAAAAAAAGCTGCACATATGTTACACTTTTCTGTACGATTATTGAGTTATTGCACTTTTTCCCAGTAACGCCAGTAATAATATGTGATAATTGACCTTTTTAATACGTTCGAGTATGGTATTTACAGAAAGGAAACAGGATTTACAGAATGTCATCAACTATAACCGTACATTACAGTACATAACAGTACAGTACGGTAGATTCGAGTTCAGAGAATGTCACAGACTCACCGGCCTGTTTTATGCATAGTTAAAAAGTAGGTGAAAGTAGGCCCATACAATATGCCTATTGTATGCAAAACATACGATATGACCTTAAGACCCATATTGTATTTGGACCTATTTGGACCAATTAAAACATTCGGACCAAAAATTGGACCAATTAAAACATTCGGACCAAAAATATTTGTATACATCGTCAGATTCGGACGATCGGACCGTCGCTGATCAAAGTAGAGTTCTAAGAAGATCACATGAAAAGCCCATAACACAACTTACACTTAAGTCGTCGACAAAAGGCCTACCATAAAACGGCTACTTTTGAACTATGGTTTTATGCGATACGCATCTCCAGTCACTTGTTAAATATCAGCAGCAGGACTTCAGGCGACAGCCGTGCTGAAAACCGGACACACGTCGGGCCGACAATCGTCACTCGTGGCAGCCGGTCGACGCCTAGCCACCACAAACAAATTATGTGGGGACAATATCCGATCCAGAAATCGGGGTTCCCAAAAAAAACAAAACGAAAAAAACAACTGAAAAAAACCAAAAAAGTAAAAAACAAAACATCTCCCATTTTTTCGGCTGCCCGTTTAATGCCACATGCCGACAACAACCAGGAGTCACATCTCACGCATCCACCGACGGAATCGACGGTCCAGATCATAGTACTTAACAAACGCTATACTGCCCGAGAAGTATGCTCACCGTCCAAATCCGACACACCGGATCACAAATTCTAACATTTTTTGACAATCTCAATCAAAATCAAAATCCAAATCTCAATCTCCGCCCGAAAAGTAAAAAATAATAAAATATACTCCTGCAGTACCGTACCATACCTCCCGGTTTCCCGGTAGCCTCCTAAAGTTTTAGAACGTTAGGTTTTACTATGGAGTGGAAAATAACTAAAAAAGAAAGTTAGGTCAAAACTGGAAGAAAGGAAACATGGAAAGAGTTCTTAATCCAAACCCTAATTTTCACTAATAACCTTTTTTCAAACTCGTTTCAAAGCTTGTTTCACGAACTTGTTTAAAGTTTTGTTTCAATCTTATTTAAAGTTTTTTTGTTTCAAACTTATTTCAAGTTGTGTTTTAAACTCATTAGGAAATTATTTAAAGTTTT
This sequence comes from Zygnema cylindricum, assembly GCA_037447655.1. NCBI lineage: Eukaryota > Viridiplantae > Streptophyta > Zygnematophyceae > Zygnematales > Zygnemataceae > Zygnema > Zygnema cylindricum. Next base: position 181,512 of record JBBHKE010001874.1, on the reverse strand, counting down.
GTTATTAGAGATTTATTTAAAGTTTGTTTTATACTCCTTCTAAACTTAGTACGGAACTCACTTCAAACTTGTTTTAACTTTGTTCCAAACTTATTTCAAATCCGTTGTCAAACTTTCTCCCATTCTCCCTCCCTCTTCCCTCTCCCTCCCTCTTCCCTCTCCCATGCTTTTTCCCATGGGATGCCATTCCCATCATCACTCCTTCCAACACCACACTCTCTCTCTCCAACATCACTCTCTCTCTCTCCAACATCACTCTCTCTCTCTCCAACATCACTCTCTCTCTCTCCAACCTCACTCTCTCTCTCTCCAACCTCACTCTCTCCAACCTCACTCTCTCTCTCTCCAGCACCACTCTCCCCCTCTCCAACATCTCTCTCTCTCTCCCCAACCTCACCACCAACATGGGCGGTCGTCACCATCACCACCTCACGGCCTCCTCCATCTCGTATGAATCCTCTCCCTCTCCCCATGCCCCTCCCGCCAAAAAAAACTACAGCGGTCCTCTCACCTCCTCCGGTATGCCTCCCTCCTCCCGCACCACAGCTCCCTCCAATCATATTATTTACGGCGGTGTTTCCCTCCAACCCGGAGTTGTTGCCCACTCAAACCCTAAATTTTACACCAACTCCGGCCCTTCCGTGCACTCCAACTCCAACCCTAACCCTAACCCTAACCCTAAAATTATTGCTTACAGTGGCGCTACAGTCCAAACTAGCCCTAATTATTACGGCAACGGCACTGGCACTACAGCCGAAAACAACGGTCTTCCGGTCAACAGAAGCCCTAATTTTTACGGCGGCGGTACAGTTCAACCTAACCCTAATCCGTACGGTTATGGCACTGGCAGTGTAATCCAAAACGGTCCTCCGGGATACTCTAGCCCTAATACCTATGGCACCGCTACTGTCCAAAACAGTCATATTGTCCACAGCGGCACTACAGTCCAAAATAGTACTTCAGTACACAGTGGGCTGCTGCGGGCGACCCCACAGTGGATTCGGTATGGTGGAGGAGGGGAGAGAGGGAAGAGGAAGAAAAAATAATGAAAAGGCAGTATTCGGACGGATCGTTTCGAAGATTCAGATGGTCAGGAAGACTGAGGATTGGGGGGGGATGGAGGGGTGAAGAAATAAAGGAAAAGAAAGGAATGGATTGTCAATGGTTTCAGGGATGCACAAGGGGGAGGGGGGGGGGGAGGAGGGGGGGGGGGGAGGAGGAGGACCTCACCTCTCTACCTTTGCTGGAGCCGCCGCAGCAATTTTGGGTGACGTCACATCTTTAGGGATGGGGGGCGCGGGAGTAGGACTAGGCGGATCTGGGAGAATCACTACAGGACAAAATCCGTACGGAAGTGCCAGGTGGAATCAACATAGTGGGGCTCAATTGAGGTCTGACCATTTCGGGGGGTCCGGAGGGGGAGGAGGAGGAGGGGCTGGGGGAGGTATGACTATGGGAGGCTTAAAAGAATATAATAATAAAAATATGGGCTCGGCCCCCAATTCGGCCCGATATACCCATTTACATTTTGGTATGGGGTCGGGAGATTTTACGGATTCTGCCGACGGATCCCCTGGCTCTGATTGGATGATGGCTCCCACGCGATCATTTTCTGCCGGGACTTCCTCGGGACTCCAGGGAGTGGGATACAACGGGGGAAATATCCACACTAATAACAGTATGAGTCCGGCGAGGTCGGTAGGAGGCTCGTCGGGAGGGTCCCCTCGCCTCCTCTCTCCCTCCTCGTCCTCTCCCACTCAAATTTTGTCTTCTAGTGGGCATTTATACCCGGTCGGGGCTGCGGCCTCGATTTTGGGGATGAATAGTTCGAATGTGAGTGAGGACGGGAGCATAGGGGGGATGGTCGGAGGAGGAGGGAGTCAGAGAGAGAGAGGATCCTTCAAATCTCCCGCGGGAAGTTACTACTCTCCCTCGGCTTCCTACGCCTCCTCTCCCTCTCACTCTCCCTCCCACAGGGCGTCTCCCGACCTCTCCTCCTCTCTCTTCCACTCTCACTCCGTGGGAGCTTTGGGACTTTTGGGAGGAGTCCCTAGTGATATTATGGGAGAAGAAGACGAATTAGCTCACGCCCATTTCCACCTCCCCCATTCGGTTTTAGGGATGGTCGCCGCGGCTTTACAATCAGACGTCACGATCGCGGCCATTTTACAGTCTCAGTTACGGATAGCGGAGACGGTTCTATGTGAACCGTTAGGGTTAGTGACGTTGCCGGTACGGTTGAGTAAGGCGGTGTTGGGAGCGGCGAAAGGGAAGGTGAGAGAGGGGGAGGGAAGGAGGGAGAGGGAGAGGGGGAGGGGGGGGGGAGGGAGAAGAGGGAGGGAGGGAGGGAGGGAGGGAGGGGGAGGGAGGGACAGGAGGGAGGGAGGGTTTCTGTAGATTAGAGGTTTGTGAGTTGTTGTCGCTTTGCTTGTTTTAGGTTTGCTAGTTCACTGGTTGTTTGGGATATTTTTTTCTTTATTTTTTTAGGGCGGTTTTTAGTTTTTGCATTTCTTCAGTTTCTTCTCTGGCTCAGTGTCTCATTCTTCTGGTTTGTCCGTCTTTCTGTTTTTGGGTTGTAAGAGGGGCGAGGTTTATGTGCAGTGAATCGATTTTTAAAGTTTTTGTTTTTTTCCGTTTTCCGTTTTCCGTTTATCTGATTTTTATGGAGGGGAGGAAAGAAAGTCATCTTTGGTATCCCTAGATTTGGCCTTCGTTTAACATTCAAAAAGAAAAAAAGGGATAAAAGGGAAAAAAAAAGAGGAAAAAAAAGGATAAAAGGGATGGCATTCACAAAAACTTAGAAAACCGCAAAGCGCATTTTATTTTTTGTTATACAACATGAGATGAAAAGGCACCTTTTACTACTACTACTTTATCCTATTTATGTTAAATGACTCAATATCGTCTTACAATGGTAATCCGCAATACTTGAACAAATCAGTTTTTTTTTGTGGTTTTTTTGAATTTTAACTCATATTTTCCCAAAACAAATTAACCCATTTTAGCTTTTAACACCATTTTTAAATAAACTCCATGCCTGAGTAGACTCCTTTTCCAAACGACTTAGTTCATAATTAGTGTGGATTAAACAAATGCTAATGGATTTTATAGTGAACACGTTTCTTTTTGTCTCGTTGTATACTTAAATTACGGGCTCCATTTTCTTATGTTCATCGATAAACCTTTCGATTGGTATCTACAACTTCAAATTTGGACCTTGACGTGTGATTCTATTTTCTTTAGGCAGATCCTTCCTTTTCTATAGTTTTCCGTTCTCAGTTCTGCAGTTTGTCTGTTGCCTATTTTGTCAGGTAGTGGATACAGAAGGGATTTTGTTGCCGAGTGTCCTGACTGCGGCTTTAGGGAAACGGCCAAAGCGGTTTTTGGCAACCACATTTGATGTGGAAGGGTGAGTTTTGTTGACTCTCTCTCCCCCTTCACTCTCAATTCATCCTTCTTCACAGCCAAATCCTCTCCATTCTCTCCACCGCTTTTCTCCTTTGACTTTGTCTTAAAATTCAAACCCTTAACCCTTGTCAAGAAAAAGGTTAGATGATGGAGACGATGACATTGTCTTTTATTGTCAAATAAAGGTTAGACGAGGAGACGGTTACATTATCTCTTCTTGTCAATTAAAAGTTAGATGAGAGAGACGAATACCTTAAGCCTTTTTGTCCTTTTTGTAAATTAAAGTTTAGACGAGGGAGACGATTTCCCTATCCCAATCCTTTCTTTTTGATTTTCTCAGTTGCGAAGGTTTATGTTATGCTCTCTGGACCAATCCTAATGATGTTCCGGAAGGAGCCGAGGAAATTATGGCGGATGCGGCTCAATCTCTGCCGTTGCTTTTGGCCAATCGCGTGCGAGCTCTGTGCAGTGAGAGGATGGGACGAAGATTTGATGCGATTCTCACGAGAATGCCTCAAGCGGTGGTTTTTGTGGACGACGGATTGGGACCTTGTCTTATAAACCCCGCGGCCGCGGAATTGTTAGAACAACCAAGGTATTTTTGTTCGTTATTAAAATTGTTATGTACTATCAATGTTGTTATCGTTGTTGTTTGTTTTGTTATCATTATGGTTTTATTGTTCTCACTATCCTTATCCTTATCGTTGTCATATTTTTTCAATTGCTAAGTGCGGTGTGGTTCGGGGCAAGAAATGTTGAAAAACCCGAATGTTCAACACTAAATGTGGTGTGGCGCTGATAAGTACCCAAAAAGTAACTCAAAAAATAATAATAATATTAATAATAATTGTTATGTTATTGTTATTGTTGTTGTTAATTGTTATTATTGTTAATAATAATTGTTGTTTTCACAATAATTGTTGTGTGGTTTTAGGGCAGGAGAGGTCGATCCGGTCCAAGTGGCGGGAGCCATGAGGTGGCTCGCAGAGAAAAGCAATTCAAGACACGAAATTTACAAGTGAGTGAGGCACTCCCATCCCTCTCTCCATCCCTTATTTCTATCCTTATCCTCCCTCTTACCTCTACCCCAAATTTACCCATAACCCTGAGCTACTCCGACTCCCTATTTCTATCCCTATCCTCGCTCTTACTTCTAGCCCTAGCTTTACCCATAACCCTGGGTCACTCCCACTCGCTATCTCTATCCCTATCCTCGCTCTTACCTCTACCCCCAGCTTTACCCACAACCCCATCCCAGTACCTGCCCACTATTATTACCCGTTGACTTTTTCACATAGCCTTTATCGTACACCTCTTTGAAATCCTTTGAAAATGAGAACATTGAATACATGAAGTTCACATATTACAAGGTAACTTCTCACACTTGTTAGAATTGCAATAATATTATTTTTTTATCGTAAGTTATTTGAGAAATTTACTACAATTATTCCTTTAAAGAGGATTCCGGGAGACTAGACACATTCTATTCAAATGTATGCAAGTTCCAATGTCTTTTCTTTCTAGAAAAAATGTCTCTTTCAAAAACTAAAGAGAAACTTTGAACGTTTCATACAAAAAGTACACCGTGAATCATTATTAGAGTAAAGACATTATTAGCGTAGTGTTTATATTGACGTTATTAATTCTAGTTCAGTTCCGAATGATCTGGCTGATTAAGAACCGTTTAAAAAACTAGCATTAAAAAAAAAACAATTAATGCCATTGATACTATTTTAGGTTCGAGGGGTAAAATATAAGGGCAGATGATAACAATACACGGTGTTCTCCCCTTCTATACCGTCATCCTTCCTTGAAATTTTATTTCAACTCAACTTATGGGTTAATCCTCTCTCACAACTTTCTCTTTACCTAACCATCTCTTTTTTCAACTAATAAGCTTCCGTCCTCTTTGTATTTCCTCTCAACCCAACTTATAGGTCATCCTCTCTCTCAACCTTCTCCTTTCTCGGCTATCGCTTTACTCAGCTAATAGGTTTCTGTTCTCCCTTCGTTTCCTCTTCAACCCAACTTTTTTGAAATCTATTGGGAAACTGGTAAAATTGAATGGATGAAATCCAGATTTTATATTTATGAGGTAAAACACACAAGGGTATTCTAGAGAAATAGGAAACATATTTGGTATCCATATGTACGTGAAGTTTCCAAAAGTCTTTGTCTTTAAAGTAGCTCTTTCTGTTTCTACACCAATTTTTTCTCTAGAAAAAAAACATCTTTAAAGAGCTCTAAATCATTTGTAAAAAAATGTTTCCACCTATATTATCTAGTCAAAATAGTTATGATAGGCATTTTGCACTATAGTAACGTCAAAACCCCGAGAACCTTTCGTGCGAAACAACTACGATGTTTAACCAGTTTGTGTCTTAGCTCTCTCTCATTCCTGTCTTTTCTTTTCCTTTTGGAATTTTTTAAACCCAACTCGGACCCTCCTCTCCTTCCATCGTTAACAACTTTCTTAACCCAACTCATAGATTTCATTCTCTCTCGCAACTTTCTCTTGACCCATCTTTTTTTTTCCAACCCTCTCTCATTGTCGCCTTACATCCTCTCTCTTAGTCTCCTCCCAACCCACTTCCTCCTCTCACCGCCTCCTCTCACCTCCTCTCACCGCCTCTCACCTCCTCCTACCTCCTACCTCCTCTCACCTCCTCTCATCTCCTCTCACCCACTCTCAACCCCTCTCACCGCCTCTCACCGCCTCTAACCTCCTCTCACCTCCTCTCACCTCCTCTCACCTCCTCTCACCTCCTCTCACCGCCTCTCACCGCCTCTCACCTCCTCTCACCTCCTCTCACCCCCTCTCACCTCCTCTCACCTCCTCTCACCGCCTCTCACCTCCTCTCACCTCCTCTCACCCCCTCACCTCCTCTCACTTTGTCCTCTTACCAGGTGTTTTCACAAAGTGGCCGTGAATCCTCAGGAAACAGTGGAGTCCATGTGGGAAATTCGCGAGCCCCGTTGTGTTCTCCGTATGCGGTCGTATTCGGTGAGTGGGACGGTGACACATGGCAGAGTGTGGATGTTCGACGACGTGACAGCCGAGCACGATGCCCGGAATGTGGTGGAGGAGGCCGACAAGGCAAAGTCCCATTTTTTGGCCATGATGAGTCATCAACTACGGACGCCTATGACAGGTGAAAACTCTAACAGATATGGCCGAAAAACCCTAAATAAACCCTAATATAACCCTAAAATGGAGGCTGAAAAAGAGAGATGCCATTTTTTTGGCCATGATGAGTCATCGACTAAGGACACCCATGACAGGTGAACATAGATTAGGTCAAATTAGGGTTGCGAGGAAATGGGGAGTGAGAGAATGGGGAATGGGGATTAGGGAGCGAAAAGGGAGAGGAGGAGCAAAAATGGGAAAAGTTTCATTTTTTGGCAATGATGAGGGATCAATTACAAGACACCTAAGACAGGTGAAAACTCTAGCAGATATGGCCGAAAAACCCTAAAATATCCCAAAAAAAATCCTGAGATAATTCTAAAAAACGGGCCAATAAAGCAAAGTCCCATTTCTTGGCCATGATGAGTCATCAACTACGGATCCTTGTGACAGTTAAACATAGATTAGGTCAAATTAGGGCAGTGAGGGAATGGGGAGTGAGGGATTGGGGAGGGAGGGATGGGGAGGGAGGGAATGGGGAGGGAGGGAATTGGGAGGGAGGGAATGGGGAGGGAGGGAATGGGGAGGGAGGGAATGGGGAGTGGGGGAGGGAGAGGAGAGGGGAGAGCGGAAATGGGAAAGATCCCATTTTTTAGCCCTGATGAGTCATAAACTCCGGACCCATATGATTGGTAAATACTGGTGACTCTTTAATAAATTACTTGGCGTTTAGGTCAAGGTTTGGGTATAAAGTGGGAAGATTGGGGTGATGAGGGAATGGGGGAGGGGGGAAGAAGTCCCATTTTTTGGCCAATTCCGGACCCTTATTACTGGTAAAGAGATATTTGCCTATAGGTCATGATAAAAAATGCGAAATCCATTCAGTATAGGTCCCCATAATATCTATCCAAACGTAGGGAAGAAAACAAAAAGAAACCGAAAAAAACAAAAAAAGCAAAAACTAAAAAAATTAGAAAGAGAGAAATCAAGTGTGTTCAACTTTCTCTCTTGGATGATTATTTTAGTTTTAGATTTTCCCTCCTGAGTAAATGTGCCTTGTGGTTTGGATTTTGGACAATATTTTTTCTTTATTCTTTAATTTTTGGACGATATTTTGTTCATTATGGTTTGACCACTGAACGATGTTTTCATTTTGGTTCAACTTTTGGAGGATATTTTTTATGTTTGGCTTTTGCACAATGTTTTTTTCATCATGGTTTGACTTTTTTTGGACAATGTTTTTTTATTATGGTTTGACTTTTGGACGATATTTTTTCATTATGGTTTGACTTTTGGACAATGTTTTTTTCATCATGGTTTGACTTTTTTTGGACAATGTTTTTTTATTATGGTTAAGACCCTGGACAATATTTCCTAGTTATGGTTTGACTTTTGGACAATATTTTCTCAATATGATTTCACTTTTGGACAATATTTTCTCATTATGGTTTCACTTTTGGACAATATTTTCTCATTGTGGTTTCACTTTTGGACAATGTTTTCTCAGGTGTCCTCGGTATGTTGGACCTTCTGCGTTTAACTCCTCTCACAAGCGAACAAGCGGGATATGTTCGAGTAATGCAAGGATCGGCAGAAGGACTTTTGCAAGTCCTTAATGAAATTCTCGATTTCTCGAAGATAGAGTCCGGTCATTTGTCTTTGGAGGAGATGGACTTCTCAATCGGAGAGCTCTTGGAACAGGTGGGAACCTTAGCGTACTCATCCTCGATTAATTTTCTCACTCACTCATTCAACTTTTATTCATTCAATCATTCACTCACTCATTCACACATTTATTTTATTATTCATTTGTTGAGTTAAAAAAAACGTTTGCAAGTTAAAACGAAGTTCTCGATTTTTCGAAGGTAAAGAGTCCGGTCGTTGTCGTTTTGTCTTTAGAGGAGATGTGACTTCTCAATTGAAGAGCTCTTGGAACAGTTTGGAGCCTTAGTCTTCACTCGTTCCAATTATTCTTTCACCCACTCATAGCCACATTTATTTATTCCTTCATTTATTGAGTCATTTCTTTCTGGTTTTTCTTCAATTTATCTGGCTGTCAAATTCTAGAAGACCCGAAAAGTTACAAAGCGCAGGTTCCTAATTTAGATTATTAGTGTGGATCACATAAATAATGTTGATGATCTTATCCACTTTTGTTGTTAATGTTCATTTTTTATGCTGGGAATGTATGTTTCGAGAGATCTCCTAAATTTTCAAAAGCGAATCTTAATATACTGATTTGGCTTCCTATAAAGTCCATTTTTTGACAGTTCCAGAAAAACATTTTGTTTTATGACTAAGCTCTTAAGTTTTTGTAAGGCATCTGCACTGAGAGAAGTTTTTCTTAACGATTGCACTTTTTAAATAACAACTTAGTTTGTTATCAGGTTTCTGCTCTTTTCAAGGAACGTTATTTTTTAATAATCTTAGAAACACGTTTTGACTGACAACTTAGTTTGTTTTCAGGTTTCTGCTTTTTTCAAGGAATGTAAACTTTTTGACAGTTTTAGAAACATGTTTTGACTGATATATATATATTTTTTTCAGGTCTCTGCCCTTTTCAATGGACGTTTGCAAGAAAGGAAGCTGTACTTGAAAATAGATTTGCCTCCAAGAAAAGAAATGGCGGTACGAGGAGATCAAAATAGACTTCGACAGGTGAGGAAGGGAGCTTCCGTTGTGTATCTTACCGACTCACTTTTTCTTTTGGCCCTGTGTTACTTTTATTTTTTTCTTTAATGCCAGTTCGTTTATATTTGTCTTTTAGCTGCAGCGACAATTGTGGGTGTTTGTCTGCAATTGATTGTTTCTGTTGTTAATTGGGTTTTTGGTACGCAATTCTCTTCTCTCTCTCTCTCTCTCTCTTATATTTGCTTGAC
>JBBHKE010001874.1:102500-170798 GCA_037447655.1 Zygnema cylindricum | reverse complement strand
TCCCTCCCTCCCTCCCTCCCTCGATAACCTCTGCTTTTTGGACAAGTTGTGATGGCAGAGTGCATGTTTGTTTTTTTTTGTGTTTGGGCAGGTTTTGACGAATTTAGTAAGCAATGCGATAAAATTTACGGAAACTGGAGGAGTTAATATTTCTTGGAAAAGAGTTTCTAAACCCACAAAAGTTGCCCCTTATATTCCTCCAAAACCAGAAACAGATTCAAAAACACAGTCAGGAATTCCCACAAACTCTCAAAACACAACAAAAAAGTCGGAAGGAATTTCAGAAAGACGTTCAAAAGAAGAGCAGACAATGGATGGAGGAAGGAGAGAGGGACTTGCGGGAAATGGGTCTACTTCTCAAGGGAGTCCGTCCTCTTCTTCGACGAGGAGAGAGAGAGAGGAAGAAGGAGGGAGAGCTCCAATTGTCGATGACATCGCAAAGGAAATGGGATTACGTATAAATACTGGAAAAAGACAACCAATCATAGATAAAAAACCGAAAACTCCCACGAAGACTTGGTTCGAAGTGAGAGTTACGGATACGGGAATAGGTTTATCTCCCGAACAACAAGGGAGATTATTTAAGTCGTTTTCTCAAGCAGATAGTAGTACAACCAGAAGATTTGGAGGGACAGGATTAGGTCTCGCGATTTGTAAAGGATTAGTTAATGCAATGGGAGGAGATATTTGGATAGAAAGTGAGGCTGGATGTGGGAGTACTTTTGCTTTCAATGTCGCTTTATTCCCGGCTCAAGAAGCGTCGAAATTTTTTGTCGAAGGGGAAGGTGACGAGAATCAACTGTTTAAAAAATCAACTAGACCGTTAACTCCGACAAAATCGCTTAAAACGGAGGGACAAAGTTTATTGGTTTTAGTTGCAGAAGACAATCTCGTGAATCAAATGCTTATTAAGAAAATGCTTCGACATTACGGACATCAGGTAAAGTGGAAAATTCGGGATTTTTTTTTATTTCCATTTTTGTCCTTTTTTGTGTTTGAGAGACTGGGAAATTTGTTGGGTTTTTGTCGAGGAAGATAGGGTTTTGATGAATGATGGTTTTACTATAATTTGGTAGAATTGGGTCTACCAAATTGGGTTTTTTTAAGTAAATGAGAAATTTTTAGTCGAAACTTAAACTCATTTAGACTCGTAAAGCAATAATGTGTGAGTTGGTGGAATGCTACACCTTGAATTGTTATTGGAGTTATAACACTGATTCAATGCCGGTTTTTTTTAACCCTTGAATTTAAAACAATGTCAATAATACTAATTGGTTTTTTCTTAATGTATTTGGAAAGCGGTCCAAAGTCGTCCATATTGCTCGGACTGAAATTATAATAATAAATATACTGTACTGTTTCTGTACATTTCTTAACCGTTGACTTCTGTTGATTTCTGTTGATGTTCAATCACTACGGTTGACTTTGTTTTGTCGACTCATTGACTTTCATTGATTTCTGTTGACTTCTGCTGGCCTCTGTTGACTTCTGTCGGCTTTTGTTGACCTTTGTTGACTTCCATTGATGTATGCTGACTTTCGTTGACTTTAGTTAGTCGACTCCATTGACACCCATTGACTTATGTTTACTTCTGGTGACTTCTGCTCACTTCCACTGACCTCCGCTGACCTCCGCTGACCTCTGCTGACCTCCGCTGACCTCCAATGACCTCCGTCGACTTCCTGTCGCTTTCCGCTGACTTTTGCTGACGTTTGTTGAGGTTTACTTTGGTTGACTTTGGTTAGTCGACTCCATTGACTTCCATCGACTCCCATTAATTTCTGTTGACTTCTTGTGACACCCATTGACTTTCTGTCGGCTTCCATCGACCCCTGTTGACTTGTTTGCTGAATTTTGTTGACTTTGGTTTGTCCCTCAAACTTCCATTGACTCTTGCTGACTTCTATTGACTTACGTTGGCTTCTGTTGGCTTCTGTTGACTTCCATCGATGTTTGCTGACTTTGGCCGACTTTGGTTGACTTTAGTTGACTTTGGCTGACTTTGGTTGACTTTGGGTTTTTGGAAGGGCAGGTGGAGCTTGTGGGCAATGGCCAGCTGGCGGTGGAGGCTGTACAGAAAAAGCCGTATGACATGATCCTAATGGATCTCCAGATGCCAATAATGGACGGATTGACAGCCACAAAAACCATCAGAAATTTGCATTCACCGGTCTCAAAAATGCCGATATATGCTCTCACAGCCGACGTATTAACAAAAGCGAGTGAGTCTTTGGAGCAGATGGGACTGGACGGGTACTTGACAAAGCCGATAGATTGGGATAGTTTATCCGGAGTAATAAAACAGGTAGTCCTCGCGAGGAATGAGTCACGAAGTATGAACCACGGTCGGTGAAATTTTGATGGAGCTTCGACGGGTTTTTTCTTTTTTCTTCTTATTTTTCTTTTCCTGCTCCTTATTCCTTTTTTTGATGCTTCGGCTCGGCGGTCGCTTGGAATAGAAAAAACTGTTACAAAAAACTGTATTCTTTCGTTCGTTCGTTCGTTTTTCTCTTACTTTAGGTTAGTGGCCCGCTTTCTTCTCGACTTTTTTTCTTCTCAACTTTTTTGGGTATCTGAACATGGTCTACTCAAACTGCAGTAGACCTTTATGCCTTCTTACTATCGTTTCTCTTTCTCTCCCTCCCTTTCCTCCCATTTTTTTTTTAGTTCCCCTGTTCATTTTAGTCAAGTAGTCAAGTAGATCGTAGTAGCAGGGAAAACGCAACTGAGAATTTTGCAGGTAGTTTCAAACTTTGAAATTAGCTGAGGAAGTTTTCTCACTTTTTTTTTCCCTTTTTTGGTTAAAGAAGGTAGTTGCCCTTCTTTCATACAGTTTCCAACTCTTTTGTTTATATTTACGGTTCGAACCAAATCGGTCAGAAGAAAAAAGTTGATTAAAGAAAGTGAGATTTTCGCTCATAAGCTTCAAAGTTTTTAGCCAGGAGAAGAAAAGTTTTAGTGGATATAGATTGTACATTTTCCTCGCCTTTCACTAAATATTGTATCATTAAATATTTCCACTAAAGAAACAAAACGTGATTGCTTTTGTCTCTTGAGTGAAATCATTTCCGTCTCAATGTAACCGGGGATATCAATATGGAAAAGCAACAATTTTTGTCTCCCTTTTCTTTTTCTTTTTCTTTTTGTTTTTCCTTTTCTTTTTCTTGAAGGGGAAACGAAGGATTTTTTTTTTGTCAAATGACTTGCTTGAATTGTCTTGAGCAATTCAGTTGTTTTTGGATTTGAGCGAATTGTGTCAAATTGTTTTGATATGTTCTCATTTTGATTTTCACAAATGCTCAAGAGTACAAACGCCCTCTGTTTTCAAGTTTGTTTGTCACAGAAAATACTTCGATATTTGGTCCAGGGAATTTCTAATGCATAGTGATTTGAAGGTGAGGTACACGGTACATTGTTATTAGCGTTTGAATCAATTAGCACGAGAACTGTTTTAGTGCTAACACTTCTATTTGCAGTTCCAGATGACGAGGGCGATTTTGAATTGTTAGCGTTAAGAAAGAGATAATCAATGTAAAAGTGCTATTTTGTGTTCAAACGGGGGGGAAAAACGGGACGAACCTTTGTTATAACAATTACACTGAATCACAGTGGTGTGGCAATGACATGAGACTGGTGACGATTTTTTGACAATAATTAAGATGATATTTCAGCAAATGGAGCAATTCTAGTTTTAAAGTCAACCTTTCCCACAATTCATATATTCCTTGTTCGGCTTTCGAGTTCTTTGGGAAAATGCGGTTGAGTTCCCATTGTCAACTGAATACGAATAGGTAAAGACTGTTCTGTCACACATGGAAGTCAACAAACTTCTGTAGCCAAGAGACTTCTTCACTTTTGTTCTCTTAATATAAATTTTTTGTCCATGCCTGTCTAAGAATCTTAACAGATAAATATCGATAAAATTGACACAGGCTCGGGAGCATTGGAAACTGAAAAAACTATTGGAAACTCAAAAAACTATCTGCTATCTAAAACTTCTTCTACACTTCTAACTAAATAAAAAACATCGGAATTTTATTGACAGCCCAAACCATGAAACATGTCAAGGTAAACGTTAAATCAATCAACATCAAAACATCAAAACATTTTTGAGATGACACACCAGAATATGTTCTTTTTACAACTTCCGAGTATGTGTTTGTTACCACATCAGAATGTTCTATTGCAACATATTGGCAGAGAGAAAATATCCCTTTCAGCCATTTCTTCACGTAATAATTATACATTGAGAAAGATTAATCCTTCACTAACAAATGGTTAACCTGCGCACATGTCGAGAGTGAATGCACCAAAAACTAACAAATCCGTAACAAATCTGTTTACTCCCCACAGGGAACAATTCCGAACATAGCTGCAAAGGCAGGAAATGGCCGCTTCCACTACGATATTTATATAAGCTATATAAAGAATGGCAGGAACCATAATGGAGATAAAGAAACGGAAACACAAACAAGGCTTGAATGGAGTATTAAGCTTCCAAACTACATCGACTTTACAGACTTTAACAGCCTTCCTACCAATGCTAAACATGCAAGATTGCAGAGTGACAATACAAACAGCTTAAGCTTCGCTTCGGTCCTATACTGTTCTGATCTTCCTCCACTTGTAAAGCTCTCTATCCAAATGATCTCTTCACGATTACTCTCTAGAGAAATCCTACAAGGCGAAGAACTGCTGTGAGAGGCAAAGCCCTTAATGTGCCACAGAAGTGACAGGTGTCAATTGCTGATTTGTTTGCTTCAACGGAAAAAACCAATCGAGTTATGGATGGGCAAATAATGCTGGCACATGGTCCCATAGTCCTTCCAGAATAGCCTGAGGTCCATGGGAAGTCTTCATATCACAAATAATTGTCGCCAACAGAAGCCAAAAATTTGACTGCTCAATAAAAAAAAAAAATCAATATATTCTGGAGGTGCACAAATCTAGGTTGGCGCAGAGAGCAAGACCCTGTGAACACAAAAAGAAATTGTCAGACTCAAGTGGCTGCTTGTAATTGCCATTCTTGTAGATTCAAATCTATCAAATTTTCAGATATATTTCCCAAGCAACTGACCGCAACAGTCCCATAACAATGACCATCTTACATTTAGCACCAAAAATCTCAGACTCTCTTCACATGTACGAAACACGACACAGCAAGAAACATACCCATAGCTGCACTGAATGCCTTTTAGGCTTTGATGGTGGTCTCCGCCCTGAAATCTTCATAAAATCTTCGCGTATCTCTTTTTGACTAAGCATTATTCTGAGCTTGGGAATCTTCACTGGTTCAGGGACCTCCTCTACTTTTTGGTCAGATTTTTCCGTCACTTTTCCTGCCCGAACATTCTTCACTTTTTCTGCCAGGCTAGCGAGTCCACTGGTTGCCTCACCTCGTTTTCTGTCATGTTAACAAAAAACATGTGAACATTCCTGGCCAAAACTATAACCCTCAAAAAAGCTTTGCATCGGTCTAGGATTATCTCTACAAAATCATCCGATTCATCTGCCAAATAGTTGGTCTCAATGGATAAAATCCGAAGAAAAAGGAAACTGGGAACACTTGGACCACATCTGAGTTCCGTAAAAAAAATATCATTATCATGTACTTGCAACAATAAAAAAATAACATTTATGTAAAAATGACAAGACAGCGTGGACATCATAAGAGAAAACAAAATGCACATAAAGAAGCATTTGCTAACAACTGCAGAAGCCCACCTTTTGCTCCCAAGAAGAGGTAATTCCTTAGGAACAACAGCTTTCACAGTCACTGTCCTCTTTTTCCGAACCATTCTTGTAGGTGCTGCTCCCTTGGCACTAAGAGCTGGCAAGTTTCCTTTTGGACTACAGGCTCCATTTTTTTCTCTTTTATCCAGGTTAGAGACTGTGCATTTCTCCCGCGTTCCATTAACTGCAACTTGTTCTTCAGAGGGCCCGGCCTCATTATTTGATGTGTGCCGGTTGTCAGCAGTCGTCCGTTGTATGGTGCTCCTTCGCTTGGGAGCCCTATCAACAACATCTTTTGACCTGAAGCAAAAAAAGAAGCCAATAAAAATGAAACAACAAGTATTCACGCTATACCTGTATGACAAGTGTGTACAAACATATTATGTCTACAATAAATAGCGTTTGTAGATGAAACACAGGTGAAATACCAGACTTGCAACCAAACCAAAGCTGGAGTTAACTTGCAACCAAACCAAAGCTGGAGTTAACTTGCAATCAGGAAAGCTGTAGAAGTTGGAAAAAATAAGTGAAAATTAAAAACTGCATTCAAATAACAGAAAGTGACAGCCAATCGCAGTCGGTACATAGAAGACAAGCCAACATCAGGCCAACCCGTAGGTTTCACTCCAAAATTCAGAATGCTCTTGTCATCACTAACAAAAACTGGAAGTTAACACTGAAAAAGAGCAGAAAAGTTCAAATATAGCGGCTACCCTGGTTTGGACAGATGCAAGTCGATGATTTCTGAAATAAATTTAAACAAAGTCCAGTTATATCTACGAAATAAGTTACAACTTTTCATGCCTTATTACCGAAGATACTTTGAAAAGCAGGAGATCATGCACTGAAACAAAGACGCTTGAAAAGCACATTACTTCCTCTATAAGTGCCACAGAAAAAGTTGGGGATTAAAACATGCTTCAAATCCTGAACAATTACATTGAAACAGATAAGCAGTACAACAAGAGTAACAGAACTAGGCTTCTCGGCACAATAATCAGCAAAAGTAAAGAAAAAAAAAACCAAACACAATACCACAACTAAGACCAGTTTCCTGATTCACAAATCAAAAACACAAGCTAGAAGTCACAAGTCAAACTCACTTCACTGCTCCTGACTTTGTTCCTTTCTCTGAACCGTCCGTCCAGGAGGAAATAGAATAATGTTTCTGAACTTGTTGATCTACTCCATGGTCCTCCCTGACATTGACTTTCTGATTGCCATCTGCCCTTGGCCTCGCACTTCTGGCTCTGCGCATTCCGTCTAAGAAAAGAAGCCAGCAGTTGATGACACAGGGCGACTGTCATATTCAGCGGACCTCAAAGGATTGCTGAATAGAGAAAGAACCAAAGAAAGAGGAAGAGGATACTTGAATACTCCAAGAAGGCTGTCAACCGAAACGCTCAGCTCTACTTAACAAGAAATAAAGTTTCTCACGATATTCATTTTGTACAGGTGGTTAAACAGTCAAGGTGTTAGGAAAGCCACATGACTTCTCGCTTGCTTGCAACCTTTTGGCGGATTTGATGGATTTTTTCTGCTATACATTCCGCAAAGTGAAGCAGCAACTGACAAGGCCGTAGGGACAGTTAAGAGCTTAAACACAACAAGATAGAAAGATGGGGGGAGACAGAGAGAGCAAATGCAGAAATGAAGCCACATCAGTACCGAAATCCAGCTTGAAATCCACTTTGAGTTTGGATCCACCCCGCAATATCTCCAAATGTTGATCTTTCAAAACTGCGGTTGAACTTAAACCTGAACAGTTGACTGATCTGTTTTTGTTGGACGCAATATAGCGGTGTTGTCTGCCGGCGTTCTTGAACGTTGCGTCGTCCCCGTCGCGTTCTCAAAGTACAAAATATGCCTTGTGGAAAAACTGACAGCCGATTTCGTACTGGGTCATGAATCAAATTTTTGAACAGATACGGGAAAAGGTTGAAGCTCGAGTTACAGAGTACAGCACTGTAAAGTACTGTAGTGCAGTACAGTATAGTGCATTATATAACTGTACAGTGGACTGTATGGAGTATGCGTAAAATCGGTACTGGACCATCGGAAAATCGGAATTACTGGGAAATAGGGCACCTTAACGACGTGGCAACAATGTACGGAGACCGTGAACAGATAACCAAATACAAAAGTCTTAAGGGCGGTATTACGTTGCGCCGTTGCGGGGACAGATTGGAATCTGTTTCGCTGTCGTATGTATATATTTTTTGTCTTTTTCGAAGGCGTAACCAAAAAATGCTTAGAGTTTACGTCCCGACAGTGAAACAGATTCCAATCTGTTAGCAATGGTATACCGGCCTAAGCGGTAAATATGTAACGGTGGTTTAATTCCGAAAGACGTCTCCGTCTAATTAATGACGTGGACGTTTTTTGACCGCTTATAAGGTTTTTATCTTAGCTTAATAAACGAAAAAAGTAGCAATAATATTCCTACTTGATTTTCAGAGGACAAAACGACAAAAACATTGTTAGTGTTACTCTGCTGAACTGTCCCGGTAGCCATAGTAGTACTGTACTTTTACTATTTTTGTTGAAACGACGAGGTTATATTGCTGCATTCACACCGGAAATGGATGATGAATGAGATGAGGATTCCTTTTGTCTTGTTTGGACGTGAATCGCCTTTGACGTCATATTACGTCAACTAAAACGTCGCGATGTGGTTCATGCTGCCGTACGATTAAGCGTTGAATGACTCAAATCCGTCCGTACCAAGCCATCGTTTTTGACATTTTTTTACGTTATATTTTAGATGATTGTTTCGTCAAAATTACAAAAAAAAATAACTTAACATTATTTTACGTTCGATTCTAGTTGATTTTGATTGGTTATTCGTTTATGGGTTACCATTTTAGAAAATTTCGTACAGTACGGATGAATCATTCGAGATGCGACTTCATGTTTTTTCAAAGTCGGATTTCTGCATTCCGAAAAGGATTCCCGGAAAAGAAGATGACTTACCACAGTTGTCAAGTTTTGACGCACTTGACCGTACGTTTTTGTCCGTCGCAACGCTCCATTTCGTATATTTTGTCCGGCGCTACGCTCCAAAAAGGTTGACAGCCGAGCAGTCGGTCAGTTTGGCGCCTCTGTTTTTGTTTTTTTGCGAAATGAATGGTACGGGATCAATCATTTCCTCATCTCATTCATCATCCATTTCCGGTGTGAATGCAGCAATAGGCACGTGAGAATATACTGTAGCATCTTAAAATCTCAATTAAATGACGTCACTTCACTGAACTGCTATCTTCATTTCCGTGCCAATTCACGAAATTCGCAGTTAACAGACGAGAACTGTACTGTACCGTACAGCTAAACTCCACACTCCATAGTTCATAATTTCATATTACTACACCGACCATCGCCATTAGGGTTTGGGGATTATTAGCGTAAAACACAATGAAATTATAAAACTACACTAAATTACCTTTTCTTAAGTCAGTTTCATAAATAGCGTTACTAAAACTTATTTACTACTTCGGGTAAAAATAGCAGCATTTGAACTAGAGTGATATTATCCCTAATATCCATGGGCGGTCATATTACTCCATAAATCCGTACTCCATAGTTCCACAAGTTTCCAGCCATGCAGGTCGGAACTTTGAAAATACAGTACCGTACAGTACCGTACGAAAATGTTTCTGAAAGACTAAGGGTGTGTCCCCATGTGCATAAGTAAGGGTTTTTACCTGTCGTTTTGCTGTAAAACTTAGCGTCGTACTGCCTAAGTTGCAACCGTACGAAGGAATCGCAAATTTGTAGAGTACAATTTGCGTCATCCCTGAACTTAGGATGTACGAAAAGTTGTCGTCTTGTGCTTCTCGACCCACTTCGACGACAAAAAACGTCATCTTCAACCTTATCTTTAAAACACATGCGCGATGTGATTTAAAATTAGGTTTTTTCGATTGACAAATAGGAACATAATTTCACACGTGCCGTAAATTTCGACAAAAATCCTACGATTTCCAAGGACAAAGAAAAGTACATAGTTCGCTATGTTTTGTCCGTTTGCGTTCTAATACGACAAAGACAAGTACACAATTTGTTTGGATTTGTCCGTTTTCGTCTAGTACGGATTTCTTTTTTTGCAGGGGTCTTCAAATTCCGATGCCATTTCACGTCGAGCGGACAGGCGACGCGAAGACAAAGCGCATCTTCTTCGACCGTGAAATTGCACAGGCTGGAAGGCGCTACGTCTACAATGTCACGGTAAGACATGCGACGTCACACGCAGGTACAAAAAACAACGTGCGACCACAGATTGTAGACGTTGACAACCGTCACAGGTACTGTTGACGTATACAATCGTCACAAGCGTAAGTTACGATTTCGTCCTTACAGACATAGGGACACTTGAACACCGGGTCCGGCGGATCCGCGCTAAAATACAAAGTAATTTCGCTAAGTTACAAGTACATGGGGACACACCCTAAAATTCAATGGACGTACAAGAAAATACGAGATTTTTTAAATTGACTCATTTAATGGTGACGTCCCATTGTAACAGAGAGCCCATTGAAAACGTTACCGGACACGTCAGCACTACTTTTTCCTTAACAAACAAAAATTCCGACCAATTTGCTATCATTAGATACGACAACCGAACGAAGGGTTTTCCGTAACCCTAAAGTCTCCAATGTATGTGACAATGTGACTCTATGTGACTCTCTGCGTCTTGAGTTGTTGACGTGTCAGTCACTTTAGGTTCGCGTGGTAGACATGTTATGGTATCTTTTTCGCCACTAAATACATCTTTTATCCGTACACACTTGTCCGAATTTCACAAGAATACCGCCAATCGGAAGCTGAGAATCTTAACTTTCAATCGCAATAGTCAGATCCACAATCTGACAAGTGTGCACGGAGAAAAGTTGTTATAAGTGGCAAAAGAAACATTAACACAAAGCGATTCACTGTGTGCAGTCCATCGCTATTAGTGTAGACACTTGAGGATTACTCAATCGAATGTAAAAACGTGAAATAGTCAAATAATTTTATCATTTACAATAATAGAATATTATCAATTCAAATTACCAATATTTTCCTGCAGAGTGACGTGGATTACCACTAACAGCGATGAGAACTGTATCTACGTGGCAAATTCTGAGTATGTACAAGTGTGCTTTGACAAATTTCTCAGCCAACCAGCATTTACTGTAGCAATCCTTCCTATTCGACGGCGGAGATGCATCCGTACATACTCCACAAGCACGAAACCAGATGAACACGTTGACGTTGTCCAATTTCCGAACATCTTTAAGCTCCAGAATCCAGAGTTCCAGACGATTGGACATCGAAAATCGACAAATCCATAAATGGTGTGATCGCAAAGTAGAAACGATTCTCTGTTTTCTGATCTCTTGGCGGGTTGCTGAATTTCTGCCTCGACATTCACAAGTATTAAGATCGTTTTCCATGTAGTTCCAAACATTTCGATCGAAGTGAAAATTAGTGAAGCGTTCTGACATTTTTTTGTCTGGCGGTGGTTCACAGCATAGTTCAAAAGTAGGTGAAAGTAGGCCCATACAATATGCCTATTGTATGCAAAACATAGTTGTTCAAATCGCGCGATTTTTTCCTTTTTTCCGATTAAAACGGATAATTCGTGACTTTTGAATAAATCGGAAAAAAACGCGATGTACTTTCTGTCCGGTAAACCGAACGGCTAATTCACGGAAACTGTACGGTATTTTACGATAGTTGTACGGTTTTGTACGGTAAATGTACGAAATTTGACGAAAAGATACATTGCACTTCGTAGTACTTTCTGTCCGATAAACTTAACAAAAATTTTACAAGAATGTACGAAATTGTACAAAAAATGTGCGGATTATTACGAAAAGATACGGAAAATGTAAGAAAATGGTACAAACTGCAGTATATGTGAAATTTATTTTAGTTTACATGTACGGAATAGTACGGACAAAAAATCATCAACGATTTTTACGATTTTTTCAAAAGGTTCAATGCGTTTGTTACGTATAATTCGTCGCGATTAAATCGTTCGCACTAAACGCCGTGAACAACTATGATGCAAAACATACAATATGGCCTTAAGTCCCATATTGTATTGGTCGCGAAATGAAAAATAATAGTACAGGGTTGAGTTGCACATCGATCGATAGAGAATTAAACGTCATGTCTAGAATTTGAAAAACATTCGGACAAATTTTTATTTTTCCATGAGTTTTGAGGTATTTTTTATTTAAACCGTCAGATTTGGACGATCGGACGGTCGCTGATCAAAGTAGCTATCTAAGAAGATCACATGAAAAGCCCATAACACAACTTACGATATGACTTACGTCCGCGTTTTTTTTTTTTCCGGATTTTTTTTCCCGCGGAATGTCATCCTACGCCGTGCCAGTTCGCTAAAAAAAACCGTCCTGCGCATGCGCTGTACTATGATGATACGTCATATTTGTCCGTTCGTACAAGAATGTGCACAACGCACAAACATACAGTACGCCTACTCTGCGCGAGTTTTGTGCCAAGTTTTGTGCGCCTACCAAAGGCCTACCATAAAAACGCCTACTTTTAAACTATGGTTCACACCATAGTTGTTCAAATCGCGCGATTTTTTCCTTTTTTGCGATTGAAACGTATAATTCGTGACTTTTGAAAAAATCGTAAAAAAACGTGTACTGTAAACTGAAACTGAAATTTTACGGAAACCTGTAAACTAATTACTGTAACTGTACATTTTTTTACGGATATGTACGGAATAAAACAGGAAATATGCGTCGCACTTATTGGTACTTTCTGTTCAGTGAACTGAACAGAAATACCACGGAAGTTGTACGTTATATAATTGAAAATGTACGGACATTTTCGAAAAGAGACGTCACAATCATTTCGCGCGTTCAGTTTGAAATTTGTACGGCGTCTTCTTCAATTTTTTTTGAAAGAAGACGCCATGGAACAGAGACAAAATTGCTAAGAATGCTATCTTCGTAGCATCCGAACCCGTAAAACCCGAGGGCTAAAAGTAGCAAGACTAAACAAAAAACCAAAGATGACTAGACTAAAAAGAAAAAAAAAAGCCCACTCTACATGATGCCCCACAACCCTAACAAACTAAATTCCACACCCCCGAAGATCGTGGATGTGGACTGGATCTTGTGGAGGAAGGTCTCCTCGCCTATCATCCGCCACCGTAAAAACTCCAACGGAATCAAAGGTACGTAACTTGTACTAATCTGTACTTAAAACGTTCAATTTTTGACAAGCTGACGCAAGTACCTGCGCACGGCAAAAATTGTCACCGCGATTAGCAATTCCCAATATTTGTTTTCTGTGATAGGTTCGTTCTAGTTATAGGAAGCAGATCGACGGAGAGCATGGCTTCGGATCATCGGACGGTAATATGTATTTTTTTGAGCACAAACATTTCGATGCTGATTGGCTGCAAATATGTCAGAAAGTACAGGCGTCAAAATTATTCCACAACTGAAGGGTAGGCAGGCTTTATCCGTACGCTGGTTTACGTTGACCAAAAAGCTGGTCACCACGTCATAACTAGGGACCACATGGATCGTACACTTCATAACACCTGTGAGCTGTCACCGACAAAATGACAAGACTTGCTCAAATGTCTATGGACCGTACAGCGTGTATGAGGACGAGCTTACCTGAAAAAGAAACATTGTCGGCATTTTTTTGGGTTTTTAGATAAAGTAACCGTAGTTCGTACGGAAATTTGCAACTGGCAACTAATCCGTTACTGACAACGTAGCAAGATCCATTATTGAGATACATACTTTTTAATACAGACAAAAAAGTACGAATGAAGAATCTCACTAACGACAATTTGGACGTCCCATCATCGACTGTACGATCTATCCTTCGACTGCCATGTTGTCAACGAACTTGGTTGTGCCACGTGTAATCACTTCCTCCTACTTGCTAAATAGGAAGGACACAAATTGCATGCATCCGAATCGACCGTACGTTACCATAAAGTACATAAAGTACATATTGTCTCCAAAAGGTTGTTTGAAAGTTCGTACTTTTCAAAACATGGAAAATATCGTACCGTATCAAATCAACAAGAAATGTCCCATTATTGTACTTTTCCATCATACTTTACCGGCCTACGAAATCTTCCAGACAGGCACCACCGACCTACTGGTCGGCGCTTGTCTCCCCAATCATTGATTTCACCACTGACAGGGCGTTTTCGCACGTGTATGACGTCAATGACATCACTTTGTACCTTTTCAGCGGTTTGGGACCATCGTACTTATTCGATCGTTCCTTGTCACGCTACCCTCACACGCTTCGTCTTTCCCCGATTCGTCGTTTTCCGTCTTTTCCCCAGCTGTTATCACTCTACCCCTGTCCTTCTCTCCTTCCCTCCACTCAACTTGTTTTTCCCTTTCTCTCCCTCTCACTCCCTCTCTCCCTCTCTGACTTTCTCCTCTATATCGTCTCTGTTTTCCCTCTCTGTACCTCTCATTTTTGTCTTTTTCTCGCCCTTTCCCTCATCTCCCTTCCTTTCCCACTATCCCTCTCCTCCTTCCCCGGCCATCCGTACGGAAAACTCCCATGGCCATCTGTACGGAAAACCTAAGCGAGATGCACTCCAAGCAAACACGACAAACCAGACGCATCTGGGAGAGTCCTGTGCCACGTGGCATCCAAAACCCCTCAGAATATGACACGTGGCAGCCATCTGAACACCCTACCGAAGAACCTACCCACGAACCTCCCGCGATCCTGACCGTCGATGACGAAGCTGCCACGTGGCATGCGGACCCAAATGTGTACCTTTCCCCGGAGTTCCCAAAAATGTCTCATCTCTTGAGCCAGCTGGACCAATCAGATGACTGCCACCTGGCAGGCGTGTTAAGGTCCCACCTGTCTCTTTCAGACAGGGATGGACAACTAATGAGTCCATGGCGTCACGTCTCTCTCTACCCCTCGACCTCCACTCTCTCTCTCTCCTCCTCCCTCTCCTTCCCCTCCACCGGCCAATCCTCCTCCTCCGTCCCTTCCTCCTTTGTCCCTTCCTCCTCCGCCGCCCCTGCCTCCTCCTCCGTACCCTCTCTCTCCTCCTCCCTGTCTCCCTCTCTCTCTCCCTCCATTTCCTCCTCTCTCTCGTCTCTCGCATCCTCATTCTCCTCTTCCATCGCCACCTCCTCCACCTTCACCTCCTCCGTCTCCTTCTCCTCCTCCTTATCTCCCTCCCTCTCCTTCTCCCGCCGCCATGGCCTCCTTCTCCGTTTTGTCTGTACTACCCCTCTTGGCACGTGGCTTCCTAGCCACGTGTCATCCCAAGAATCCACTCTCCCTCCCAGTCTTAACAATCTGAACGGACTTCCCCGGACCCACAACGTCAAAACCGTTCCGTACAATTGCGGTTTCCTTCCCCAAACCTGTACGGACGGATTTTGTACGGACCCTAACTGTACGGAAACGTTGGAATCCTGCTCCTCCGACACCCACCGCACTCACCGAAACTGTACGGACAGGTTGAGCACAGACGGGAGTGGTACGGAAAGATTCGATACGGAGGTTCGCTTCGGAAAGGACCGTCACGTTACGGAAACGTTCGGGGTGGAGGGATACGCTGGCGCCGAAAAATACAGTACGCACGGTTCAGAAAAGCACGACAAGGATAAGCACGGTGGCGAAATATGTGGTTTGGAAAAGGACGCCGGAGAAAATTCGGAAAAGTACTGTCCGGAAAAATTCGGTACGGATAAGTCTGGTGCGGAGAAGTCTGGTAAGGAGAAGTCTGGTACAGAGAAGTCTGGTACGGAAAAGTATAGTACGGAAAAGTGCGGTTTGGAAAAGTGCGGTACGGGGAAGTTTAGTATGGAAAGGTGCAGTACGGAAAAGTTCGGATCCGTACACGGTACGTGGGCGCCGGTGGAGGTGGTGGACATCGGCGTTCGGGCGGCGAGTGCGGGGGAGGTGTATCTGGTGCGGGCTGTTGCTGGCGTACGGACAGGTGGCATCTGGAGAGTGGTCGGAATCGCAGAGGATGACGCAATGGCGCCGCTGCTCCGAGGCCTGCGTGACGTCACGACCTTTTTGCCGGGGAGGATGGAGGCGCTGGAGAGCTGGCTGGCGAGAGATGGTGAGTGGAGGGGGAGGGGGAGGGAGAGGGAGGGAGAGAGAAGGGGGAGAGGGGGAGGGGGGGGGGTGAAGGGGGTAGAAAAAATGTAAAAAAATAAAAAAAAAATTAATACTTTTTGATGAGGGTGAAGAGGAGGAAAAAGGTGGGGGTTTTAGGGAAGAGAAGTTGTTGAGTGAAGAGAGGGAGGGGAAGACAGAGTTGGGAGAGGAAAGAAAGGAAAATGAGGCGACGGTCGAAGAGGGTAGGTCGAGTGAGGTTAGGGGAAGATTAAAACAAAAAGAAGGATAATAAAAAAATAATAATAGGGTTTTGTGAGACCGTGGAGGAGGAAGGAGTGGGGGGAGAGGCGACCGTCGAGAAAGGTGGGGGGATTGACGCACGGACAAAGATTGCTAGGAAGAAGGAGAGAGCAAAGGGTAAGCATAAAGTGAAAGATGAGAATGACGAATTATACGTCCCCTTGTCTTTAGATAGTGACGAGAGCATCGAGGATGGTGAAGAACCGCCCAAAGACAAGCCCGAACCCAAAATTTTGGAACCCACCGACATCGTGGTGTGGAAAAACAAGGATGATCCCACCACCGAGGACGAACAAACCCCGGATAGTGAGGAAAAACAACGTAAGGAGGAATTTGATGATGACGACGACGTGTTCCGGGCGCCTCCCACGCCGAATAGGGAGAGAGCCATTATAACGGCTCCACCACATCCTCAACCTCCATACCCGGTTGAGCATCCCGGTTGGTATTTTCCTACTCCCATGGGAGAGGAGGAAATGGACAGCTTCGTGCCTCGACCCGAACATTATATTCCGATTGCCGAATGGCCGAAACATTGGAGGTATGGTGAACCCCGGCCCCTAAACCCGAAAACGAATCCTTTTTCGCAAATTCTTGACATCCCCCCCGATGTCATCGCACATCCAACATGGCTGTTTATCTTGCTTGAGGACCGAGGCTCGACCTTTGCCCACATAAGGCAATTTGATTCGGCGGATCCGCGGTTAACGTGGGTTGTTCGTGGGGAAGACGGTTTTCGGGTGAATGTCCCGGAGTTGCTACGTCATCATCATCCGTGGGATCCTCGCCTATACAACATCCTAAAATATTGTCGAGTAACTCCCGAGGTACTTGCTCTCCGAGATGCTTGTACGGCGATATTGCAAAAGTTTCGCAATGTCGAAGTGCCACGCCCTCGCCTACGAGAAATACAAAGGGTTCCGCCACCGATTAGGCCACCCTCACCACCGAGAGGAGAGGATTTGCCTTTAATAATTGCCACACTCACTCAACAAGTAGCGGCTCAACAAGAACAAATAAGAGCGGATCGAGAGCAATTGATGAGGCTCACACGAGTATTGTCGAAAAAAAAAACGGTAATTGGTATGTTTTTTTTACTAACTCTTACTGCAATTCTGTGTCCTCCATAGGACTACAGAATACATGAAGCCTCTAGATAGTTGTTAACTAGCCCACTATAACCCACAGCCACTGCTGGCCAGGCAATCAAACTGACAATCTAAATGCACCCTTGTGCAGCCAGGACTCCCCTGGGTCCGCAGGAAAAAAAATCTCTGAAAACACCCAACCAGACGATAAGTTATGAGGCAGTAAAAATGCCAATTTGTACAAACTCTCAAATGGAGAGGTGACTGACTACCTACCAAAATTTTCTAAGTCTTGATTCTCTCTAATAACTTCTATCTATTGAAGTATGGACCAATCAGATTACTGTACCGTACAAAAAGTATTACTGCCGGTGTACCTTTTGTACGGCCTATGTACGACAAGGCTATTAAGCGGACGCGTGTCCGCATTTCACTCGTCCGTACGTTCCTCGGAATTCCTATGACCGAATGTCATCTTTCCACATGGCTCCAAGTCATGCCACGTCACAAAACGCCAAAGTGACCACTCTCGGATTTCGGCGATGATGTGCGCCGTTGGATTTTATGCGAAACGCAATCTTAGTCGTAATAAATACTTGCGCGGCATTTGTTTCGCAGTCGAAACAAAATGCGTGGTATCCGTTTTGAATTACTATCGTACGACGTACTTTCTAAAACTGGATCTATGTATGCCGTAAACAGTTGTAGTTAAATGGATTTAATTCACCCGAACTATATATATATCTATCACATACCATAGCACTTAGCATTGGTCCTAGTTTATTAGGATAAAGCTGACCGTAACCGGCCAACTTGACGAACTATAGGTACCGGGATCAAATCTCTGGTCCGTCAAGTATATTATTAGTAACCTACTAAAAATAGCTCCCTGTTGAACTAAGGCAGCCATGGATTAACCACCCTCTCTAACCTTCAGTGACTACAAGAAGTATGTGAGCTAGAGAGCGGAGGTGGAGGCAGGCTGTTTGTCCTTTTCTTTTCCTCTTATACAAACATATTTAAACCTAGAAAATACTATAGAAATCTATAAATTTCAACACTCCCCTTATTTTCTAGTCTAATTTTAATTTTTATTTCAACCCGCATTTTTCCCGACAATATTTTAATTTAGGAGAGAGCACAGGTTTGGTCATCATGTCAGCCACCATTTCTTCATCAGGTCTATGCAAAAGATTTAAAATTTTATTTTCAACTTTTTCTTTTACGAAGCTTAATCTTATGTCCACATGTTTTGTTTTGAAATGGTGTTTTGGATTGGCTGAAATTGCGATTGCAGCTTGATTATCACAAAAGATTTCATGCACTCCCTCTTTCATATATCCTAGTTCTTAAAAATAATGACTTCACCCACATTAGTTCTTTTACAGTAGAACAAGACGCCATATACTCAGCCTCCATAGTAGACTGAGCGACCACCTTTTGTTGCTTACTACTCCAACAGCAAGCACCTTGCCCCACATACAAAACATATCCAAAAGTGCATCTTCTCAAAGGTGCGTCCCCATAACTGGCATCACTCTAAGTGGTGATATCAGTGTGCTCCCCTCCCAAATGCAACCATAATTCTCTGGTTCTAACCAGATATCTCATGACTCTCTTGGCTGCCTCCCAATCTCTCTTTCTAAGATCGTTGAGACTCCTACGGAGGACTCTTATTGCTGCCGCTATGTTTGGCCTTGTACATTTCATAAAGTAGATCAAACTTCCTACGAGCTGTGTGTAAGGAATAGACTTCATAAACTCTCTCTCCTCTCGACTCATTTGATCATCTAAGATTATCACTCCTCCTTCTACACTCCCATCACTTACTTTTTTCAAGTCCATGGGAGTGGTACACCTGTTAGCTTTCTCCATTTGAAATTTCTCAAGCATATTTCCTATTGCATCTTTCTCAGTGAGTCTTATGATCTTTTTACCCCTATCTCTTTCCATTTGAATTCCCAAAATATATCTTGCCTCCGCTAAATCTTTCATATCAAATCTGCTTCTAAGATCTTTCTTCAACTTATTGATCTTTTCCAAAGACATACTTAACACCAACCGATCATCCACATAAATTGCAATAAAGACCACACCATTCTCATCCTCAAACATATAGATAGAATGGTTAGAGCTGATCCTGATATTTCCTAGACCAGTAAGAAACTCATCTAGTTTCTTATTCCACTGTCGTGGAGCCTGCTTAAGTCCATATAAGGATTTTATGAGCCTGCAGACTTTACTCTCTTCTACATTCTCCACAAATCCCTCTGGTTGCCTCATGAAGATTTCTTCCTCTAACTCACCATTGAGGAAGGCAGTCTTAATGTCCATCTGATGAATTTCCATGTCTTCCGCTGCTGCTAGACTGAGGAGAATCCTGACTGATGGGAAACGAACAACTGGGGCGAATGTCTCCTCATAGTCAATCCCCTCCTTTTGGGTGAAACCCTTTGCCACCAGACGAGCCTTATATTTTTCGATGGTATTGTCAGGGCTTAGTTTTAGTTTAAAGACCCATTTACACCCTATAGGTTTTCTGTTTGGAGGGCAATCCGCTACTTCCCAGTTAATTGCTTCCATGATAAAGCCATTTCATCATTTATGGCCCTGATCCATTTGTCCTTTTCTGACAGAGGCTCATCAGGATGTGATAGCTTAGTTACCTTATGAGCCGCATGTTTCTCTTGTAGCCTTTTGCTGCTCCTTCTCCCCCCCTCAAATTTTGAAGCTCGAATAGAGGGAAGTCTTGGGTTCCTCCTTGGTGTCACATTAGCGCCCCTATTCATGGAAGATGGTTCCGATTCCTCCTCTTCTGTCTCCTCGAAATCCATGGGAATATGTGGGGTATCTGGTAGCTCTCCTGTATCTTAGATCTCCCTTGAATCTGGAATCACGGTATCACTAATGTATTTTTCGGGAAAAACAGAGTTCTCCTCACTCTCGGACTCAAACCTGATTCTTATTTTATAAGTATATTTAAAGGGGTCAATTGACTTTCCTTCATCCATGACAACTAGGTGTTTTACCAGAGTGATATCTTGCTTTGCTAAGTCATAAACTCTATATCCTTTAACATCCTTATCATATCCCACAAAATATCCAGGTTTTCCCTTAGCATCAAGTTTCCAGTTTTTCTTATCCGTATCTAGACTGTAAACTTGACTACCAAAAACTTTAAGGTGAGAGATATCTGATTTTCTTCCAACCCATCTCTCATAAGGTGTCATACCTTTGACTGCTGATGTGAGGACTCTATTTTTAATGTAATTGGCACAGTTCATGGCTTCTGCCCAAAATCTCTTTCCTATTTTCTTGTCAGCCAACATACTGCATACACTATCTCTTAGTGTTCGGTTTATCCTTTCTGCTACACCATTTTGTTCCGGATTATGTGGTACAGTTTTTTGGTGTTGAACTCCCTCATCTCTTAAGTATTCCTCAAATTGGATAGAGGTATACTCTCCCCCATTATCACGCCTTATTCTCTTAATGGGGGTTCCATGCAACCTCTCACTCCAGGCTTTGTATTCTTTGAAGTAAGTTGGTGTTTATGACTTTGTTTTTAGAAAATAAACTCTAGAGTATCTAGACCAATCATCAGTGATTGTTAACATATATCTTTTCCCTCCAACTGAGGGTACACTTGCTGGTCCCCAGATATCTGTGTAGATCAAATCTAGTACCTTTTCACCACTATATGTGGCGGCTTTAGGAAAAGGAAGTCTGTGAGTTTTTCCTTAGGCACAACCACTACAATCATCCACCATTTCATTATCACTGAACTGAATGCCTTCTACCACCCCCAGCTTCTTCATCTCCCTCAAACTATCAAACTGCACATGCCCCAACCGCTTATGCCAAATCATCAATTTTGGGACACCAACATAGTAAGCATTCTTCTTTTCATTACTCAGGTTAAGCCTAAACATTCCTTAGCTACCCTTATCTGCAGTGATGTAAACTTCATCCCCATACTTAGTTGTAAAAACTCCCTTTCTAGTGAAAGTATCAAACTCTTTGTCATCTAACACAGATGTAGAAACAAGATTTTTACTTAGCTGAGGAATATAAAGCACATATGAGAAAGTGAGAATAGAAGTCTTACCCCCCACTAAAACTTTGAGGTCAACTGATCCCAATAGATCTGTAGTAAAAACTCTCCCATCCCCATACTTTATTTCTACAGTAAGGATTTTCCTTAGCTTATTGAAGAGGTCCTTGTCACGACACATATGCATGGATGCACCTGAGTCGATGATCCATCCTTCCTGTGGAGCTTCCCGAATTGCTCCAAGGGCACACTTTTGTCTCTAAGGGATCTCCTTCTCCTCCAGACTCTCGTCAAGAAGAAGCTCCCCATCCTCCTTAGAGGACTCGTCCTCGCAGTCTCCTGTCACCTTTGTGACCAAAAGTGCCTTTTTCTTCCCTCCACAAGAACCCCCTCCTTGGTTCTCTTTGAGCCTCAGCTCCGCCAGCTTGGCACAATCAGCTTGGCACAATTGAAGAAAGATCATTGCAATAATCTAACATATTTCCTCTTTTGTACGTGTAACTCACTAGCTTTTGCCCAGCCAACCGGAGCTCCTGAATGGTACCAGCTCTATAGATCTCCACCAAACTTTCCCACAACTCCTCGGCCTTGTAAATATTAAGGTGAGAGGTGGCCAATGCTTGAGTGAGTTGCCTTAGAATGAAGTTCTTGGCAGCCATGTTTATGTCTTCCCACATTTAAACATCGTTCTTCACGGCCGCCGCTCTTGGTGCCATGGCAATAGGGATGAGGGGTGTCTCCTTCCCTTTCCCCTTTTCGGACACACTGCTGTCCCCATCATCTGCCTCCTCCGCGGAAGCAGTCGCTGCTGCAGAAAACCTTACTCCTCCAAATCTTGGCGGAGTTCCCGAAGGTGGACGTTTCACTTGTCCATTGACGATACCCCAGTATCGTTTTTCACACAAAGCTCCCATCAACATGGCGTCCCAATAGATGAACCCAGATCCATTGAAAGTGGGCACCCTAGAGAATGCAATTATGTGTCCTCCATTGGACTACAGAATACAGGAAGCCTCTAGATAGTATTTAACTCACCCACTTTAAACCACGACCACTTCTGCCCTAGAAGGCAAACTGACAGTTTGATTGCACCCCTGTGCAGCCTGGACTCCCCTGAGTCCATAGCAAAAAGAATCACTGAAAACGGCCAACCAGCCGATAAGTTATGAGGCAGTAAAAAATGCCAATGTGTACAAACTCTCAAAGGGAGAGGTGACTACCTACCAAAATTTTCTAAGTCCTGATTCTCTCTAATAACTCCTATCTACTGAAGTACGGACCAATCAGATTACTGTATCGTAAACAAAAATACTACTGCCGATGTACCTTTTGTATGGCCTATCTACGACAAGGCTATCAAGTGGACGCGTGTCCGCTTTTCACTCGTCCGTACGTTCCTCGGAATTCCTATGACCGAATGTCATCTCTCCACGTGGCTCCAGGTCATGCCACGTCACAAAACACCAAAGTGACCACTCCGGGATTTCGGCGATGATGTGCGCCGTTGGATTTTATGCGAAACGCAATCTTAGCCGTAATAAATACTTGCGCGACATTTGTTCCGATGTCGAAATAAAATGCGTGGTATCCGTTTTGAATTACTATTGTACGACGTACTTTCTAAAACTGGATTTATGTACGCCGTAAACAGTTGTAGTTAAATGGATTTAATTCACCCGAACTATATATATATCTATCACATACCATAGCACTTAGCATTGGTCCTAGTTTATTAGGATAAAGCTGACTGCTACCGGCCAACTTGACGAACTGTAGGTAACGGGATCAAATCTCTAGTCCGTCAAGTATATTTTAAGTAACCTACTAAAAATAGCTGCCTGTTGAACTAAGGCAGCTATGGATCAACCACCCTCTCTAACCTTCAGTGACTAAAACAAGTATGGGGGCTAGAGAGCGGAGGTGGAGGCAGGCTGTCCGTCCTTTTCTTTTCCTTTTATACAAACATATGTAAACGTAGAAAATACTCTAGAAATCTATAAATTTCAACATTTACTCCACTCTTACACTTCCCATGTTTCACCCACTCACTTACTTGTTTAATGTCGTCGCTCAATCTTGAAATGGCTCCAGATAATTTAACCAGCAATGACCAACATTGGTCTTTGAATTTAGCGATGACTGTAGGTCGTCGTTGAACCAAATGTTATATGATATATATAATTTATTTTATATTAATTAACATGACATGTTATTTTTTTTTTACTTGTGGTATGTTTGACCTTGCGACATCTTCAACTCGTTGCTGAATCAGCGACGAGAATCTGTCGTCGCTGAATTTTAAAATGGCTCCAGATACTTGAACCAGCAACGACCAACATTGGTCGCTGAATTTAGCGACGACCGCAGGTCGTCGTTGAACCAATTTTTTTATAATATATATAATTTTTTTTATATGAATTAGGTCTGACATGTTTTTTTGTTTTTGTTTTTGTTTTTTTTTTCCTTTCCTTTCGTTGCAGAAAACCAAAAAGCAAGTAGGTGATGGATGTTGTTCTACAAAAACTGGAGCAGGTGGAGCATCAGCAGTAGTAGTGGAAGTAGTCATAATCTCACTCACAGAAGCTTATCAAGAATCTTATCAAACAGTTGTTTTCTAAAGCTCACCAAATCTGATACAATGAACCAAACTGCTTCAAACTATACCACAAAATATAATATCACAAAGAATGACAACTCCCAAAGTTTCAGTTCAATTGATCCAACATACACCAAGATTTGCAACTCAGAAGTTTCCCAAAAACAGTCTGCAGATTACAAAGTTTGGAAGCCTGGATGCATAAAATGTTCTACGTCCTAAACCTTATACTCTTCACTCAGTTTTCCTACTACAAAGTGCTCTACCGCCGATATAAGTGTTCCTAAAAGAAACGTCCAAAAGAACTAAACTGCCACTAAGGTCTAAGTGCTCCTAATCACGCTAAAACTAATCTATCACTGTACAATCAATAGAACTGAGAATCCTATACATGTTATTTGTTAAAATACTTGTCGCCTGGCTTAGTGTCAATTGTCTGGGTACGTCCATCCGGCTGTTGAGTCATTAATTATTCTCTTATGAATCTCGTCCGTTGACTTGATTCATATCAACCATAGCAGCGCAGTCTGATTCCTAATCACATTCAAATAACTGCAACCTCGTAGCAGCTACGCTGTCCCATACCAAAAATTGTCGCAGCTGCGTTTGTCTTGTTATGTAGCAACTGCTTTATCTTATACCAAAATATCCGCAATTGCGTTTGTCCCGTTGCGTTGCAGGTTGCGTTCGTCCGTACACACAATATCAAAAATAACTGCAGCTGCGCTTATTCCATCTGCGTCGCAGCTGCGTTGTCGGTACCATTCAAAAACCTGCACTGTGCTTCAAGTGACGACGCGTGTCCCTATAGATCTATTTTTCCGTCGTCCTATAAATTTGTTGAGACTTAAAGCTTCCCAAAAACAACAGTGGAAGGGCCGGGTTGCAACATTGAGAGACATTTGGGCGACGAAACATACTTTGTCGTCCACGGGATTTGGAAAAAGAAGTGTGGTGGTGACAAAGGCACTGTCGGGTAGGGGGAGGAAGGAATTTCTTGTTGAAATTGTTGGTTTTTGAAAAGTTAGTTTCGTGCGCACACGACGTTTTGTGCGTGCGCGTGTTTGCGTGCGTATTTAATTCCCGAAAGTAATGTGGTGGTTTTAATGGTTTGCGGATTGGGGGAGTAGATGTACGAGGAAAATTAAAGGAACTTTTTGGACAGAAACTGTTTTCTCCTCCTTTTTGGGAATTTCAACTGGAGATTTCTCTCAAATGTAATGGCACAATTATTTTAAATTTTGCATGTGTGTTCCTTCTTATATTGTTAATATTTTAGCAAATTTTCAGACCTATTGTATGTCTGGTTTGCTTGGGGCTTCATTGTGAAGCTGGTCAGATTTAACAAAGTTCTAGTGGGCTGTTTTTCTGCAACTTTGACTGGGTGATGTGGGAATTCTGGTTGGTATATTTATATGAAATTTGGTGGGGATACTAAGTGGCCTAGGAACTATCTATTTGTGAAGTTTTAGCTTTTTTTGATAATTCTGTAGAGTTCTGAGTGGAATCAAAGTAGGCTGTTTTTGGGTAGTCTGTGGTGCTTCCGAGGGTACATTCATGGCTGAAAATGGCTATGAACAACAGGTTATGGGCCCACGCCCATGGCTACCCATATCGGATCAATCGAACTTACCCATATTTGACGGATCTAAATATTATTATTGGAGGAGTTTTATGGAGAGCTACTTCAAGTCGAGGAAGCTAATGGATGTGGTGGATGGGACATGTGCTGAATCATCGGCTGGATGGGAGGAGAAGAACAATGTGTGTATGCTGATCATCAAGCTATCCTTGAATGAGGAACTTGTAATGACTTACCTTGGTCTAGAAAGTGCAACTGAGTTATAGAAGTGCTTAGAACGTGGATATCAAAAGACTTTTGTGTATCACTGGATGAGTTATGTCACAAAAATAGTTGAGTATAAGTATGATGGAGGTAGTATGTTGAATTACTGTATTGGGTTACAAATATTGTTTGTAGAAAATGATATTGCAGGTGGAAACTTTACAAATGCTCAAAAGACTTTCCTGTTAATGAAAGGATTACCTAAGGAATATAGGTGTGCTTTAGATAGATTAAAACAGGTTGATAAAAATGATTTGACCTTACCATTAACAATCAGGTGTGTTTTAGAGGAAGAGGCCAGTAATGAGGCTCTAAAGAATAGGGGGAATTGTCAAGGTGTCAGATCACAGTTTCAGAGAAATAAGGAAAGTTGTAAGGTAGAAAACTGTTTTTACTGTAATGATGTATGGCATACTTTTACGGTATGTCCGCTATATAAAAGTGCATGTGTTGCAGGAATTTTCAGGAATGGATGGGATGATAATCGAGTTCGACCCCCTAAACGAAGGATTAAACTTCCCGTCGAAGAATTCGTATACTTGCCGATTTTTCTTCTTCGAGATATAGAACATGAGGAAGGAAAAGAAAACCTTATTGTCACCGGAAATGGAGTGAAGAAAGAGGTGACAGAAAAAGAGTGAATTTTTGTCACTTTTACATATGATAGATTGGTGAGTGATGAAGATGTGCAAGAGGAAGCGGTTATTGAAGAAAGAATATTAGGAGGAAGTGAAGGGGATTTGGAAATTAAAACTGAACATAATTTGCAGGAGGAGATTAATACACTTAGAGTAGGAGAGAAGAAAATAGTTAAAAAAATTGTAGCATGTGGAAAAATTTATAATACGGAAGAAGAAAATAAAATTGCGAAAATGGGAAAAACATCAAAATTCAGTAAGAAAACGAAGAAAGGAAGTAGAATTCAAAGGATGAATCGTAGAAGAAAACGAATTCCGAAAGTGGCCAAAAGAAGACAGCGTGAGAAGTGATTTTATGGAGGATATTCTTGGAGGAAATGGAAGACATGGCGGAGGGCAGCTGAGGGAGTGGTGACGTCAGCGGAAGCAGTGGTGCCGTTTGAAAGAAAGGGAAGAAGGGAGGAAATTTAAAGGTACCGAAAGGTACAACTATTTTTCACACGCAGCATATTTTGTTCCGGATGCACGAAACTAAATTTTCAGGGGAGTGTTGGTTTTTGAAAAGTTAGTTTCGTGCGCACACGACGTTTTGTGCGTGCGCGTGTTCCCGTGTGTATTTAATTCCCGAAATTAATGTGGTGGTTCGAATGGTTTGCGGATTGGGGAAGTAGATGTACGAGGAAAATTAAAGGAACTTTTTGGACAGAAACTGTTTTCTGCTCCTTTTTGGGAATTTCAACTGGGGATTTCTCTCAGATGTATTAGCATAATTATCTGAAATTTTGCATGTGTGTTCCTCCTTATATTTTTAATTTTGTGGAAAATTTGCAGACCTATTGTGTGTCTGGTTTGCTTGGGGCTTCATTGTGAAGTTGGTCAGATTTATCAAAGTTTTGGCAAGCTGTTTTTCTGCAACTTTGACTGGGTGATGTGAGAATTCTGGTTGGTATATTTATATGAAATTTGGTGGGGATATTAAGTGGCCTAGAAAATATATATTTGAGAAGTTTCAGCTTTGTTAGATAATTATGTAGAATTCTGAGGGGAGGCAAAGTAGGCTGTTTTGGGGTAGTCTGTGGTGCTTCCGAGGGTACATTCATGGCTGAAAATGGCTATGAACAACAGAAATTATAAGTTTAATGTGGTATTTTCTAGGTCTAAATAATTTGCTACAAATAGAAAAAAAAAAAGGCGGACAGCCTGCCTCCACCTCCTCTCTCTACCCACCATACTTGTCGTAGTCACTGAGGGACATAGAGGGTGGCTTAGCCATGGCTGTCATAGCTTAAGCAGGCAGGATTAAAGAGTGACTTATGTCACTCTCAACAAAAGATTGAGTCCGGCAAGACTCGAACCTCTATCCGGCAGAGCCTGCGTAGCCATTAGCTCTAACCAGCAGTCGTAGAAGTCCGTTAGGGTACATTAGGTTTCATAAATATTTAAACACTATTGAGACCATGAATTCGATTAACGACACGACAAACTAAAGAACATAGAACCTGGTGTTATATATAGTGCGAAACATTATCTCGCACGAAACAAATGAATCAGACATTTGTTTCGACGCCTGACATTCAATGTCAGATTTAATCCGACGGCGTATATCTTTGCAGAGATCGGGGAATGGTCACTTAGGCGTTTATGGACGTGGCATGACGTGGCGCCACATGGAGGGATGACATTTGGTTGCGGGAATTTCGGGGAACATAAAGACGAATTAAAAGTGGGCACGCGTCCACTTAATGGCCTTGCCGTACACAGGCCGTACAGAAAGTACATCGGCCATAGTACCTTTCTTTACCCTATAATTGTTTAATTGGTTCGTACGTCAGTAGATAGGGGTTGTGAGAGGGGTTTTAGGACTTAGAGAAATTGGTAGGTAGTGACCTCTCTCCCTTTGAGAGTTTGTATAAACTTGGCATCTTTGCCACCTTATAATTTATCGGCTGGTTGGCCGTTTTTAGTGATTATTTTTGCTACGCACTCAAAGGAGTCTAGGCTGCACAGGGCTGGGCTTGTTCCATCTGCGTCGCAGCTTCGTTGTTGGTACCATTCAAAAACCTGCAATGTGCTTCAATTGACGACGCGTGCCCCTATAGATCTATTTTTCCGGAGTCCTATAAATTTGCTGAGACTTAAAGCTTTCCAAAAACAACACTCCCCTAAATCTTTAGACTCAATATTCTAGCGCAGCTTTGATGTTGAACTAGCGCAGCATCGCAGCATAGCAACGTAGCAATTTTAGCAAGTCACCTAGTCCCACTATATTCCCGTTATTGGACTAGCGCAGCATGGCAGTATAGCATTGCAGCAACTCAGCTATTCACTTAATCCCACTACGTCCCTACAGTACTGTTGTTCTTTGGTCTAAAATAGACCGCAGAAGCGACCCAAACTATCATGCAAAAAGCTAAGCAAAAATAGGTCGACGAACAATCATTTGAAATGCATCCTCCATTTAACATACAACAACATTTAGGGTTTCATGGAATAATCAACATAAATAAACCCTATGACATCATCTAAGGTTTGATGGAATAATCGACATAAACAAACCCTAGGACAAATGCATAAACAATGCATATCAAACATATATAAAACAACATAAATAAATAATAAAGACAAATGAATTTCACATAAACAAAAGTATAATCAAAGTATAATTAAATAATCATTATATCATTCAAAGTGCATGACCTAATCGACAACCCTAAAAGTCTACATCTTCGGTCCCCACTTTACTAACCAGCATTGATTAATATTCTAATGAAGCTCAAATCTATATATACACTTGTGAGCTGTTAACAAATCATTAAGTGTCAAAATAACCAACGTAAATTACGTAACTGTCATTAAATCAAACTAATCGTAAGCGTACACCTGAAAGTCAAGCAATCGTAAGCGTACACTTGTCTGCAAATACGACATCGTACACACACAAATTACACTATCAAAACCCTAATTGATCACTTTAAAAATAAACATCATAATCAACACTAATTTATAATGATGTAAAAGACAAAACAATGTTTCTCCAAATATTTACACCGACGCATCCACAAATCCGCGTCATAAGTGACAACTTGCTTAGTCACTTGTCGATAAGTCCACGTAGTGAACCGACATCGCATATGTACGGTCCACTAGATAATGTGTCATAAAAACAATGTGGTCCCTTAAAAATATCGGTGGACGTCGTCCGCCCTCCACGTGTACCTCGAACAACTTGCCGAAATCAATTCGTACGATCCAAATCCTGTCCGTACCGAAATCACGTACTTCGTCATAAATGCGCCTTGTCGCATTTAAGGTACACGTCATTTTCGATAAATTCATGTCGCAATAAGCGACAACTTAAAGTACACCTGTTAAATACGACGCTCCGTACCGGCGGCGTCCCATGTAATAAATTTCATCTGTCGCATTATGTTTCGTACGTGCGACGTACCATTTTATCTTCGTCGATTATCTCACGTCGGATTGCTTCGCGATCCGCCGTCCATTTCCTCTCACATTTCGCGCCACTCAATTACTCCATTAATTTTATGTGTACATTTAATTCCCCAATCCATAAATCCTTTCGAACCTCCACAATATATCGCGTAAATGCGTACGCACGAAACATCGCGTACGCACGAAACGCTCCGTACGCACGAAACTAAGTTTTCAAAAACAACACTCCCCCGAAAAATTAGTCTCGTGCATCCATGGCGCCACGTCATCAGCTGTCACCAATGTTACCAGCTGTCACACCTGTTTTCAACTGCCTTCTCCATCTTAATCCGCCAAATTCCTCCAACAAAATTTTCCCACTTGTTCCACCAACGCTTCCGCTGTCTCCATATACCATCCAAATTTCATAATACATAATATATATATTTTTCATTTTCCGATTACAACAAAATAATTCCTTCCAATATCTAAATCTGGATTTACATTCCCAAAATTCTATCACAAATCAACTAAAAATTAAAGCCAAAAGGTCACACTAATAATATATCCTCGCTCAAATAATTCCTACCTCATTATAACAAATCTAGATTTCAACAATAATTTTTTTTTTTTTTTTTTTCTTTTCATAAACTATCAAATCCCAAAATTTCCAATAAAAATTCATATACAAAATAGTATTTTCCAAAAATTCTAATAATGTCACATTTCGCAAAAATTTCCAACAACTCAAAATCTACATTACAACTCCAATTTTCAACAATCATCGATCCACAAAATTTGGATCTCTCCACCACATGTCACAACTCCACCAACCGGATCTCTCTCCCCCAAACGTCGAATCTCCATCTTCCACATCTCTCCATGAAACGAATATGTATTTTCCAAAAATAAAATATCATTTCTCATAATTAATCATTTTCATTGAGGGTAGACATTTCGGCACTCTCACTAAGTTAACCCTTGGGGCGATGCAAGATTAAACTCGGCACATACCAACACTATGATAAGGCCGATCTCATGGGTACACAGACACCATTACTGCAATACAACCAGCAAGGACAATATTAACCCGCTACAATGCGTGTGACAAAAACCTACATCGACTTAACCTAACATATGATAGATGGGGTGTGGGCCCATAACCTGTTGTTCTTTGGTCTAAAATAGACCGCAGAAGCGACCCAAACTATCATGCAAAAAGCTAAGCAAAAATAGGTCGACGAACAATCATTTGAAATGCATCCTCCATTTAACATACAACAACATTTAGGGTTTCATGGAATAATCAACATAAATAAACCCTATGACATCATCTAAGGTTTGATGGAATAATCGACATAAACAAACCCTAGGACAAATGCATAAACAATGCATATCAAACATATATAAAACAACATAAATAAATAATAAAGACAAATGCATTTCACATAAACAAAAGTATAATCAAAGTATAATTAAATAATCATTATATCATTCAAAGTGCATGACCTAATCGACAACCCTAAAAGTCTACATCTTCGGTCCCCACTTTACTAACCAGCATTGATTAATATTCTAATGAAGCTCAAATCTATATATACACTTGTGAGCTGTTAACAAATCATTAAGTGTCAAAATAACCAACGTAAATTACGTAACTGTCATTAAATCAAACTAATCGTAAGCGTACACCTGAAAGTCAAGCAATCGTAAGCGTACACTTGTCTGCAAATACGACATCGTACACACACAAATTACACTATCAAAACCCTAATTGATCACTTTAAAAATAAACATCATAATCAACACTAATTTATAATGATGTAAAAGACAAAACAATGTTTCTCCAAATATTTACACCGACGCATCCACAAATCCGCGTCATAAGTGACAACTTGCTTAGTCACTTGTCGATAAGTCCACGTAGTGAACCGACATCGCATATGTACGGTCCACTAGATAATGTGTCATAAAAACAATGTGGTCCCTTAAAAATATCGGTGGACGTCGTCCGCCCTCCACGTGTACCTCGAACAACTTGCCGAAATCAATTCGTACGATCCAAATCCTGTCCGTACCGAAATCACGTACTTCGTCATAAATGCGCCTTGTCGCATTTAAGGTACACGTCATTTTCGATAAATTCATGTCGCAATAAGCGACAACTTAAAGTACACCTGTTAAATACGACGCTCCGTACCGGCGGCGTCCCATGTAATAAATTTCATCTGTCGCATTATGTTTCGTACGTGCGACGTACCATTTTATCTTCGTCGATTATCTCACGTCGGATTGCTTCGCGATCCGCCGTCCATTTCCTCTCACATTTCGCGCCACTCAATTACTCCATTAATTTTATGTGTACATTTAATTCCCCAATCCATAAATCCTTTCGAACCTCCACAATATATCGCGTAAATGCGTACGCACGAAACATCGCGTACGCACGAAACGCTCCGTACGCACGAAACTAAGTTTTCAAAAACAACAAGTACTTCATCTTAGGAGCAAGAAGAGCTTTAGTGAGCATATCAACAACCATTTTTGCATTTGGAAAATAGCATAATTTAATCATTCTAGTTAACACTTTTTCCCTTACAAAGTGAAATCTTACATCCATGTGCTTGCTTTTGAAGTGGTGACTTGGGTTAGAAGCAATGGCAATGGCAGCCTGGTTATCACACCAGATCATCTGTGGACCAACCTGCATGTATCCGAATTCCTACAACATGGATTTTACCCATATGAGTTCTTTGAGGGCCGAGCTTGCTGCCATATATACTGACTCCATCGTCGATTGTGCCGTGAACTTTTGAAGTTTGCTGCTCCAACAGCAAGCCTCGTTCCCAATTTGCAGAACGAATCCCGTTGTGGATTTTTGACTTGGCATGTCGCCATAGCTTGCATCACTCCATGTTTGCAGCTTCACTTCTCCTCTGCCTAGTGTGAGTTTGAGGTCTTTAATTCCCGCCTAGTATCTTAAAATTCTTCTTGCTGCATCACGGTCAGATTTCCTCGGATTCTCTAGACTTCTGCTCAGTCACCCAACTGTTGCAGCAATATCCACACGGGTACAGTTCTTGAAAAAATTAATCTTCCCACTATCTGTTTGTAAGGTATCAGTGTCATAGGATCATCCTCCCCTGAATCAAAATTTCACTGACAATAACACCCGGTTTTGTTTCTTCCCCCTCTAACTTATGCAGAAACTCCATTGGTGTTACACATCTTTTTGCCCCCCGCATTCCATATTCATCTAACATGTTTCCAATAGCCTCATTTTGAGTCAATTTTATTAATCTGTTTTCCTCTCCCTCTCTACTTGAATTCCCAAAATATATTTTGCCTCACCGAGGTCTTTCATCTCGAACCGTGATTTTAAAGCATTTTTAATTTTGTTAATTTCAGCCATTGATTTGCTAACTAATAGTAGATCATCAACGTATACCGCTATATATACTATTCCATCCTCACCCTTTAAAACATAGAAAGAGTGATCAGAGCTTATCTTTTTAAAACCTAGACCAGTTAAGAATTCATCAAGTTTTAGATTCCATGACCTCGGAGCCTGTTTTAGGTCGTACTATGATTTTAGCAGTTTACATACTAAGTGTTATTTTCCTGGTTCTGCATACTTTTCAGGCTGCTGCATGTAAATGGTCTCTTCTAGTTCTCCATGCAAAAAGGCCGTCTTTACATCCATCTGATGTATTTCCATATCTTCTATAGCAGCTAGAGGTAACAAAATCCTAATTGTCGAAAATCTTACAACAGGAGAAAATATTTCGTCAAAATCAATTCTTTCCATTTGATTATAACCCTTTGCCAGAAGTCTAGCCTTGTATCGTTCAATGGTATTATCTGGATTTAACTTCAATCTTGAATACCCATTTGCTGCCGATTGCTTTTCGATCCGGAGGAAGGTCCACAAGCTCTCATGTATGAGCCTCCATGATCGACTTCATTTCATCATTTGCCACCGCGATCCAGTGATTCCGCTCCGATGATGAGAAGGCTTCCCGTATGGTCAGAGGCTCCCCTGAGGCTGCCGAGTAAGCAAAGTGAGAACTTGCTTGCAGGCGGCTACCAGATCTTCTTCCCTCGGAAATTCTGAGGATGAAATTGTCGGATTTCGTGCGTTGCGCTTGTTGCGCTAGTTGCGATCCGTAGGCAGTGACTGCTGTTGTTGCGCTTCAAAACGAACTTGTTGTGGAACCCGATTATGTTCCGACTCCGCTGGTACCACAGGTGAATTTTGCATCTGTGGGACAATATTATGGATTTTATCTAAAATGACATATTCCTGTATTTTTTGCTGCTTTTGCTGCTCTGTCATTTTAAATAAGTCTATCGAGGCTAGTTCATCTTTCACAACGATGTTCCTTGCTACAATGATTTTCAGTCTCTCAAAAACAATCACTCTATAACCTTTAGAGTTATCCATTTTCCATCTATCATTAGACGTATCCAAAATAAAGCATTTACTTCCAAAGACTTTGAAGTGACCGACATCCGATTTTCTACCCGTCCAGATCTCATAAGGAGTGGTTTCTACCGATCTGGAACCTATCTTATTTTTGATATAAACTGCACAATTTAATGTTTCAGGCTAGAATTTCGGATCTACGTCCTTATCCGCAAGCATGGCCGGAGAGCTTTGTGTGATAGTTTTATTTAGTCTGTTTGAGACCCCATTCTGTTCCGGAGAGTATGGGACAGTCAATTTGTGACTTATACCTTTTTTGACTAAGAAGTTTTCAAACTTTTTTGACTTATATTCCCCGCGATTGTCCGATCTGAGCTCTAGAATCGGCAGACCGTGTAGTTTCTCTGCCCACGCTTTGAAGCGTTGAAAATGAGTGAAGACTTCACTCTTTTCTTTCATGAAGTAGACCTTAGTAAACCTCAAAAAATCATCTGTAAACGTAACCATATATTTCATCCCCCCGGCACATGGTACCTTTGCAGGGCCGAAAACATCAGAATGAATGAGTTGCAAAAGTTTAGTAGACATATGTTCAGACTCTTGAGGAAACGGTAATCTATGTATTTTTCCTAGTGCACATCCATCGCACGTTTTACGCGACTGGTTTGACACAGTGACTCCTTCTATTTTACCAGCATTGACCATCTTTTTCATACTATCATAATTCACATGGCCTAACCTTTTATGCCACAGCTCATCTGAGGATAATACACCAGAA
Organism: Zygnema cylindricum; assembly: GCA_037447655.1. Lineage (NCBI taxonomy): Eukaryota > Viridiplantae > Streptophyta > Zygnematophyceae > Zygnematales > Zygnemataceae > Zygnema > Zygnema cylindricum. The sequence goes on along the minus strand of JBBHKE010001874.1, from coordinate 135,809 downwards.
TACAAAACATCATTTTCTTTATTATTGGGCATATCCATTCGATACATTTTGCTGGCATCTAATGTTCTTGTAACTGCAATTTTCCCATTTTTGCTAATAACCTGCCTGCCATGTTTCAGATTGACCTCAAACCCTTTACTTTCTACTAAAGAAGTTGAGAACAATTTTTTCTTAAAATCTGGGACATAGAGAACAATATGAAGAGTTCTCTCAACTGCCTTGCCCTCTACATCAACTAGCAAGAAGACATCACCTACAACCCGCGTTTGCAAACTCATTCCACATGCATAGTAGATATTTTTCTCTAGTGTTGATTTCAGATTTTTGAAAACTGCCTTGTTCCAGCACATGTGGGCCGACGCTCCCGTATCCATTATCCATCTATTGTATTTAGCGCCCTCCATCGCTGCCGCCATAGCAAATAGATCATCATCCTCCTCGTTAGAGAGTGATAGAGACTCGTCGTGATGAGATGAAAATGCCGAGAATAGTGCATTTCCTAGTTGTGATGATCCCGTAAAGCCTTGATGAAACTCACTCTGCTGCCATCCAGGCCTATATAGATTTGTTTTATTAGCTTTCTTAAGCTTAGGACAGAATTTGTATCCATGACCTTTTTCATTACAATAAAAAGAAGCATTGAAAGATTGTCTATTTCCTCTTGGATTAAACTGTCTAAACTGATTCTGATTTTGATTAAGCTGATTTATCTGCTAATTAAACTGACTTTTTTCGTCAAATTTTGTGTTAAATGTCTCTACTTGTTTTTCACCATTAAAAATTTTAGAATCCGCCTCCTCTTCCAATATCAAATTAATAGCTAGCTTTATCTTTTTGTTTCAGCCTATCAAACGCTGCTCTCATAGTATTAGGAAGACCACTCATTAGCAAAGCAACCTACTGAAATGAGGAAAAGATTCGCCTGCACAAGCATGAGAATCTATTAGTGTTCGAAAATTATTAGAATATTCTGCCATTGTGCCACTCGTGTATTTGTAGTCCCAAATTCGTCCAGCCAAAAATAGTTCTTCCTGAACATTAGCCTTTTCAAAATCATCCTTGAGAGATTTGCAGATATCGATCGCCTTTTTCATTTTTATCCGTGACATAGACAATTATTCTGAAATAGAGAACATCAAAATTGACCGAGCTTGCGAATTTTTCTTTGAACAAGACGGATCCGATTCCGCCAGGGAACCATCCAAAATATCCAAAAGATTAACATTTTCTAAGTGTGTTTCCACCATATCCGTCCAATACGCGTATTTTTCTCCCGAGAAAATAGGAATTCTTGATGACAGGCCCATAACCTATTGTTCTACAACCACCAGAGCAGGTGGAGCATTAGCAATAGTAGTGGAACTAGACATAATCTCACTCACAGAAGCTTATCAAGAATCCTATCAAATAGCTGTTTTCTACAGCTCACCAAATCTGATACAATAAACCAAACTGCTTCAAACTATATCACAGTATATAATATCACAAAGAATTATAACTCCAAGAGTTTCAACTCAATTGATCCAATATACACAAAGATATGCAACTCAGAAGTTTCCCAAAAACAGTCTGCATATTACACAGTCTGGAAGTCTGGATATATATAATGTTCTACGTCCTAAGTCTTATACTCTTCACTCACTTGTCCTATTACATAGAGTTGTACCGCCGATATAAGTGTTCCTAAAAGATACGTCCAAAAGAACTAAACTGCCACTAAGGTCTAAGTGCTCCTAATCACGCTAAAATTGATCTATCACTGTACAATCAATATTACTGAGAATCCTATACAGATGATTTGTTCAAATGAATCCTATACAGGTGATTTGTTCAAATACTTGTCGCCTGGCTTAGTGACAATTGTGTGGGTACGTCCATCCGGATGTTGAGTCACTTAATTATTCTCTTATGAATCTCGTCCATTGACTTGATTCATATCAACCGTAGCAGCGCAATCTGATTCCTGATCACATTCAAATATCTGTAGCTTCGTAGCAGCTACGTTGTCCCATAACAAAAATTGTCGCAGCTGCGTTTTTTTTGTTACGTAGCAACTACGTTGTCTTATACCAAAATATTTGCAGTTGCGTTTGTCCCGTTGCGTCGCAGGCTTCGTTGTCGGTACCATTCAAAAACCTGCACTATGCTTCAAGTGACGACGCGTGTCCCTATAGATCTATTTTTCTGCCGTCCTATAAATTTGCTGGGACTTAAAGCTTTCCAAAAACAACAGTGGAAGGGCCTGGTTGCGACATTAAGAGACATACGGGCGACGAAACATACTTTGTCGTCCACGGGATTTGGAAAAAGAAGTGTGGTGGTGACAAAGGCATTGCCGGTTAGGGGGAGGAAGGAATTTCCTGTTCAGATTATTAGTTTAATATGGTATTTTCTAAGTCTAAATAATTTGCTACAAATAGGAAAAAAAAAAGGCGGACAGCTTGCCTCCACCTCCTCTCTCTACCCACCATACTTGTCGTAGTCACTAAGGGACATAGAGGGTGGCTTAGCCATGGCTGTCCTAGCTTAAGCAGGCAGGACTAAAGAGTGCCTTGTGTCACTCTCAACAAATGATTGAGTCTGGTAGGACTTGAACCTCTAACTGGCAGAGCGCGGCGTAGCCGTTAGCTCTAACCAGCAGTCGTAGAAGTTGGTTAGGGTACATTAGGTTTCATAAATATTTAAACACTATTGAGACCATGAATTCGATTAACGGCACGACAAACTAAAGAACATAGAATTTAGTGTTATATATAGTGCGAAACATTATCTCGCACGAAACAAATGAATCAGACATTTGTTTCGACGCCTGTTATTCAATGTCAGATTTAATCCGACGGCGTATATCTTTGCAGAGATCGGGGAATGGTCACTTTGGCGTTTATGGACGTGGCATGACGTGGCTCCACGTGGAGGGATGATATTTGGTCGCGGGAATTCCGGGGAACATAAGGACGAATTAAAAGTGGGCACGCGTCCACTCAATGGCCTTGCCGTACACAAGCCGTAGAGAAAGTACATCGGTGGTAGTACCTTTCTGTACCCTACAATCGTTTGATTCGTTCATTCGTTAGTAGATAGGGGTTCTGAGAGGGGTTTTATGACTTAGAGAATTTGGTAGGTAGTGACCTCTCTCCCTTTGAGGGTTTGTATAAACTTGGCATCTTTGCCACCTTATAATTTATCGGCTGGTTGGCCGTTTTCAGTGATTTTTTTTGCTACGCTCTCAGGGTAGTCATGGCTGCATAGGGGTGCAGTCAAACTATCATTTTACCTTCCTAAATAGCAGTGGTTGTGGCTTGAAGTGGGTTAGTTAAATACTATCCAGAGGCTTCTTGTATTCTGTGGTCCGGTGGAGGACACATAATTAAATTTCTATGGGTCATAGCAGTGCACTTGGAGTTGGTGGAGGAGTTTTACCACTCCAAGAAGGCGGGTATGAAAATGTCGCAAACCATTGTAGGGACCATGGCAGCTCATATCATTAAACGTATGATAGAGGAGAATAGGCGACAATCATCGACAAAAAAGGTAAGGAGATAAAAATGAAAATGACAAAGTGATGGACTCAACAGTTTTGCGAAAAACACAAAATTGTCAAGAGGGCTCAAAAAGGAAAGTTACAATTAAGCCCGGAGAAGGTGGAATACATCGAAAAAACAGTAGCATATCACATGGGTGAATTAAAAATAGGATTTTCATCGGGTAATTTTTTTGAACATTTGTACAACTCATTGCTATATGGTGCAATATATGTTACATATATTATTTAAAATTTTGTTTTCTAGGGATATAAATGCAAATAAGCGAATGAAAGTAGTTGCCCCGACCATCATACTTTTCTGTGTTGTGTTTTTCTTACAATTTTATGTGTTATTGTGATTTTAGGTCGCTACAACCAGGATTTAGTCAAAAACATGGACGAGACCCACGTGATTGTAAATATGGATAACAAAAAGACGTTGGGTTTTCGCGGGGACGAGGTGGTCAAATACGCGGATGTTGCTGGAGGTGGAGAGTCGATGACTTTGATGGTTCGGCTCACGGGCGGAGTGAACGCCCGAATTGAATCTCCTATGTTAATTTTCGCCAACAAGCTCCGTAGTTACCCGATCAAGAGCATCCACGATGACATACCAGGTGTTTTTCTTTCCATATGTGTTTTTTTCCTTGTAAATATTGACGCTATTGTCTAACTTATTTTCCCTTGTACTCCACACCCAAAATATTAAATAGGGGGTGATATGTTGTTTATATTGATTTCTCCCCATACACTTTTCGCCCTCTCTCTCCCTCCCTCACTCAATATCTTTCCCCACTCTCTTTTGTAGAAGTTTGTTACAGTACCGGGCCGAAAGGTTAGAGAGAAAAGACGGTCTTCCCGCAATGGATCGCCAAACCGAGGTCATACCAAAGAGACCGTGATGGGCGTGAAAAGGTTATATTTGTGGACAATTGTGGCGATCACAATATGTCCGAGGAATTAAACACCGCTTTACGCGGAAAGAGAACAACACTCCAATTTTTTCCTCCGTGTGCAACGCATTTAGTGCAACCTGCCGATTCATTTGTAATTTCTAAAATCAAAGAGGTGTGGTCAAGAAAATCGGAAGATTCGAAGATGAAGGGGGTAGAGAGCCACAAGTGGTCCTTACCTAAGGGCCAAAAATGGTCTGGTAAGTTAGTTGGACCGGGTAAAGCCTTTTTCTTAAAGTTGACACGCGATTCGATACGAGAGGTGAACGAAATGAAGGACAAAAATGGCATGGGATATGCACAAAAGGCGATGATCCAATGTGGATTGTTATTAAAGGATGGCAAATGGGAGGAGAGCATGCTTGCAAGTCATAATAATGAAATGGCGAAATCATTTCGATGGCGACGAGGTGCCACCTCCTTCGGCTCCAACACGAGATTTACTCCAACTCTTTCGAAAGGCCGACATTCAAGATGATGAAGCAAATCATGACGAAGACTTAGAGGAATACAGTGATTATGAGGCACTATTTAGAGAGGTGGTTTAATTAGGAGTGGCGGTATAATGGATTATGGGCCGCTTGCATAACTTTTTACTAATAGTGTGGATTTTTTTTTTTTAGTTTTTTTTTATAGGTTAATACATTTACTTTTCTTTTACTGCAGTATGCAGTATACATTGTATTTCTTTCTTTGACATTGAATGTTATATATCCCTCTTTCATTTTTTTGTTTTCATATTGTTTATGATACCTGAATGGCCAAAAATGTGGATGAAATGTATTTTTAGTGACGGTGTAAAATCGTATCTATGTTTGGAGTATCATGCTCCCATTCAGCGACAACACATTGTGGTCGCCCATTGGCCGAATGTGAAATATACCATTTAGCGACGACACAACATCGTCGCTGGATGGAAAAAATTATAGTATGACATAATACAAACAACAAGGATAAGACAAACAGTGATATGAAGTAGAGAGACCATGTGAGAGAAAGGCACAGAAAAATAAAGAAAGAATGGGATAGAGACAGATAGGAAAAGAGAGAACCATGAAGTTGGATTTTAAAGATGTTAAAAAAAGTGTGAACATAAAAACACAAGTCGGAGAATATGAAGACTAGAGGGACGGATAGTGTTGTGTTGATATAGTGTCGGTAATGAATGGTGAAAAATGAAACATGCCATTCAGCACAGAGAAATTCTCGTCGTTGACTGGCAGGATAGAAAAACATACCATTCATCGACGAGACAGTCTCGTCGCTGACACCATAAGGGAGAGAGAGAGACAGACAAAAAAAATGGAGATTGACTGAGATAAAATAAATAATAAAATGAAAATAGTGTGACAACTAGAAAAAAAGAGAGTGAGAAAGAACAATCACATGTGTGACAACCAAAATAGTTAACAATGCCCACGCACTTCATCAAGTGTATCGTTTAACATTTACAAAACATGGAGAATTAAAATCACAACACCCGTCATTGCAACAACATCAAAATGAATTACAATTATAAATATATTACAATAATACACTTGGAAAGAAATTCAATCCTTTTCGCCTAAGAATGACAAAGAGGTTCACCATAAAAAAACTACAATATGTACAACCAACCTATTTTTCAAACTTAAATAAAATATTAGTCTATCAGTGACTACAACAAGTATGGGGGAGAGAGAGAAGAGATGGAGGCAGGCTGCCATCATTTCTTATATATGTTTCCGCTAATTTATTTTAAACTAGAAAATACAAAAAACTACTTATTTCAACAGAAAACTCCATGACATTCCCACAATCCGTGCATTTGTTCCTCCCTCACAATTAACTCACTAAATGAAATCCCGTGCCTACAACAAAGAAAAAAATACACCAATGGAGTTAGTTAAAAAAATTAGTGACATTAATGTATAATTTTAATAGAGGAGTAAATGGGAGAGAGGGAGAAAGGGGATTAAATGGGAGAGGGAGAAAAGGAAGGAGAAACCACATGATTTTGATTGTAAGGAAACGAAAATGGGAGAGGAAGAGGGAGATCTTGTGTTAGAGAGTACGGCAATTTGAACTGGGGAGGGAGAGTAAAAGGGAGAGGATGAGAGAGTGGGAGAGGAGGCAGTCTAAGAGGGTGAGGGAGAGGGAGAGTATGAGTTAAAGGATGAGAGTGCAACAGATTGAGAGGGTGAGAGGGAGAGGGAGAGGGAAAGGGAGAGTGAGAGATAGAGGGAGATCGATAGAGGGGGAGAGGGAGAGGGAGAGTGGGATGGAGATAATGAGGTAGATGAAGAGGGCAAGAAGGAGAGGGAAAGGGAGAGGGAGAGGGAGAGATAGAGGGAGATCAAGGGAGGGGCAGAGGGAGAGGGAGTGTGGGAGAAAGATAATGCGGCAGATGAAGAGGGCTAAAACGAGAGGGAGAGGGAGAGGGAGAGATAGAGGGAGATCGAGGGAGAGGGAGAGGAAGAGAGAGTGTGGAAGGGAGAGGGAAAGGGGGAGGGAGAAATAGCGGCAGATCGAGGGAGTGGGGAGAGGGAGAGGAATAGGGGAAGAGAGATAGTGCGGCAGATTGAGAGGGTGTGAAGGAGAGGGAAAAGGAAAGGGCGAGGGAATGTGAGAGAGTAGGGAAGGGAGAGGGAAAGAGAGAGGGAGAGGGAAAGGGAGAGGGAATGGAGATAGATTGAGAGGGACAAAGAAAGGTAGAGGGAGAGGGCACAAACAGGAGGGAGCACATTTTAAAAAAGTTTCAAAAAGAATAGAGGGAGATCAGCATAGGTAGGTTCGGATGAAAATGGAGCGTGAAAGAGGGGCGGAGGCAATGAAGAGGTAAATGGAGTGACGCCCCATATGCAAAGGGAGAAGGAGCCACCACATGCGACCTCAAATCCATGGAAACGAAATGAAGGTGGCGGCTGTATTTTGTCTGTTCTTGATGAAATGAATGAGATCTGTTCGTTTGCCAAAAGGACGGCGCAGCGTCAAAACCGTAAAAAAACAAAAAAAAAATGGATGGATGAGATTCGTTCAATAAAGGATCCATTTTTATGTGGATTGTCCGCATTTGGCGTTAAGCCGTCCCAAATATCATCAACGCCAAATGTTGTATTTTTATTCTATTTATTTTAATTCAGTAATTGTAATTTGTGGTCTATCGTCATCTCGATCCCTTATTAACGTATACATTAATTCTAATTGGGAGTGAAATCACATATAAACATCATATTAGAATAAAAATTTACGGTAAATTTGTTCTTTGCACTGAAATAGAGTACATATTGACGCTAATTGGACAAAATACATGTTATAGTGTTTATATAAACTGAACATGAAAAAATCACATGAAGCAAGAGTACGCAGTTTTAAGACAGTTTACGTGGACGTGTAAAATAAAAACAGTTCACTTCTTTAACTGTAAGATCATGACTTCGCACATGCGAACATATTTTACGTTCACACTGCAGAATAGACGATTATAGGAGATCATGTGCGAACGAGGTTTTTGGCGACGAGAGTGAACCAATTTTTTTAGGGCACGTTCATATGCATGCGCGTATAATATATAATTATTTTTTAATATTTTCAAGTAAAAAGGTACAAATTTGTACGGTCTGACATCATCCGTACACCACACTAATTATATATTGCTGTACTTTCGGTCTTGACGCTATTTTGTACGGAACCTCAATTAAAGTCAAGGAAAAATTAAAATCACGTATACTTTTTAACGTGAACAGGAAAAAAATATTATTAAATCTAAATCGATTTAACATCCCGGTCTCATTACTAATTAATTCCCTTTACACAATCGACATATCTGAATTAATACAAATGTATAAAAATATATGTTTTCATACATTTATAACCATGAAAAGCAACTCTTTTTTACTCTTGATCAATTCTGTTATTTTTCGTATACTTTTATTCAATTGCCCTCGATAGTTTGATTTTACATACTCAATGATGACAGATCTCATTATTTGGTTACCATGTCCCAGCTTTCTCTAAGTTGATTGGACAATATTTTCATTTTTGATCGACTCCTTATTCTCTAAGTACAAGTTTGTCAAACATATTTCATGCATTGCTTTGCTTCTCCTTCAGACAATAAGTCCAGCCATGAGAGTTAAATTTCTTCTTCACATATATTGTTTTAAAAAAATGTTTTTTTTCAAGAATACCTTTAGAAAATAATTCAAGACATAAAAGTTGAAGCATCCTCCACCACATATATACTTTTCAAAAATAACATTTTTTTTTGAAGATAGTTTTCTGAGGATACTCTTTTCAATTTTCCAGACATAGCAATTTAAACATCCTCCTTCGCATATGATTTTCGTAAAGTAAAGTTTTTGAAAAACATGAAGCTTTTTAAGAATACCTTGATTTCTTGAGCGCCAGACGAGCTTCTAGGTTCGGCAAAATCCTGGTGTACTCTTTCATTTTCCGTAAAACCACTTTTTTCCGTACTCCTTCCGTACTGTACTTCAGAGAAGCTCTTATCCTGTCCATTTTTTTCCTCTCCAAAAATGTCACTATTTCTTTGCAATACTGGAGTAAGAAAGGCAGGAATAGTGAGAGTATCTCTTAGAGATCTCATAGAATGTGATGCTATGAGAGCTATTCCTCCTGCTATACGAACAGAGTCATCAAGGACGACAGGAAGGTAACGAGAGACAGACATGTTTAACACTGGTTCCTCTCAGGGAGTTTTCTGGAAAAAAAAGGAGAAAATTTGGTTAATCTTTAGGCATTGTATCAAGTAGAGAGATTCCCGGCAAAAAATTAGGAATAGAAGGTGGAGTATTGTATAATTGTATCACTTTTTGAAGCTCCAGCCCTAAGTTCTAAAAGTTCTAGTTTCAGAAGTTGCCACAGCGATGCAGTACACCGTGTATCGTTATTGGTGTCGATATTTCTTCGCCTCAACTTTTATGGTGCACACTTCTTGTGTACACTTCTTGTGTTTTTAATCTAACGGCTGTGACAGATAGGCAATGTTCTGATTTTCTTCAAACTAGATTCGGCCACGTTTGCACGGGAAACAGTTGATTAATGTGGCGAAAAAAACACGACGATGACAACGATACACGATGTTGAAAACATCTTTTCTCCGTACACACTGTCGGATTGTGGATCTGACGGTTGCGATTGAAAGGTTACATTCTCAGCTTCCGATTGGCGGTCTCAAATTGAAAATCCGACAAGTGTGTACGGAGAAAAGATGTTTTAAATGGCGAAAAAAACATTTACTCTAATTACGATTCGCGGTGTACTGTACAGCAGAGGTCGCAAAAGTCAAAAAAAATCATACCCGACACCGACCGTTTTTTTTTTTTTCAAAATCTGAGTAACCGACCCCCGACCGAGTTTTGTCACGCTCCAAAATTGTTAACCGTTAACCGACCGTCGTTTACGAAAAAAAAAATTAACCGAATCTTGATTTTTCGTGACTAACCGTGCCCGCCCGTAACCGAAAAAGTACAAAATTAATCAATGTACGACGGAATAAGCCAATATTTACGATTTGTCGCGTTCCTTAAGATTTGCGAATTAGTTAGAGATTTCAATGCAAATATGCCATTACTCCATTTTGGGATTGTTTGTTGACAAGAAACTCTATATTCTTAACTCTTAAATTTCCATTTATGAACAAGTTCGATCCCTTATTATTGTCTCAACAGTAGCGGCAAACACAAAAATATCTACTTCATAGACTAGTAGCAAAGACTGGAAGGTACTACGTCTACCATGTCACGCAAAGACATGCAACATACCATAATGTTTAAAAAATACAGTACGTCATGACAAAACAAATTAAAGTTGTTGACAAGATCATGGGCATTGTTGATATATACAATTGTCACAATCTAAAGTAACAATTTTGTTTTTATGCATTGGGACACTTGAAAGCCATGTGTGGAGTATCTTATTTAGAATACAAATTTAAGTTCACTAAGTTAGAATTACTTAGGGAGAGACACTTAGCAAGATAGCATTTAATACACAAAGAAGAGAACGAACAAGCGAACTTTACTTGTTCCTAAAGTTGGCATGTATTTAAAATGCCTAAAAATGCTAATATCGCACACATATGCGAGCAAAAAGTGGTACTACCTAACTTCGAGTATCGCTTGGATATTTAACCACATAATTTTGATTGCAAATTAGCTCGATACACATCACTACACAGTACAACTATTCTCAAAAACAAAATTACAAAAAGAAAAAAAGATGAAATTCGTGTTGTGTATCGGGAAATGTTTATCGCGATGGATTCGATATATCGAAGAACGGTCGTCAAAAGGGCCCGATACATCGTCGAAGGACCACAATAAATATCTCAATATATTTTAGTGGGAGGTATCCAAACAAATGTAGTACTTAAATCGACCTTAAGAAAAGCAATACGGACACCCCACGCGCCGGCCGGACCGTCAAAAAGGCGTGATACATCGTCAAAGGACCACAAAAAATATCTCGATATATTTAGTGGGAGGTATTCAAACAAATGTAGTACTTAAATCAACCTTAAGAACAGCAATTCGGACACCCAACTCGTAGGCTGACGGCTCCCCACGAGGTGGCTTACTTGAATATTTTTTCAGCATACCATCGTACGGAGGTTTCACGAAATATATGGACGCGATATTGCGATATTTGTGACTACCATGCGATATTCACCTTATGGATACACCGTAACAATATATTGATATTCGGTAGCTTAAAGAAGGTACACATCGAGTATCGACAAAAGGCTTTTTAATTCTTTATGCATAACAATAACAAATTTGATTTAGTAATTTACGACACGGGGTTGTCCCTATTTGTTGAAGTATCGACTTTTTCATGTTATTTTCCCCCGAAGTTTAGTCCCCAACGAGAAAAACTTTAGCAATTGAGAAAATCAATTTTACAACAGTACAGTGAACATCAATTCGATACTTTGAATGTACTCTATGTTTGACGTCATTTGAAAGTATTTTGGCGTTTTCTTCTTTTCAATCCCTGTGCAAGAGAATTTAGTCCATCAAAAACCTTCAACAAAAACTACCTCGAGGGGTGATTTTAGTTCAAGTATCACCCAAAGAATGAATGAAAAATGAACCATGCACGCGCCACACGAGTGGGAAAATTTTAGGACGAGGGAGAGTACTCGTTATTTTTCTCCCTACCTGTCACGAGCGTGTACGGAAAAAAATTGCAGGGGTCTCGGACCTCCATATTCATTCATGGGTCCTTCGCGGAATTTTGCGCCTTCGTCGCCTCTCCCCTCTCCCTCTTATACTATCACTTTTATCTCACACTTTTTAGAATGAGGCGCGACAATACTGGTATGAAATGAAAGACATTTGAAAAATAATTATTTTGATTACCTTTAGGTGTATTTTTATGGCAGGTCGAGTGAGAAAAGTAGAAAAAACGAATCGGGTATCCATGGCGGAAAGTTCTTGAATCGGTGATGTCAACGTTGTCACAAGTGAGCATGGCGTCACAATGTCACAAAATTCTAAACGTCTACAATGTCACAAAATTCTAAACGTCTACAATGTCACAAAATTCAAAAAATATAGCCGTCTACAACTGTCGCTGTTTTTGCTGACGTCACCAGTTTCGTATACGTCTTCAACCGTCACAAAGTTGTACCTCCATCTACAACCGTCACATGTCAATGCTCCGATTTCATTTTCGCACATTGGGACGCTCTTCAAAGTAGTACGGAGAATCTTCACTACAGTCCAAAATACTTTACATGGGGACAAAGCCAGCTTCGTCACTAGTACGTAACCGTAACAAAATTTGTCGTTTCTGCTCGTCTCTACACGCATGTTATCCGGCAACCTAACCGCCGACCACACTTGCCAAAGACCTAAGTTAAAAAACCGTATTTCGCACGTGTTAAACTTCACACGTGTGAAATTCAGCACGTGTGAACCTTCCAGTCACTACACCGCGCATCGTTATTAGTGTCAAGGTTTAAATAGTGTGGAAGAAAATATACCGTCATTGACGCTAATTCAGATTTTTTTTATTTTTTTTCAAAAGGTGTATTCTAATTTCGGCGTTTATGCTAATTTGGGAACAGCAAAAATGGAATATTCGTCGTACGATTATACACATTAATATATGTATCCGTACAAAATATTAAAAATCGTACGCCGTCGTGAAATTTAAATATCCACATGTAAGACTAATTTACGGGTCAGAACAATCCCGGTTTTTTAGCGCACGATCCTATGCGTGCGCGTCTGATTTAACTCATTTTTTGTAAAATTTTCACTTGAAAAGGTACATTTATGTACGGTCGGACATCGACCGTACACCACCGTTGGCCGGTTAACTGAACAAAAATTTTATGGCGACGTACGGAAATTTACTAAAAAACTGGTAAACATGGAAGTGGAAAAGGACGGCGGACACAAAAGTACATCGGACGCAAAATAACATTCTGCGCGCCGCCGGAGTCGAACGGACGACTTGGAATGAGAAAACACGAACGGACGGGCCAGCGTGAGCGCCGGCATCCCGGAATGGCTCTTTTGGCAGCTTTTGCCAAAAAAGCCGACAGATTGACACGTGGCAGGTACCCAGTGGATCTCAAGGAATTAAAGGACAAAGCCATGGCGTCGGATGTGAAAGGTACATCGTTGATACTGGATCCGTATCAAAATCGTACTGATTTCATGGCGGCTACGGTACTTTCTATGCTTGTACACGTCCGGAGAATATGATGTACAGTTGAGTGTACAGACCGTACATTTATTTGTACGGTCCGTACATTTATCGCCGATAATTATCGTTATCGGCATTATCGCCGATAAGTACCCGATATTATCGGCTACTTGTCGGCGATAAGACCGATGTCGATATATCGTACCGATATATTGATTATTGGCTACCCGAAAAAAGGCCCATATCGGTTATCGGCAAATCCTTACCGATACACAACACTACACCGCCAATCGCTATTAGAGTATATAACGCCAATTCGGTGCCCTTTTTTCAAAAAAAAAAACCTGAAATACAATTAATAGCGCTATTTAAGTACGTGGACCATAATCTGCCACGTCTCAGGTACTAAATTAGAATCAATAACGCTAATTGTTTTTTGACGCTAATTAATCCTTGACTCTAATAGCGATTGGCGGTGTACTGTACAGTACTGTACTCTAGTATGTGTTCAGTACAAGTGATTGGTTTAACCTTGGGATATCATTATATGGATTATATATTGTAGTTTCGTGTCACACGGAAAGAGAACGACAAATTAACAATTGTTAACGCCTCAAAAGGAATATTCAGTTGAAGAAAGCCTGGCAAAATGCAATATTGGGACCTTGTAAGGAACTTCGGGCTTCCGGCTCTCAGCTTGCCACATGGCAGAAATTCCAAAATATGTGGAAGACCTAGGTGGCAAAACGGCGCCCACAAGGCTACAACTACGTTCAGACTCGAGTCAAAAGTTGACGGCAGACCGGTTCGAAACATCGAAAGCTCGAATGTTTCATAATGCTGACCGGGTTCACTGCATCTTCAGGGCAATGCAATCATATTTTAGTGTTATTTTAACGGTTTTAGTGTGGAAATCCGGATTGTACGAAAGCTAAACAAATTTTTACACTTGACTTGCGTACCTGTTTTAGCATTAACCAATCAAAGTACATGACCCTTTTTGTTTTTTCTTTTCAATAGTGGACCGTACTGTACCTCAATTGACGATCGAATTGAGAAATCGTTAACTTGTCAGTTGCCTGATCACTGGAACTTTCAACTGTTCAAGCTGAAAAGAGCCTACATGGGCTCTTTCTATCCACATATGATTTCTTACTTTGTACAGTAATTAATCCTGTTGTCGATGCTATATTACGTGTACGTCTCAAAATATCTTAAATAGATACCTAGCATTCACTGTACAGTTTCCGTGACTTGTCAAAGTACTGTAGATCCTTGACCGTTAAACAGGCAAACAGTTAAACAGTCTCCCCTTGCAGTGATGAACAACCAATCAAGCTGCCAAGCTTGGTGATGCAGAATTTTATGAGCCGATGCAATTATGCATAGGAAAGAACACAAGTCCAGAGTCCATTCTCCATAGTCCATGCAATATTGCAATCCATGCGACATAACTTACGTGAGATAAACTTTATGTGATATTAACTGTTCATAACTAACATTCTAGTAATAGTATTATTTTCAAGAGCATCACATACATTGTTTGCAGCAGAATTCAACTTCATCATCATGAGCTTCCTTCTGCAAGAGACTCTTGTACGGAACTGTGGTCTTCACTCCAAGCTACACTTGGCAGATGCATTTAGGAGGCCTCAGCAAATCATGGTACTGTAGACTGGACTCCATTGTTTTTGAAGCTTCTTGTTCAAGTATACCTTAAGCATTGTAGCCTCATACAACTTACCTGTTTAAAATGCTTCTTTGTGCTTTTAAGATCAATAAGGAAGTTTAGGATCCTTTTGTGTTCTTTGTTTTCACAGATTAGCTCTTAACATTTACCAATATGTGAAGATCAATTTACTTAAACCTGGAATTTCTCCCTTCTTATTTTTAAACCTCCACCTTGATAAAATATGAAACCTTCTACATTCATTATTTTATGCCTAGCTGAACTGAAACAAAGTTCTTAATCACATGATCACACTAATTCCTGTTTCTTTTTACTTGTTAACATTGTTTTCTTCAGGCAACATCTTCGACAAGTAAATGTTACTTTTCCGATAGAGCCAAAAGTCTGGAGCAAGGATCCCAAGGCTGTATTTTTGTCAAACCAATGTTAGGGTCTCCCTTATCTTTTTCTCAAAAAGGTTCCCAAAGTTTGGGAGCAGTAAATCGGAGATTTGATTCAATCCAAGTCAAAGCTGTGGCCAATACCAGCACCAGTGACACGTCAGCAAGGCCAAGAACCAGTCGGACCAGTCGGTCATTCAATACTGAAGGTGAGAATAAGAACAATGTCTCTTAGTAACGGGCATTAGTTGGGGAAACCAATCTGTAGGATTGAAGAGGGTAAGGATACTACATTGTATATCTCTATTAGTATTGATGACACTAAATCAATGGCCTTGAATTTTACTCCTGGAACTTAAAATAGTATCAATGACACTAGTTTTTTCCCTTAACGCTATTTTTTTAAACGGTGCAGAATCGGCCACGTCATTTGGAACTGAATTAGAATCAATAACACCAATGTAAACACCACGGTAATAGTTCCATTACTCTAATAATGGTACACGGTATATTGTGATGGATGAGGGAGAAAGGTCTATTGATTAATAAAAATGTTTAGTTCACACCGTTTTTGTTATTTGATCGAAAGCAGTTGAAAATTGATGGCTTTGGGTTTCAGCCAATTGTAATGCATTGTACATTTATACAAAAGACGCATATAGGTCGGGTTTTGGAGGTAAGGTTTTCAAATAGAATACTTTCTCAGGTGGATTGCTGGGATTTGGGACAATTTTATGCTTTCACGACAAGTTTTCACGTCATGGATGCATGTTAAGAAATGTTAAATGCATTAAAGCGTGTTTGTACAGTTAGAAAATTGAAACCGACATTTGGATTTTGATACTTTGATGCGCGAGAAGGTTTATAACCATGTTCGCAACTTGAGAGCTCTCAAAATGATTAATGGTAGGCGGTTTAGTAAGGACGTCTAGATAGGACTGAGTTATGAAATCGTGTGGCTTTTCGACTCTCAGACTTCATTCTTTTTTTCCGAATTTACCACCGGTTTGACAAAGGTTCACCAGACTAAACTAAGCCTAACTTTTTGAAAATGTTTGATGAAAGTGTCCATTGGCTGTCGTGTACATGAATTAAATTATTCCTCCAAATGTATTCTAGTGGGCCTTGTTGAATCAAGTCTTCAAGGCAACTAAGTCATTTTGCAAAGCCTTGAGCGGTTCACTGGAGTCTTTCTGTAAACAATTGTTTTGTATGATAATATGAAGTCAGAATAACGACATTCTTAGAAAATTTCCAGCGGATGAAGTCAACTGAGGACGTTTTGATAATCTATGCAAGTGCGTATTTACTTTGATGAACCTTCCTCCTTTCTCCTTTCTCCTCTTCTTCCCTTCTCCTTCCCTTCCCTTCTTCCTTTCCTCCCTCTCCCTCTCCCTTTCTCCCTTCTTCCTTTCTCCTCTCCCCTTCTCCCCCCGCCACCCCTCTCCGGGCACCCTCCCCCCCTCCACCACAAAGTTTCGAACGATCCAGCGGATATTTCTGCTTCGAGCCTCAATCATCGATCTCTTAATTTTCTCCACAATTTTTTTTTTTTTTCCGTCTTCTCCTTTGTTTTCTTCCTCACAATCTTATTTTTCTTCCTCACAATCTTATCTTTCTCCCTCGCAATCTTATTTTCTCCCTCACAATCTCATCTTCCTCCTTCACAATCTTATCTTTCTCCCTCACAATCTCATCTTCCTCCCTCACAATCTCCTCTTCCTCCCTCACAATCTTATCTTGATGGGAAACGGGGATGGTGTCAGAAAGACAACGGAAGTTTTTGGAACTTGTCGAGGAAATTGGTCAACTGGCTGTGAAGACAGGTCCACGTGGAGCAGTGAGATTGGTTCAGGGAATACAGGCTGTGGCTTCAGTTGGTTCTGAGTGGCTCTTGGAGCAAATTCAGGTGAAGGGTCAGTTTGCTATCGATTTCACTGAGGGGAGAGAGAGGGAGGAGAGGGAGATGGTGAGAGAGGGAGAGAGAGGGAGAGGGAGAGAGAGGGAGAGAGAGGGAGAGAGAGGTAGAGAGGGGGAGAGAGGGAGAGAGAGGGAGAGAGAGGGAGAGAGGGCAAGAGACAGAGAGAGAGAGGGGGAGAGCGGAAGTTAGTGTAGACATATTTGCCTTCCAAATTGAGTTGGTGGGTCGTTGTTTGCTATCAAGTTGTTTTTGCGCTTGGAATTGAAAATTATTGTATACTTGTTTTCTGCGCAAACTCAGGTGAAGCTTTTTGCTATCGACTTTTTTTGCACGTTTTATTTTAAATTAACATAGACATTTCTCCCTTGCAACTGTTTCTTTTGGAAATGTTTTGGTTTGCTGACTTTTCCTCTCACTTTTACTCTACCTTAAAAAAGTTTTTGAGAAAGTCAAAGGAGAGCGAGTCAATGAGTCGTGCACATGCGTCTCAAATTCTTAAAGCCTCCATTAAACATGCCAATCGCTGGATGTTATTTAATTGTATATCATGAATTTCAAAAGAATTGAACTAAAATTGTGCTTACTAGACATAGTTTTCAAACATGTCTTCTGCAAATGAGAACGTGCAAACCAACTTATGTTTCTAGTTGGTTGAAACTAGAAAAACGTCAACCATCTGTTTTTTATTGTTATTATTATTGACTGTTATTCTATTTTTGCTGACAGACAAACCAAAGAAGAAGACCAGGACAGGCCCCCCAATTTGATGTGCCTGGACCGGCCGTACTTCGACGACTTTTTGAGCGACTTGGTGCCACTTACATTAAACTTGGACAGGTCAATACTTGAAAACTTGGGCATTTTATGCTTTAATACTGTTATATCTAGTGTTCTACGTGTCATGGGACTCGTGAAAAGGTTTGAAACTTCGAAGTGAGAAAACATTTGAACTTCGCTGCGTTGTTTTTCTGTGAAATATGTATAAGACATGTCGTAACTTTTACAGTGTTGTAGTCAGGTTTTCCTTCTTGACTGTTCTTTTATTATTCCAGTTGTCTGTTGTAATAGAATACTCAATTGAACAGCATGTCTGTAATATCTCATGAAACAGGGGGTCCTTTTTTTTCTGGTTCACTCTTCTTCAGTGTACTACACCGTGTATTGCTATTGGTGTTAACTCTAATAGCAATACACGGTTTAATTGTTTACATATTAAACTGTCTAAACTGATTTTTTTTGCAGTTTATTGCATCAGCTCCAACACTATTTCCAGCTGATTATGTTCGTGAGTTTCAAACCTGTTTGGATAAGACTCCCCCGGTTCCCTTTGACGAAATCAAGGCGACAATAACTCAGGATTTAGGACGTCCCCTTGAAGATATTTATGAATACGTTGATCCAAAGCCTTTGGCCACTGCTTCTATTGCTCAGGTACTTTTCATACTATTTTAAAAATGTAAGGCAAGTATTTCGGTACTTTCATGTAAAATTCAAAATCTAAGGCATGTATTAAAGTAGGCATGATATGATGCAAGTTTGTAATTTTTTTTATTTTAATTTTTTGGTTTGGAAAAGGTGTTTTGCATAGCTGGCCGTTCTAGTTTTTTAGCAAGAAAGGTCAATTTCTCAATTTTGTTGATGCCGAAATGGAGAGTTAAGCTTCTTTGTTTTTCAGAAAAAAAAATTGAGGAGACCTTGAAAATTGATACTCTATGGAATTTTACGTCCATTCCCGCTTTATAGCAAGAAAGACGAAGGAGCAGAAAAATTGCATAATGGAAATGCACATAAAAGATCCATGTGAATTGTACAATAGAGTATTACATCCATTCTTGTTTTCTGGCATGGAAGACGAGGAGGTGAAAAGTTAATGTAATTGATTTATGTTGGGATTTTCGATTCATTTTCGTCTTCTAACAAGAAGGCTCAAGAGATAAGCTGGAAGGAACAGAAAATTCTCAGAAGAGTTGTTGTTACAGAAGAACCCTGAGAAATCTATTCATGGGTGGGTTTTTGGTCAAGAAAGCCGAAGGGAACAGCTGAAAGAAACAGAACATTCTCATAGAAATTCTCTGGGAATTAAGTATTGAATCGGGAACTGAATTGAGAATTGAATTGAGTATTGAATTGAGAATTGAATTAAGTACTGATTTTGAATTGAATTGAGACTTGAATTGAGAATTGAATCGAGACTTGAATTGAGACTTGAATTGAGAGTTCCTTTACGGTGGGTTTTAGGTTCATGCCGCTCGACTGAAAGGCAGTGGACTTGAGGTGGTCATCAAGGTTTTGAAACCCGGCGCAGAGGACGTTCTTGTTGCAGATCTCAACTTCCTTTATGTGGCAGCCAGAGTTTTGGAGTTTTTGAATCCGGAACTTGGTCGAACTTCTTTGGTTAGTATCGAAACCTACTCCATTGGTTTATTGTCCCTCCATCCGTTTGTTGTCCCTCCATCTGAAGTTTTTCTTTCAATGAAATGAGCCGAGGGAAGCGGGTTTAGAGTTTCAAGGGGTAGTTTATTTTGCTGTTAGTTTGGAACGTTTTTGGGATTTTTGCTTTTAAGAATAATTTTGTTCTCTCTGTTTGTGTGTTCAAAATTTTTGCTTCAAGTTCAATTCCGGTAAGAACAAGCTTGCAAGCTTTAGAATAGCTCAAATCATGTGTCGGTATTAAAGGAACCATTATTGTTCATGCGTTAGAATAAAATCACTAATTTAATATTGAGTGACGTGGCGGCATGTTTTATTAGGAGTCCAATTTTTCAGCTTGTTATCAACACTACACTGTGAATCGTCCCGTTTTTTTTCTTTTGGGCCTTGGAACGTAAATGAGGGTTCTTACATTGTTTTTCTTAATAAGTCGCTCATTATCGCTCACGTCATTCATATTAAAATTAGTATTTTAAACATTGAAACAGTCCTCTATGAGCTATTTCTTTAAAAATGTATTCACTGTGTCCTTCGCCTTCGAGTAAAAAAAAACACACAAACAAGTGCAATTAACTCCAATGACAATGAATGTTTAAGTGATAAGAAAATGAGACTTATAAAGTTGACTTGCAGGTTGGGATCGTGGGCGATATCCGGACATCTATGTTGGAGGAAGTGGATTTCCAAAAGGAAGCTATCAATATAGAGAGTTTTCGTAATTATATTGAAGCTGTGGGACTCGCAGACCAAGCAACTGCCCCAATTGTTTACCGCCATTGTAGTTCAAAACGAGTTCTTACCATGGAACGTCTCTATGGTGTGCCGTTAACAGACCTTAACGCGATTCGAAATATAGTTTACAATCCTGAAGCTACTCTAATTACGGCGCTTAATGTATGGTACGTTGACTACATCCAGTGGTTTTTCTCATATTGAGTTCTCTCTCTAGTTTCTTGCCGTTAGTTTCACCTACATTGTAACCAAAGGGATATGTGGAATTTAACGATAGTTGAGGCTTTTCCAATACTGAAGAGTTAAAGCTTTTGCCTGAATGAAAATTCCTGAAAGTTGTTGCACTCAGTCAGTGAGTTTTTCTAAATACAAAGTGCATTTGACATTGTAGAGGACTGACAAAAAATACGATGCTTTGACTTGGTACCTTACATATCTTGTTATATCAAATGGATGGAAGATTGAAAACAGTTATCTTACGAATCCTTGTACAAAGGTGGGACAAAGTGAAAGGGCGTTTGGAAGTTTCATTAGAGCATGTGGTTCTTGTTTTCGTTTGGTTCAGTTTTTTAAGCCACATAAGTATGTTGGATAATAGTAACAAATAAATAAAAAAAAGGAGAGACAGAAAGAGTAAAAGAAAAGAAGTCTCCAGAAACAAAAATCATATTGTTAGTTTTCTTTTTTAAATTGGTAAACACTCTATGTCTATATCTATTATGCTTCACCCATGTTTGTTTTACTAACATTTGCTACCATTAATTTATGTAGTTAAATATGTACTTTTATCGTTTTTGTGATTCGCAGGTTTGGCAGTTTGGTTGCTTGTGATACCTTCCATGCCGATGTCCATGCTGGAAACTTGCTAGTACTCAATGATGGACGTGTGGGATTTATCGATTTTGGTGAGTTTTTCATATTTTTCAAACATCACCGACATTTTCGCACCAAAAAAATAAAAAATAAAAAATGAAAATTCTTTCGACATTTCTTTTTAGGCATATTCTCATTTCCATTCTTTTGGACATGTTTTGTCATGTTATCGGAATTTGGTCAAATATCGGGTAACACGACCAAAAGATGACCAAAACATGACCGGATTAGAGGTTTTTTTGGGTTTTTTAGTGTTTTACTTACATCTTGTTAATCATGGTTCAGTCATCTTTTGGTCTTTTTTTGCTCATGTTACCCGATATTTGACCAAAATTGGGTAACATGATTAAAAGATGATCAAAGAATGGCCAAAAAACTGCAAGGGAAAATATCCCTGGTGACATGTTTGATAAAGTCGTTGTTTCTTTTCTGTCCACCTTTCTTTTTCGTTTCCTTTCCTTTCCTTTCGTAACCATAAAATCACTTTTTGGCAGACATGTTTTGCTCATAGGTTTTTCATCTTACACTCTATTTATCTGATGTGGGGCTTGTGAGAGAGAAAGGAATTTTAGTGTGTTGAATAAGAGTTGTACATAAGCCTTCTAGAAAAAAGTATGCGAAACTCTTCTGGTTTGTGTTGGAAGATTAGACTTTGATAGAAGCAATCTATACTTAGAATTCTAGTTCTGATTTATAATACAGGAATCTAGAATGCTGTAGCCTGTTTTCAGTATCTAGGAAATAGGTATTTCAGTTTGAGTTTTCTTTTAGTCAGATTTCTTTTATGTACCTCAGGTACAATCAGAATCCGGTGAAAAATCTGTCTATAAATCTTGACCGCAGCTTTTGAGTGAAGGGTCAAGTGACCCTTCAGGTTAGGAAAATTCCTTTAGAAATTCCTTTATTCTGAGAGGTCACACTCGGGATATTTTTCCCTTTTTCTATTTAAACTCTGTTTTGCTTTCTTATTAAATCAACTCAGTAACCAGACTTTTTTGTCATTATGTCTTCACCTCTAATAGTTTCTTTAACACCAATCGTGTCATTGTGATAACAAATAATTTCAAAAAAAGATATTTAAATAATGTCTTATTGTTATGAACAGGAATTGTTGGGCGAATCTCTCCGGGAACTTGGGTGGCGGTTCAAATGTTTCTATCATCGGTCGGTTCGGGAGACTATGGAGCCATGGCTATGGCTCTATCTCAAATGGGAGCCGCAGATGAAGTGGTTGATATCAACGCTTTTGCCCGCGACTTAGAGCAAATATTTACAGCCGTGGAGGTACATATTGAATGAAAAATGGGAAAATATATAATGTATTTACAGCTGTGGAGGTACTTATTGAATGAAAAATGGGAAAAAATATAATGTATTTACAGCCGTGGTTGTACTTATTGAATGAAAAACGGGAAAAGGTTTAATGTATATATAGGGGCAGCAATATAGTGTCATTGACGCTAATAACAATACATGGTGTACAGGTGTACTATGGGTACACGGTAGTGACACTAATACTGAGTTGCAGATGTCTCAATTTGGGATTACACACTCTGTAAAAATGTAATGTTTCAAGAAGAGACTCACATTTGGGAAATTGGCTTTTTGGGAATGTGGGAAACTGGGGTTTTGGGGTTTTTTAGGAACTTGATCCTGAGGTTTTAATTACCGCTACAAGGGATCCCCGAGGAACATCTGTAGCGGCGTCACTTGCAGTTGACGAACAACAAGTTAATGCACTTTTATTGAATGTGGTAAGATTTGCCTTTCTTTTTAAACTTAGTCGAGTTCGCTTCTTTTTGTGGTTTGTCTCTTTTCATAATTTGCCTCTTTTTTTCATTTCCCTTTTCTCTCTTTTTCTTTGGACGAGCCTGTAGGATTTTATTTCTGTTGGGCACATGAATATTGTGGGTTTCTGTGCTCTCTAGCTAAATTTCATATGTTAATGTTTGTCTGTAAAATCCTTTTTTAAGAGTAGTTTTTGTTTATCTCAAGTGATGGCATCCATACCAATTCGTGAACAACTTTTACCTAGTGGACTTTCTTTATTGTATAAAATGCAGATTCGTGTGAGTGAAGAATATGGCCTTCGATTCCCTCGAGAATTTGGATTGTTATTGAAACAACTTCTTTATTTTGACCGTTACACCCGACTTTTAGCCCCAACTTTGAATGTCCTCGATGACAACCGTGTGAGGATAGGACAAACAGAATCGAATGACTCGGGATATTCTGGTCGATCCGGATATTCTTCGAGATCAGGACCACGGTATGCTTAAATCCGGTTTCAATTTTTTTTTCACTTCCCTTTCTTTTTCGGGAACCCTTTTTTTTTTTCGGGTCTATCAAAGTGTGGTTTATCAAGTGTTAGAGACAAATGGAACGGAAAGTTTTGAAACGGAACGGAATGTTTTGGAACAGAATGGAATAGAATGGAAACAGAAGCAGAAACATGGAAACGGAGACAATGGAAATGAACAGAAACAGATACAGAGACGGAGACGGAAACGGAAACAGAAACGGAATGTATTAGTACTTTTTGTTTTCGCTTTTTGGTAACATTTTGTTTTATAAATTGGCATCAGGTGGATACTTGGGTTTCACACGTTGAGGCTGTTAGTTATTTTTTGGAAGGATTTTAGGTGTATTTATAAATATTAAAGTAGTTGGGGGGTATCAGGTGTACTTCTATTGCTTAAAGGGCAAGTGTATTGACAAATGTAATTAATTTTCTTGTAGAAATTTTGTACCGGGTGAAACGCACCGTGTTTTCTCTCCAGCGCATTTTTTTTTTTTTAGTTTGACATCTACTACCTTTTTTGTTGGACGAGTTCCTCTCTTGTATATCTGACCTTCTGATATTTGATCTCTCATCTCTAATTTCCAAACAAATCGATGGTATTTGATCTCTTATCTTTTTTTTCCAAACAGACTAATGGTAATTGATGGCTTAATCTCTTATCTTTTATTGTCAAACAAACCAATGTACATGCTTTAGTAGAAGCTCAGTTTGTTTTTTAACAAACTAGGAACTCAAAACAATTATTTTGCAATGAAGAGAGACTTGTGATTTACATATTGATATCAGGGTTTCACAGTTTTTTTTTGTTGTGTTTTGTTTTGCTATTCAAATATCAAAGAAATTTCTAATTAATGTGCCATTTCAGCACAATGTTAGGTCATTGTGTGTTTTGTTTTATTGCTTGTGTTGCTTTCAATTACTTTATATCGTCATACAGCCATGATAAAGATAAATAAAGATTCCTGTGACAAAGAGGTTCTATTTACCTCAAGTTGACGTAAAGTCAAGAAGAGCTCCTTAAGTTGACCTTTAGGTTGACCTTAAAACTATTTCAATCTCCACATTGTGGTACATACTATTGAAACCTCTTACCCTAGTGTAAACCAGTATGGTTCGCTCTCGTTCTCTCGACATCTTTTCAATAGAGTGAATGGCAAGAATAAAATACCATTTTTGATCTGAATTACAAATGAATCAACACTGTGATCGTTAAGTACTGTGAAATATTATGTATCATATTGAAATTAAACTCATTATTCTTTATGAGCGGCTTTTTGGACTGTTAATCCAAATGGTTGAGATGCAAAGGTGAGATTTTCTTACCTTTCGATTGATAGTATCAAAATGGAATTCGGAGATGTGTTCACGGAGAAAAGTTGATCTCATAGTGAAAAAAACGTTAACTCTAATAGCAAATACGGGATGAAGACGAAACGTGGTATTACGTTATGTTGAGGATCCGTCGACACATAGTACGAAAAATAATCAAAACATGAAAATAATCATGAACTGGAGGATAACCGTGACCGAGACCGTAAGCAATGCATCTGTTTGACGTTATTGCGATGCGACGTGACACGATATGAAACCCTAACTGTAAATAACTAAATACGCACAACAGGACAAGGCAGAGGACTTCTTCTACACCTTGCGTACGCCCGCATGTTGCGGAAAACGCGGTTACAATTTACAAATCAGAAGAATGCATCAAGTTAGGGCGGAAGTACAGAGGGTACTGTAAAGTACAATAGTCTGTACTTCAGAGGGTCTTTCCGTGTTCGCTGCATTTTTTTCGACACGCATGCGAATTTTGGATTTTTAGCCTGCTCTCTTCCGGATTCCACTTCGTCCAATAAAAATATGCCAGCGTGACATTTTCAGGCTACCGATTTTTTTTTTCCATTCAATTTTCAAACGTACGTAACAGCGGCAACTCGCGTCACTTGGACTTTCGGTGAGTCATAAAATATGTTTTATGACTCAGGAATTTACACGTGTCGACGTCGGAAATAATGCTCGACACTTATAGTGAAGTCTGCAGAATCCAAGCGAATCCTTGAATTCGTGCGAACGTCCGCCAGACAAAAAAATGTCAGAACGCTTAACTAATTTTCACTTCGATCGAAGTGTTTAAAGCTACATGGAAAACCATCTTAATACTTGCAAATGTCGCGGCAGAAATTCAGCAACCCGCCAAGAGATCAGAAAACAGAGAATCGTTTCTACTTTCTACTTCGCGATTACACCATTTATGGATTTGTCGATTTTCAATGTCCAATCCATAGTTCAAAAGTAGGTGAAAGTACACCCATACAATATGCCTATTGTACGAAAAAAAATACAATATACCATAGTTGTTCAAATCGCGCGATTTTTTTTATTTTTTCCGATTAAAACGTATAATTCGTGACTTTTGAATAAATCGAAAAAAAACGCGATGTACTTTCTGTCTAGAAAACTGAACGGCTAATTTAAGGAAACTGTACGGCATTATACGATTTCTGTACGGTTTTGTACGGTAAATGTACGAAATTTGGCGAAAAGATACGTTGCACTTCGTCGTACTTTCTGTCCGGTAAACTGAACATAAATTTTACGGAAATGTACGGAATTTTTCCAAAAATGTATGGACTAAATCGAAAAGATACGTAAAATGTACGAAAAATGTACAAACTGCGGTATATGTGAGATTTATTTTGTTTATATGTACGGAGTAGTACGGACAAAAATTCATTTACGATTTTTACTATTTTTTCAAAAGGTTCAATGCGTTTGTAACGTATAAATCGTCGCGATTAGATCGTTCGCACTAAACGCCTTGAACAACTATGTGTAAAGTTTAAAGGTAACGCAACGTGTACGGCGGTAATTTCAATTTTCTCGTACGGCTGCGTATTTTTTCGTTTTTTTCAAGTTATGGAGCAAAACGACAGAAAATAACTAACTTTAGCACACGCGAAAGTACCTTAAGACCGTACACATTTTCTGTTTGCCACGCAACCAAACATTGAAAAATGTCGGTGATCGCACGCAGATTTATGGTACGGAGCTCAAGTTGTTATAACACCGTTCAGGAAAACATTTCTATGTAAAGAATAGACCAGTTAACTGTAAGCTACAGATGAATGCTCTTGTCGAGCCAATGATATTTGCACCACGTATGCGGGCTTTCTCTCTTTAGGACGGCTGAACACCATTTATTAGCCAGGGAAGTTGGATAGCATGACACGTTGCAAAATTCATTTCATTGTACTGTCTCTAAATAACTTTGGATCTTTGCTTGAAAACTACAAATTCGTAAACGAATATAATGCAATCACACGTCGATTGCCCTTTCATTATCAAGAAAGAAAGAACAGAAAATTAGATAGCCAGTCTGCAACTGAGGCTTGAAGATAATTGTTTTTTATTTATGTTTAATTTTATGGCCGGATATCGTAGTTTTACAAGCGCAGTTTTTCATTGATTCAACAATACAAGATTCATTATAATTCTTTTATAATCTGCATAAATAATCTTTGCCGCTGCTCAAAGACATATTATATTTATAACTGTTGGAAGAAACTGCGACAGAAAGGACAAATTTGATTTTTTTTGTTTCCTGACCGACCACCATGGCTCGCAGATCTGTTGCAGCTCATCCATGGCACGATCTTGAAATTGGTAAGTTATGAGTTATAAGTAAGTTGTAGGTTGTATGTTTATATTTTTTAAGTAAGTAAGTTATAAGCTACAACTTATAAGAAGTTATGATGTACAAGCTAATAAGTTTCAAGAAAGTTATGAGTTTAGAAGTTATGAGTTTATAAGTTTTAAGTAAGTTGAAAGCTATAAGTAAGTTATAAGTTATGTTTATATGTAAATTGCTTTTTATGAGTCAATAAGTTTAAAGTAAGTAAGTAAGTCATAAGTTATAATTTGTTAGTCAGTAAGCTATAAACTATACGTAAGCTATAAATTATAAGTTTATAAACTTTAAGTAAGCTAGCTATAAGCTATAAGTTATGCGTATAACAGTAAGTAAGCCAAAATGTATGTGTTTATAAGTTTCAAGTAAGTTATACGTTATTAGTTTATAAGTCCTGAGTAGGTTATAAGCTAAGAGTAAGTTACGAATTATGAGTTTATAAGTTTCAAGGATATAAGATATAAGAAAGTTACGATTTATAATTTGTAAGTCAGTAAGCTAACAAGTTATGCGTAAGGTATAAGTTAAAAGTTTGTAAAATTTAAATAAGCTAGCTATAAGTTAAAAGTTATGCGTATGGCAGTAAGTAAGCTAAAATATATGTGTTTACAAGTTCCTGGTAAGTTATACGTTAGAAGTTTATAAGTCCATAGTAAGTTATATAAGTAAGTTATAAGTTATGAGTTTATTAGCTTCAAGTAAGTAAGTTTTGAGTATTTTATAAGTTATAATTTGTTAGTCAGTAAGCTATAAGTTATGCGTAAGCTATAAGTCATAAGTTTACAAACTTTAAGTAAGCTAGCTATAAGTTTTAAGTTATACGTATAACAGTAAGTAAGCCAAAATGTATGTTTTTACAAATTTCAGGTAAGTTATACGTTATAAGTTTATAAGTTCGAAGTAAGTTATAAGCTATGGGTGAGTTATAAGTAATGAGTTTATAGGCTTCAAGTAAGTAAGTTATAAGTGTAATTTGTAAGTCAGTAAGCTATAAGTTATATTTGTTGTCCAGTAAGCTATAAGTTATGCGTAAGTTATAAATTATAAGTTTATAAATTTAAATTAAGCTAGCTATAAGCTAGAAGCTATACGTTTAACAGTAAGTAAGCTAAAATGGATGTGTTTACAAGTTTCAAGTAAGTTAAACGATATAATTTTACAAGTTCTAAGTAAGTTATAAGCTATACGTAAGTTATAAGTTTTAAGTTTATAAGTTTCAAGCAAGTAAGTTGTAAGTAAGTTATAAGTTTTAATTCGTAAGTGAAGTAAGCTATAAGTTATGCGTAAGTTATCAGTTTTTAAGTTATAAGTTTATAAATTTCAGGTGAACTAGCTATTATTTATAAGCTATATGGAAGTTAGCTACAATGTATGTGTTTATAAATTTCAAGTGAGTTTTAAGTTATAGGTTATAAGTTTATAAGTTCTATGTAAGTTATGAGCTATAAGTATGTTATAAGGTATATGTAAGCTATAAGTTTCAAGTAAGCTGTACGTTATGAGTTTATGATTCAAAAGTAAGAAACTAGTCTTTCTTTTTGTGCTTGCAGAAAATTTAAAAGTTGAATGAACAAAAGGCTCACATAACTTTGCGAGCAAATAACGAACGTTTGCTCTTGCACCAGCTCTTGCTTAACCTTTGCAAAAGCCTGTCATTTTTCTGCAACATCATCGAACTGCACCGTGAATCACTATTAGCGCTGATAACATTATTTTGGTCGTGGCTTTTTTTGACCAAAAAACTCGAAATAATGTTAATAACACTAAATAGTGTTAATAACACTTTGTAAGGAATTGGATTTCCTACATTAAATTAGTATTATACATTATAATACCCCTTCAGACAATAATTCATCTACACTAATACAATAAATCTTTGCCATTTTTTTTTCTGGGCTCCCTAACATAAAATAATGCTAATAATACAAATTTTCCGCTCATAATAACAGTAGTTTTGTAAGCAGTCTAAACTTGATAGCAATTCACGGCTTCATTTCATAAATTTGTAAATTCTGGTCATGTTTCAAGTTTTTTGGAAAATGTCTATACTTTTTCTGACAGTGATTCTAAATGAATCCGTAAAACCTGAAACCTTCCTGAATGATTTTGGAGACCCTCGAGTTTCTATGTTACACCAAGAATTGCTTCAGTCTGTTTTAGTGAAAATAATTTATTGGACAATTTTTATTCTTATTGTTAAACGCTATTTTGTGTTCAGAGGATGAAAACAGAAAACCGAAACTGGTTTAGTGTTATTTACGTTAATATCATTTTTTTCTACCAGTAATCCTAAACCTTACACAGCAATTATGCAAAAAATTGTAGCAAATATGCTGTGTGACATTTTTTTAACAATTCATTCTTCTGTTCATATTGGTATAAGGCACATTAAATTTCATTTGACTACTCTCTTTTTATATATCAATACTATGTTTTGTCCTACAACTTCGTTTTCAATGAAGTTTTTGTGCCCTTTTTCAATCTTGCATGACAAAGAACAAGAATGGGAACGAGAGGGAGAGGGAAAGAGAGTGAGTGTGAGAGAGTGGGAGAGTGAAAGAGATTGAGAGAGAGTGAACGAGTTTGAGCGAGAGTGAGGGAGTCCGAGAGTGAGAGAGAGTGGGAGAGAGTTAGAGAGAGAGAAAGTGAGACAGTGAGAGAGTGAGAGAGAGAAGGAGAGAGTGAGAGAGGGAGAGAGAGATTGAGAGAGTGAGAGTGAGAAAATGAGAGAGAGGGCGTGAGAGTGAGAGAGTGAGAGTGAGTGAGGGAGAGTGAGAACGAGGACGAGGACGAGAAAGAAGGATAATGATATGAGATATTAATAATGACAATGGCAATGATAATGGTTATGGCAATGATAATGATAGTAACAAAAGGTTTATTGTCTGTCACACAGGGCCAGGAGCACCGTTAATCTGCAATGTTGTGAGTAATCCTTGAACAACATGGTTATTTGGGGAGGGGAGGAGGGACGGGAGGGGAGGGAGGGAAGGAGGGAGGGAGGGAGGGGGCGGGGGGAGGGGAGGGGGGGGGGAGAGGGAAGGGGGGGAGGAAAGGGGGGAGGAAAGGGGGGAGGAAAGGGGGGCGGGAAGGAGAGAGGAAGGGAGGGAGGGAGGGAGGAAAGGAGGGAGGGAGAGAGGGAGGGAGGGAGGGAGGAAAGGAGGGAGGGAGGGAGGAGGGAGGGCGGAGGGGAGGGAAGGAGGGAGGGAGGGAGGGAGGGAGGGAGGGAAGGAGGGAGGGGGGGAACGAGGGGCGGAGGGAGGGAGGGAGAGAAGGGCGGGTGCGCAGTCGGAAGACTTCTTTTTTATAAATTTGAATTCTTGAGGGCTCTTGTCATCGTTTGAATTTCCAGTCTTCTTTTTCTATTTCTTTGTGTTGCAAACAATCGCAAAGTAGTTTTTTGTTCGATGTTGTTGCCAGTCAATTTCTTTCATTTTTTATTTATTTTTCCTCCAGCTTACAGGGAAGCAGCACAGCTTTTTCGGTTAGTAAATTATTTTTATTCTGTTTAATGTGTTCAATTTTCTGTTGCAGGTCATTGAAATTGGAAAAGGAAGTAAAGTGAAATACGAGCTCGATAAAAGTAGTGGTCTTATTAAAGTGAGTACAAACTTTTCATCGTCGATTTTATTTATTTATTTATGTAATATATATATATTGTGAATGTTCTGCTGGTCTGTCTGGCTGGCACTAAAATTTTGCTGCTGAATTTATGGTTGTTTTTCTTCTCAAAAATTATCTTTAATTGTTGAAATAAATGATTATAATATGTGACACGTACTAAAACAAAAAACAAAAAAAAATGCAGATAAAATACACTCAACGATTTTGTAACCTATAGTAGGACTTGTCTTTCTTTTTTTGTTGTTTTGAGGAAAGGATACAAAATAGTGATGGTTTGGCTGTTTACAGTCAAAAGTCAACTAGGCCAACGTCTTGTCCTCATATTCTTGTAGACTATTATTGAGATAACTTTGGTTCTCCCTCGATCTCTCCAGTTTTGACGAAATAGTTTGTCACGGTTTTGAAGAAATGGTTTTCCATGGTTTTGAAGAAATGGTTTTCCATGGTTTTGGTGAAATGGTTTTTCATGGTTTTGGTTTTTTTTTTATTTCTTTTTACAGGTGGATCGAGTCCTATATTCTTCTGTGGTTTATCCTCACAATTATGGTTTTTATCCACGAACTCTCGGAGAAGATAACGATCCCCTCGACGTTCTTGTCCTTATGCAGGTTTTGAACAAAATCAAACTTCTAAAAGAATATATTTTGAAATCTGATTTCTCTCTAGTTCTGTTTGTAAAATATCAAACTTTTAAAAAGGGATTTTTTTTGAAACTCTCTAATTTTCTACCCTCTAATTTTGATTTCTCTCTAGTTCTGTTCATAAAAGATCAAACTTTTACAAGGATACGTTTCGAAACTTTCTAATTTTCTAATCTCTAATTTTGATTTCTCTCTAGTTCTGTTTCGTCATTCTTAACTTCATGATTTTTAGTTTCGTGATTCTTAATTTCGTGATTCTTGATTCAATGATTGTCAATTTGATGACCTTATTTCTTCTCTCTTTTCTCACAATTAATCCATGATCTCATGAGAGAGGAGGAGGAGGAGGGAGGAGGAGGAGGAGGGAGGGAGGGAGGGAGGGAGGAGGGAGGGAGGGAGGAGGGAGGGAGGGAGGAGGGAGGGAGGGAGGAGGGAGGGAGGGGAGGGAGGGAGGGAGGGAGGGAGGGAGGGAGGGAGGGAGGGAGGGAGGGAGGGAGGGAGGAGGAGGGGGAGCCCACACGGAATGGAAAGAATTAATGGATAAGGAGGCCGACGGAAAGTATATTGGCTGGAATACTCAAAACTCTTCACCCTAATCCATGTTTGATCTTTTCTGTTTTTCTCTGTTTTGATTTTAACAGTTTTGGGGTTTCTTTTATAGTAACTTTTAGCTTTCAAATCTTTTATCCTTTATCAATTTATTTTGAAACAGTCAACTTTTATTTATTTAATTGTTTCTTATTTTTTTTTTTACTTTTTTTTTCCTCTACAGGAACCTGTCGTACCAGGATGCTTTTTGCGTGCCAAAGCCATCGGTTTAATGCCCATGATTGACCAGGTAAAGTTTTAATGTACCTGTTACCAATGATAAATTGATTTTTTCAACGACTTTCTGAAGCTAAACTTCTAAACTTGGGAACTTCTAAATTTCTACATTTCTATATTCCTTATTTGTGAAACTGTTTGTTTTTCCGACAATTTCTGAAGATATTTGTTTGGGTCAATCTGTTATTGGTCGGGAGAAGCTGTTGTCTCCTTGCTATATGTTAATTGTTAAAATATTTTATTCCTACTCTTTTTACCAGATGTATATATGTAGAGAGGGACAGAGAGAGAGAGAGGGGGGGGGGGAGGAGGGGGGGTGAGGAAGCGGGAGGGAGAGTGGGAGGGGGTGCGGGAGGGGAAAGGGAGAGGGGGAGGGGGAGGGGGAGAGAGAGATCTGACTTCGAAAATGTATGTTTGTGGCTTTGGACTATTGACTTCAGAATTAATTAAGCATTGCATACATCATACTCACATGCTAAGAGCTTTATAAGTTTGTGAATGTATGTAATGATTACTGACTCTTGAAAAACAAATTTGAAATGTATCAGTCTGAGTGAATTTATTTGATCTATATCTTTTTAGCCGTTATGCTCTGAATATGGTTTTTGACTTCTGTTTTTCTTTGTTGTTTTTTATTCCTAAAAAATCTTGAAAGAACCCTGAAGAACCTGAAAGACTGTAGAAAGACGTTCATTCTTTTTTTCTTTCTTTCTTTATTCTTTTCTTTGTTTTGTTTCTTTGTTATTTCTTCGTCATATCTTTGTTATTTCTTTGGTTTTTCTTTGTTATTTTATGTTTTGCCTCAGGGTGAAAAAGACGACAAAATTATAGCTGTGTGTGCCGATGATCCGGAGTTCCGAGATTATTCCGATATCAAACAACTTCCTCCTCACCGACTCGCGGAAATTCGACAATTTTTTGAGGACTACAAAAAAAATGAAAATAAGGAAGTGGCGGTTCAAGACTTTTTGGGAGCCGAAGAAGCTCTGAAAGCGATCAGTCATTCTATGTAAGTGGGATAAAAATTATCTTTTGCTTTTTTTGTGAGATCTTTTGTTTTTGTGAG
>JBBHKE010001874.1:0-97500 GCA_037447655.1 Zygnema cylindricum | reverse complement strand
AATCAAATACAAAATACACCCAAAAAGACTAATAAATCTCTTCAAATTCGTACCCTAATATAATATAAATCCTTATAAAACCCCAGTTTTGACCCTCCATATTTTTCATGAAAAAATACAGGACCTTCGTTGAAATTTCTATCCAATTCACCTCTCTCTCCCTCTCTCTCTCTCTATCCCAACAAACTAGTCTTACAAATATTGGAACACTATTTATTTCTAGCAAAGAGAGGTAAATAAATAAACACCATAATCTTTTTTTCTTTTTCAAATTTTCCTGCCAAATTCACTTGACTAAGAATCTTAAAAACCCTTTTCTAAAAGTTTTGCGAATCATGTTCAAACCCCCGAAAGAATAAAGGTAAAAAACAAAAATAAAAAAATAAAAAAATCATTCGATCCAAATACAAGTCTTCAGATATTCTATCATTTAGTAAATATCGGCTCAATTCTCCCTTGATTCTCCCTCGGCTCTCCCTCGATTTCCCCTCGATTTCCACTCTATATTTCCACCTTTTTTTCAACTCAATCCCCCCTTTTTTCCCGAAAATTCCATTTGCTTTTCTAATTCAATCTCCACTAAATCTCCACTAAATCTCACTCAACTCCCGTCCCTTTTTCGTACCCATTTTCCCTTTGATTTTTTTTTTCTTTTTTTCTTTTTTCTACTCGATTCCTTAATCGCAACTGTGGCAATACTGAGAAAGTCCACAAACACAATATCCACTCTGGATAAGACTGGGAACTGAATTTCCGGGAGCTCGAACGAGACCCTCGTGAGCGTTTAAATTTTCCAAAAGATAATTGTTATCGAATATTCGAGAAGACGAACGAGTTTTGACGTCATCTGGTAACTGAGTAGTTTCCAAACTAACTGCGGTCGCCGTTCCGTTAGCCATAACGAAATATACGTTTCCGGGCGACCTGCGAAAAAGAAAAATAATAATAAGAATAAATATAATAAGAACAAGAATACGAATCATAATAAGAATAAGAATAAGAATTATACATGGTGATTATAGTAATAATATTTAGAATAATAAGAAGAATAAGAAGAAGAAGAGCAAGAATAATAATAGATCATATAAAACTAACACGAAACATAATGTTTTTCGAATTTTAATTTGCAATGTCCTTGTTTTGTTTTTTTTTCTTCGTTTTTTTTCTTCGCTTCCTGTCACCTGTTCGTAACGGTTTTGAAAAACTGAACAAATTTGCAAAAATAAATAAATAACTAAATCAGATCGAATCAAATCGAATTGAATCAAATCAAATCGAATCAAATCTTACTGGACGGTAAGGACATCGGATCCGAAATCCGCATCAGCCGCGGCCACCGCCATAGTGATAATGGTTCCGTTGGAGGGAATCAAAATGATTCGATCCAGATTCAAAATGTTTACTGGATTCTGATGCGCACAGTTGTCCAGCTCGAAGGAGTGAGTCACGGCGGCCGTCTGGGGAAAGAGGGAGGGAGAGAGAGGGAGAGAGAGAGAGGGAGAGAGAGAGGGAGGGAGGGAGAGAGAGATGAGGGGGGGAGAGGAAGTGTGAGTCCGGAGTTTGAGAAAGAGAGAGAGAGGCAAAGAGAGAGAGAGAGAGAGAGAGAGCTGCAGACTGAAAGGAAAAAGAGTCGGAGAGAGAGAGAGAGAGGGAGAGAGAATTACAGCTGCTTCTTGAAAAGAAAGAGAGGAAAAAACAGAGAGAGAGCGAGGAAGATAGGGAGGGAGGGAGGGAGGGAAAGAAGGACTAAAAATGCAGAATTTTCCGCTAACCTGAACTGCGTTATTAGTTCCCTTCGCCACAAGTATCCCTTTGTCCCCCTTCAACTCCATTTCCTTTATCATATTGTTTCCCACTATCACCATACTCAGAATAATTCCGCACGAAACCAAAAGCCAAACGAGTGCCAACAATATGATCCTCTGCAGCCACGTGGCACATGTGGCACGTGTCAGCATTTCCCTTGCAGCTTCTTTCACACGTGTGAAATCTATCTCACGTGTCCGGTTAGACATGCCGAATAAGGAAAAAAACGAAAACAAAAAAATGAATGTTTTTTTCTAAAAAAAAGTTTTTTTTTTTTTTTTTTTTTTTAGGGTTTCTTTTTTGTTTAAAGTGGTTTTTAAAAGAAAAAGGGATGAAAGGTTTTCATAAATTTACCCGCCAATTTCGAATTTTTCTCTTTAAAATTCCTTGGGTTCGAGCCGCGCTCAATAATTCTTCTTCGGTCAGAAAACCGTCGGGATGGTCTCCCTCCCATCCGGCTTGTTCCAATTGTTCTCGAATTTCGGTATCCAATCGTACGAGTCGGTGCGCAACAATCTGGAAAATAGTTTTTATTTTTAGTATTTATGGGGAGAAAGGTGGGCAAAAGTCCCTAGTTTCATTTCTGATTTTAGCGTTTATGGGAGAGAAAGGATTTTGTTGTTCGTTTAAGTTCATGTTCTTGGTAAAAAATAGTGTGGGATAGTAAAAGAAAATCATATTTCTGTTACAAAAACAAAGAAAAAAAAATGTTCGTTAGGTTATGAATAAATGTTTACAATTAATTTTAGCATAATTCCATACAATATAAGAACACTTTGCAAAATAAATAGTCAATTTCCTTGCATGTGCGAACAGTATTCTTAGAATAAACATTTTACTTTGCCAAGGAGGTTATTGCAGGAGGTTAAAACCAATTTTCCAAATCAATATTCACATTGTTTTATGCTTTAAGCTATTTACCTCCTCTCGTGGAAGGGGAGTCATGTCGTGTTGCATGCGTTCGTACTCCATTGCGTCGAAAGAAAGAAAAGTAAGTTTGTTACTTAGAATATGACAACAAAGAAGAGATGGTCAAAACCTAAGAAACAATTGGATGTTAAAATGTATACTTTGGTAGAAATTGAAATATAACGTAGAGGAAGAAGAGAAAGATAAGCTGAAAAATTAAGCTTGAAGTTTGAGCTTTGTCTTTGAGCTTCAATTGAGATTGAAAGGGAAGAGGATGATGAGTTTTTGGGGAAGGTTTGCCTTTTTGTAGTAGAACCAAATGGCCCACAACAAAAATCACCTGCGACAAACAACAGATTTCACCTGAAAATAGACCAGGGGGAATTGAGCTGAATAGTACGCTTCGCAGCGTCACTACAAAATCATAACACTAATACGACAAAAGATATGTTATTTGCTGCCGCCTGCGATTCTATGTACGGAAGATCGGCCTCGCAAAATTTTGGATTTTCTACAATCTGGAGGTTAAAGTAGTACGAAATTTGTCGTACTAGACAAGTGTATTCTTTACTTTTCCTACATCACGCCAAAAGATAATTTCGTTTCTCCTTTCTTTTGTCCTACCCGTGATAGTCGGCAATCGACAAATTAAATATTTGTACGCATTTAACTAAATATCGTGGATAGAAACGGGCTACAGAGAGAAATGAAGGCCGGTAAAGGCGGAATGCTCTGTCTTTTTTGCACCTTAAATAGTAACATCTATCTAATATTGAATCAAATTTAACGCTGAAGGCAATTTAGTATGCACCGATTTGTATCCGATTTCATCAAAATTGGACAGGTTCACTAATTCGACGCCCCTAAACTATGACCCTTGTATTTAAAATATAATAACAACAATATGTTTTTCTTTGCCTTGGTATAGGTACAATTTCATCTAATGCCAACTACACTAATATAAGAGGCATTTAATGGTGTACAACGTGAATCGCTTATGAAATAACACTATATCCGTGTCTTTAGATTTTGATCCTGGATCCTTAAATAAAATTAATAATACGATTTTTTTCTTTGCGTTAACATAGGAACGGTTTACTTAGTGTCAATGACCCTAATTTGGGCGTT
This sequence comes from Zygnema cylindricum, assembly GCA_037447655.1. Taxonomy (NCBI): domain Eukaryota; kingdom Viridiplantae; phylum Streptophyta; class Zygnematophyceae; order Zygnematales; family Zygnemataceae; genus Zygnema; species Zygnema cylindricum. The sequence goes on along the minus strand of JBBHKE010001874.1, from coordinate 93,657 downwards.
TTTTAAGTAGTGTATTGTGCAGAATGTGCTAGTCCATACAAAACTGTTCCTTTTATCGTACAAAAAAAGTGTTGGATACCGCAGTCAAAATGCGAAAGTGAGTGGCGCTGATACGCAAAAGCGCACTCAAATTCTATTCTTTATAATAAAGACGAGGGAACATCAAGCGAAGTTGTTCTCTCATGTTCAAAACATCGACTATGTCAACAAAGGCTATAACGACTACACTATGGGAATGTGTATCCAAATTACTATTTGATGCATAAATTAGCGTGAATATTTTGTTGATAAAAGGCCCTTTAACCCGAAATAGAGTTAATAACAATAATCATTTCTTTACAAATATTGTATCTTTACACTATCAGCGATTCATGCAGTAGTAGAAGTCAATTTGTGCGGTAAAAAGTCCCAAATTTTGATGTAGACATAAGAAATTCAATGGCATTGACAAGGAAAAACGCACTAAAAATTTACTAATAGTAGTAAAGACAAAGGGAATTCGCTCCAACTTGTTCTCACATGTTCTCACATGTTCAAATGTTGAATATGTAAACATATCTTATAGTCACTACAATGTGGGTTTTTTTATGCAAGTTGATGCTATGTATGTTAATTAGTCAAAATATTTTGTAATCTTTAAGTCAACCAACCCAAAATGACGTTAATAATGTCATTTGTTGGTTTTTGCGGTCTCGCGCGATACATTTCGTACGATCAAACTTATCCAATATACTGGTGTGACCAACAAAGCGACATGTACGGAATCCAACCGGCGATTTTATAAAATGCTTTATGCACGTAAACGCATCGAATCAATGTGTTATACAATGTTGTGGAAAAAGATATATGGCAACATTCTATTTAACCACACACAATTAGACATTTTATTCCAAGAAGGCACAGATTGATAAAAAACACATAGAAGCAACAATAACCGATTAAATACCATTTTATTCCTTACACTAGTAACTTTTTTTATACAAATAGTGATTCATGGTGTCGTGTTGCGAACAAAATTCAAACCTTTTGTTTTCGATTTTTTGATGCCTCGTGCTAAAACATAACGTGGTTTAATCACGTTTCTGTTTTTTGACCTGTTTTGTGTGAATGAAAGACCACAAATATTTTTTTTACCGAATCCTTAACGCCTCACTTAGAAGTGAGAGCGTTGGAGCTCTTATATTCAAGGGCCCACGGGCTTGATAATGACTACTGTAGGTAAAATTCCGACCAACAAATTGTCAACTTTGACATCATACTAAGATGACAACCTTGCATCGATTATTTATTGCATTGGCCCATTGTGCATATGCTAGTTAATTCATCGAATGTAACAACTCACCATTTATATGAAAAACAAATTGCGTGGCCACAAACTAAAAAGGTAGGAAAGTAAATGTTGATTTTGTAAAATAACAAACCTAAAAGACAATATTGTAATGACACGGTGCATTGATGAGAGACTATATAACTATTTTCAATGTGGCTGCTCTAAATAAGATAAAATTGGTTTATTAACGGACATTTGCGAAACTCTTTTTTTTTTAAAGAGAATGATGATGTCAACTTTTATTGTTTTTACGATATATATAAAATACAATGATTGCATTGGCTGGGTGGCATTGTACAATAAAACCAAATGGTTTGGGAAATGATTCATCAAGCAAAAAAATGGTATGAGTGAACTAGTCCAAAACCGACGAGAGTGAAAAACCGTACAAATTTGTGCGCAAAAAACAAATCACAACTAAATAAAATGTTGACCATATGTTTACAAAGTCTACAAAAGCAACAAGCATTTATAGTTTTGTTGGTTATTTTTTGCACGCCTATAAAAGTGCACTTTGTTTCAAGTAAGGCATCCCATGCTTAATAATTATTGGAGATAACAATTGTTAAAAAAAACATAATGATTATTATTGTTATTTTTTCATTTATCTATTTTTCATTTATCTATTTTGTGCTACGCGCGTTTCAAGTCGTAGTGAAATATATTAATGTTCCAATTTCCCAAAATGTCAAGAATGGTTTCATATGTTTATGATACAAGGTTTGGTAGGAGAGGTGATGCAAATCGGTAAGTATCGGTTAAAAAATTATTGGTTCCCTACCCAAGCTTGGAGCTGCAACCTTAAACACCAAAAGTAAAAAGCACAAAAACAATGACGAGCTTTATTCTACATTCAATTGTAAAATATCGTCCTACTTTTTCCTCAGTTGGTGTATGATATCGTAAAATTTAATTTACGATAAATCTTGACATTATTTGTTTTATTTTTTTACCATTAAGGGGTTGCGAACATAGGAACACTCTAAGAAGTACCACAGAGAACCTTCACTAAAAAACTTAGTAACCAGACTAAGTTGCGGTTACATGGGAACATACCCTATGTTCGAAAACAAAATCGTTACTTTAAAATGTGACGGTTGTAGTCGTGGGTACAATTTGCGACGTTATGATGTCATGCTTACTTGTGCTAACGTCGACGTCATTGATTCAAGAACTTTTGGCCATGGCTTCACAATTTCATTTTTTCAACTTACTCGACTTGCCATCAAAATATGCCTAAAGGTATATAAACAAATCAGTTTCCAAATCTCTTTAACTTATTACCGATATTGTTGTGTTTCCCTCCAAAAACTGAGAGAAAAAACTGAGTGTGAGAGGGAGAGGGAGGGAGGCGTCTTCACAGACTTCGCGTTTGCGAAATGGCATCCGTTGCTCGAGACCCTTCCGCGGCCGCTGTACTTACAGATTGCACTCTTTTTTGTGTAGTCGCGTTTTGGAAAAATGTTTAGAAATTTACAACATTTGCAAACACATAATCCTTTTCATTGTTCATCTGTGACTTTAAATAAAATCGACTCGCGAGTTGTTTCAGATAAAGTTTGAAGATGACGTTTCTTGACGTGACAGTGGGTAGAAAAGAGCAAGACGACAAGGTGCAGTACATTTCAAGTTTCACAATAACTCAAATTGTACTATGGTTTTCACAATTGTTTTGTATGTTTGAAGATTTTCTCGCTATATGCTCTGTTTTGGACGACAAAGACAATAAAAAACCTTACTTTAACACATAAGAACACTATGAAAAGTACTACGGAGAGTCTTCACTAAAAAACAAAGTAACAAGACTAAGTTGCGGTTACATAGGAACATACCCTAAGTGTCTAAAAAACTACTGTAGATTCACTCCGAAATAGAATGGACACATGGTGAATTCAAAGGGGATTCATCGCATAGTGTAAGGGTTTTAAAGTGTAATTAGTTTTGTTCATTTTTTTTTTTTTTCGGCGAGTTTGCCGGGCAGATGACTTTTGTGAAGCCGTCACGCAAATCTGAGAGCTGACGACAAATCGAAACTACCTGTACTTTTCTGACTACTTTCTAATCTAACATGAATTTCTTGTCGTTTAGTTCGAAAATTACAAGCGGGTGTGGTCTAACATATTTGGAGGGTGGATATGAAAATCCCCTATTATGAATTGATCCGATGCAAAACACAAGGAAAATTTGCATAAAACATACTTGAATGTTTTAGGTTGTTGGGACCGTAAAGGTTAAAAGTCTCGCCGGAAAAACTGTGTTTTTTTCCTAAAAGTTAGCGTATACTACAGCGCAATACATTGAAACTTGAAAGATATTCCAATGTTTAGTACACCGTCTATCGCTATTAGTGTTAATGATTTTTTGCCACTTAAAACATCTTTTCTCCATACACACTTGTCGAGTTTTGGATCTGAAGGTTGCGATTGAAAGGTAAGATTATCGACTTCCAATTGGCGGTCTTAATTTAATAACCCGACAAGTGTGTACGGAGAAAAGATGTTTTAAGTGGCGAAAGAAACATTAAAACTAATAGCGATACATGGTTAACTGTACGTTTCCCCGCATAATTTAGGGAATTGATCATGACAGTGACTGTTTTGGTTGCGCAAAGTCACTTACGTCACTTTGTCAAAAATTGTACGTTTGAATTACATATTGGTACTAATAAAGTATCGTTGAGTAAAATTTTGACGGTCAATCGGTTGAACAACTTTGACTTTCAAAATATTGTTTCAACCGCTTAAAATTTTGCCGCTCTTGAGGATGTCGACCGTCATAATAAAATTAGCAATTCACACGGCCGGCGAACGTTTACGGTAACAAAACTGCGGCAACCACATGTAAATAAAATGGTTGCAGACAGTCACTTTTTGTCTTTACGTGAGCTCCACGGTGAGAGCACTTACTCGCAAAATTGAAATTTAATCGTCTAAGCGTTACATTGAACTTAGACGCAAAATGAAACGAAACCTCTTTAAACTAAAGTACTATAAGTCTTGTACGGAAATATTAAACCGCACGAAACGAAATAAAGTTTGTACACTATAATAAAACGAACCGGCGTAAAAATATCAATTGAAATTAAATGAAAAAAATGCGCGTCGTCACGCGCGACGAAATCGAGCCACACTATCTACGATTCAACATTCTTACATTGACAGCAAAATTTCGTTTCGTGTGTTTTAATATTTCCGTACAAAACTTACAGTAGTTCAGTTTAGTTTACCAAAAGTCAAAGTTGTCCAACCGATTGACCGTCAAAATTTTACTCAACGGTACTTTATCTGTACCAATATGTACTTCAAACGTACAATTTTTGACAAAGTGACGTAAGTGACTGTGCGCAACCAAAACAGTCACTGTCATGATCAATTCCCATAATTTATTAGTTTATTTGTGAAAAGGTTTGAAAGCTGAATATATCATATGTACTTTGGTCGAAACGACAAACAAAGCTCAAAAAGAAGGAAATTGATGGAAAAGACAAATTTTATGGACAAAATCATTTCATTTTTGTACCATGAATTTGGCTGGAAGCGCAAAATCTTGTCGTTATTATCACTGATTGCACTCGTCGCAGGAGGTAAATTTTTGAAGCGTGTGAGATTTGTCCCTTGCTATTGCATAAAACGTGTTTGTCGTTTACGGCATTTCGAATCTTGCAGTTGAAAAACGACGAAAAGTACTCTGGTGTATCTACACCGCGAATCGTTATTAGTGTCAAAGTTTAAATAGCGTAAAAAAATAATTAGTGTTATTGATTCTAATTTAGTGCCAGAAACGTGGCAGATTATGGTCCACGTACTTAAATAGCGTTGCTAATTTAATTACAAAAATCATGTATACTAATTGTGGAAAAAAATCAAAATTTTAAGAACCCTAACTAGAGTTATATACTATAATAACGATTCGCGGTGTAGTGTCCTCACTATATGTACGTAAATGATAAGATCCCCTCCTGAATTCCATCTGGATATGAACAAGTGTACGGTAAATGATGACTTTTTGCACTTGTACAAGAGGGCAGTAGTGACACGTGTCACTTCTAGGGAAGTATGTAAGTTTTAGGGTGAATCTTTTGATGTCCGACTTGCTACAAAGTTGCTGAATGGTGTACGGACATTTTAGGAACAGTAATAATGTAATATAGTTTACACTACACCGTGTATCGGCTATTAGCCTATTAGTGTTGATATTTTTTTCGTCGCTTAAAAAATATTTTCTCCGTACACACATTTCGGATTATGAATCTGACGGTTGAGATTGAAAGGTGAGATTCTCAGCTTCCGATTGGCGGTCTCAAAATGAAAATCAGACAAGTGTGTACGGAGAAAAGATGTTTTAAGTGGGCGAAAAAATCATTAACACTATTAGCGATACACGGTGTATTTATTTAAAAACATTTATATAACTATATCTGACGTGGAGAATCGATACCCACAAGATTCTCTTTTTAGATATCTACAGTAGCTAACCGACAATCGCGGGGAAGAACAACTCCTTAAAAGACAAAAAGTCGCTAATAGTCTAGAACAATCATGCAATTTATTCTAGTTACTGTGGGCCAGTTAGACGCGTCAGGACAATCTCTCCTATTTTGTCGTATTGGACAGGATCTCGAAAACTGTGTACGAAACATTCCCCATATTCCGACCGACATTGGCTAAACGACAAACGGTAGTAGAAAACAAGTTGCTCCCCGCACATACATTTGTCGTATCTGTCATAATAAGGGAAAAATCATAATTCTGACAAGACAGCTGGCGCCTGCATCTAATCTCTGAACTATCGCTCATGTGTAGCTGTTGATCCACATTCCGACAAAAAATCCATACGATCTGAACTCGAATTAACTTTAACTGAAAATTTTATCTCTATTCCTGCCGCCGACAAGTACGATCCTGCGCCTTTGTCTCCGAATCCTTCGATTACACGTGGCCACCTGCGCCGACAAAAGTGACAGGTCACAGATTGTCACATGCAGATTGCGACAAACAAGTTGTAACCCCTGGCGCCTCTCCCGCCACCTGGTGTCGCACTCTCTCTCTTTCTCTCCCTCTCTCTACCTCTCCTTCCCTCTCTCCCTCTTTCCACTCATTATGAAAGCAAAAACATTCTCACTCTTCACTCATCCATTCCCTCCCCTTTCAACGAGAGAGAGAAAGAGAGAGAGAGAAAGAGAGAGAGAGGAAGAGAGAGAGAGAGAGGAAGAGAGAGAGAGAAAGAAAGAAAAAGAGAGAGTGCGAGTTAATTACTCATCAAATACTATGGCGGGTCAACACCAATACAAGCCTTCAGATGATTACTCTCCCTCTGAATACTATGAGAACCCTCTCCATCCTTCCATGTTATCTCGCGGCGTCTCCTTCCGAGAAAATGTCGCGAGTCCTCGCATGCGGCCTCCGGCATCCTACGGCTTAGATCTTCCGATGGAGGCAGGGATAGGAGGAGGAGGAGTTTACGCTCAGTCCCACTCCCATAGTGCCGCCAGTGTGAGCAGCAGTCAGATGGGGAGTCCCCGTCGGGGCGCGGGAGGAGACGAGGTTCTTTTTTTTTTTTTTTTTTTTTATTCCCTTTGTTTTTTTGTTATATTAGTTTTTTTTTTTTTTTTGGTTTGGTTTCCACCTGCTAGAACAGAAGTACACCTGATTAGATGACAAAAGACTGCTGGTTGCAGATAGATTAAAAACATGAAAAAAGAAAAAAATTAAAAAGAAAACGGTCCATAATCTCCTTTCCCTAATCCCAAATCCCAAAATCAACATTTTACTTCCAACAGAAAAAAATCACCTGACAACAGAAACCACCTAAGTGAGTAAAAAACCTATGCTGGGTGTGGATAGTGAAAAAAAAGGTCCATCTAACAACTTCTTTCAGGCACCAAAATTCCCACCTCCTCTTCCAGCAAAAACACACCTACCTGCCAACAAAACTCCACCTGAAAACAAAAAACCACCTGGGTAAACGACAAATCTCTGTCAGTTAAAGATAATGAAAAAACTTGTCCTTCTGAAAAACCCTGTGAGGCACCAAATCCCAAATCCCAAATTCAAATCCCAAAACCCACTTACATCAGAAACCCCATCTTGCAGAAGAATCCACCTGACAAAAGGACAAATCTCTGTTGGGTGCAGATAGTGAAGAAGCTGGTCCGTCTGAACACCTCCCTGAGGCACCAGATGGAGCTCGAGGGTTGGGCTCCGGCCACCGACACCGACGGGGTTTTGACGGAGGAGGAGCTTTTGGAGGCCGCCAGGGCTCAGGGAGTTTTGAAACGGAAATCTGCCGCATGGAAGGTCAGATAACGACAAAAATTACCTGATTAGAAAACCACAGTTTGCTGATCAGAAAACGACAAGAAGTTGATTTGACGATGATTTTTTATTTTGTGATCTTCGGGGTTTTTTTGGTTTCTTATTTCTCTTCTGGAATAAGTATTGTTCTCACCCTAAATTAAGCATAATTTCTGAACTTCTAACCCTAGACCAATCGTAGAATCTTGATTCATTTAAATGATGAAGAGTTTTTACGAACCAGTTCAAATACGGAAGAATTTATTTTAAATCTGGACAGAGTTCCAAATTTTGACAAATTGTAACATTTCAATTTACGTTTATAAATTTTAAATTAAAATTGGGTGAATTGTAACTTTTGAAATAGATATAGACGAATTTGAAATAAAATTTGGATCATTTGTAACTTTAAAATCAAATCTAGGCAAAGATTAAAATTTAATTTGGTCGAATTCTAACATCACTTTAGATTTGGACCAATCATTGTGCAGTGGACAGCCATCGCCATCCTGGCGCTTGTTGCGGCCAGTTTTGGCATTATGCTCGGATTGGTCATTATTGGAGGACTTATTACTAGGGATGTCCGTACAGAAAGGCACGGACTTATGACAACCGCAAGTTCCGGAGAAATCGTTTCGGTAAGGTTTCAATACCTTTTTATTTAAGAAAAAATACATTTTTACAAAAAGACAGATTTCCTATTAGATTTAGGTGCTCACCTTAGCCCCTGGCCGAGGGCTGAGGTAGATAAGCCTAAATCATACACTAGAAGGTAGTGCCTTTATGTGGCTCACAAAGGGTTAGAGATGGGAGTAGAAATAGATGTAGACAATAGAAGAGGCAGGTTTAATCAGCTTTGAATAGGGTTATAAAAGTAGGAATTACAATTGTCACTCTGGACACTCTCTATCTAATTATACTGGATTCTCCTCCTAAGATCTCAATGTCTAATCTCTGTGATCTCTGTACAATGGTGTTTTCAATGAATAAAAGTGTTGCACATCATTGCGTACTAAATTGCTATGAAAGCTTGTTCTAAGAGAGATAATCTCTTCTGTGGAATGCTTGTTATTTGTACATGTGCACTCCAATCTTGTTGCTCAATGTGTGCACTGTGTGGTCCAATGACTACATGCCGAAATAGGTAATGTCAGCCGTCGGTGGCCGCTCCTAAATATGCGTCAAAATTTCCGCCAAAAAGTGTGTGACGTGGAATCGTCACTCGATTCCGTACGATTCGATCTTGCCGTCCGTACGATATCGTCCACCCGATTTCCGTACACAATATCGGAGCTCCGATATCCGTAAATAATATCGTCCGGGATCGCCTAAAATCAACACTCCCTCTCGAGCTCGTGTCGATATTTTCCTCGCTCCTCGATTTCATCGAATCGGTAATATGCGTTCGGCGATTTAATGGTACTGTACTTGCCGTGCTCCTCGATTTCAGCAAATCGGTAATTTGCGATCGGCGCCTTGATGGTACTGTACCTGCGTAAAAAAAAGTTATTTTCGTACATTCTGTTTTCTGTGAATCTGCAAAATTTTCGTTAGTACCGAGAAGATCTTGCTGTACGTGAAATTTTTGTCTGTTATGACCACCTGTGGTCCTTAGAATCCTGTCTGGTCGTACGTGGACCAAAATGAGCCGTATGTCGTACAAAGGAATTGCGCCGCTGGCGACTTTGTCCTTTGCTCCTGACTCCTCAATAGGATTGCTTGACGTGTAATCCACTTCGTTCGTGCGATCCTCCAAATTCAGGATTCGCGTAATATTCGGTGAACCGGAACCGTCGATTTCACTGTCGCGAAGTGAACCGACTTCAATGTCATAAATTGTCGCATGATCATCTTTTTGTTCGTGAAGCGTCGCGTGATGAATTTGTCATCGCTCGACAAATTCCGACCGCTCGATGCTTGAACATGTGGTCGCGATTGCGTCGCTCGAAATGTGCGATCATATTTTTCTTTCGCGAAGCATCGCGTGATGAAATTGTCGTCGCTTGACCAATTTCGATCGTTCGATGCATAAACCTGTGGCTGCGATTACGTCATTCGAATTGTGCGACCCTGGTTTTTGATCGCGCCATCGTCGCTTGCTCACAAAAGTACCTGTACCGCCGCCCTTGTCGCATCCATATAGTGGGAGGCGCTCTGACAGCTTAGTACTTTTAAGTATTAGGTTTGTTTTCTTGAAACCTTCTCCCTTAATTTCTTCTAAGTCTTCTTCCTTTCTGCCATAGTGTGGAATGTCACAGCTTAGTCTCCCTCTATTACTTAGACTGCCATGACTTAGAATGTTTTTCTGACTTAGGTTTCTTTTTCTTCCTCTAGCTGTCTGCCCCCTTTTCCTCTTTTAATCCTTCAAAAATGAGTTTGCCATGGAATTTAGGGTTTTGGATTTCCTTCCCTTTTCTCCCATCCACGCCTTCTGCTGCGCATCCTGTGTGGTGGACTTCCTCTGGCGGAGACGTGAGGTTTCTCCCTACTTGTCTCCCGGATTCTTGAGGTAAGAATGACTTTCTTGCTCCTTGATGAGGTTTCAATTATGAGTTTCCGATCTCCCTTTCTCCTATGGCTCCTGCCTGGACTGAGATCTGGTTTTCTTCCTCTACTGCTGTTCCTGCAATTTGGTGTTCCATGTGGAGTCCAATTTCAAACGTTGATGTTAGGTTTTCTTTGTGAACTCCTCTTAACCACCTCACGCCTTCCGCTGTGATTTTTCTTTGCAGGTTCTCCTCCATGGGCTGCATGACCGGCTGAACTTCGGTCGTTGCCCGAATCCTTGAGGATGGAGATGTGGCGAGGCTACTTGTCCTCCCAAATTTTGGTAAGTTTCCTTTCTCTCCCCCTTTAAACTTTCCATTACCTATCGTATTGCTGTTTAGGGTTAGCAATACCTCCTTGTAGGTCCTTAGAATTTTCTTGGCCTGAATTTCTGACATGTTGTCTTCCTGTGCAGATTTGGCCGCTTTCTTTGATGGATTGGACTTGGTTTGGAGTGTCGACTCCATGTCCACTCCCACTGTCGCCGGATTCTCGACTCCATCTTGGTGAGTTCCGGTGAATTCGTCCGCTTTCTGTTGGCATTCCTTTTCTGCAGAGATGCCTAGGAGAGTTTTGAGCGTTAGTGTCATCTTTTGAAGATTTGTTGAGGATCCTGTTGATAAATTTTTCTGCCTTCTTGCAACTGTTTTCTCTCCTCCGTTTTCTGACATGACAATTTCTGACTCCATTTCTGACTCTTCCTCCCTTCCTCTCTCTTTGTTTATTTTTCTGGTTTGGTGCCTCCTCCTCCCATGAGTGGCCCAGTGCACTTTTTATATTGCCAGATATGTTTGCTGGAGCATCGTCGACGGAAAAATAATTGCCCAACTTGTCGAAGTCCTATTACCGGGTTGTTGCACTGTACTTTAGGCATTTCCTAACTGTACTTCAGGTTGTTTTAAACTGTACTTTCAACAGTTTCAAGGTGTACTTTTGGCAATTCCTGAGTGTACTTTCGGCATTCACAAACGTACTTTCGGCATTCCCTGTGTACTTTTGGCATTTTCTGTGTATTTTTGGCTGTTCCCAAGTGCCTTCTTGGCATGTCCTAAGTGTACTTTTGGCATTTTCTGTGTAGTTAGGTGATTCCTCAGTGTACGTTCGACATTTCCTCAATACTTTTGACATTTCCTGTGTACTTTCGACATTTCCTGTGTACTTTCCACATTTCCCCAGTGCCCTTTAGGCATTTTTCAAGTGTACTTTTGGCATTGCCTACTTGTAGTTTGGTGTTTCCGGAATGTACTTTAAGTGTTTTTTGAGTGTACTTCAGACATTTTGTAACTTACTTTCTGTGTTAATTGGCAAAGGACAAGGTTTCATGACGTTTTTTGAGGATGAAATCTACTGTACAGTTTTTTCTGCTGGCCATTAAGAGATGGATTTTCTAATATTTTGGTCTGAACGGGAAATGGTTTTCTTTTTTCTTGTTTTTCTTTTCCTTTTCTTACCACTTAAAAGCCCAGGATTCAGACAGTGGCCTACTTTTAAGGCCTTCTTGATTTTTAGGACGACTTCGGTATCAATTTTGTTTGAAAGCATTTGCCACTATCAATAATGATTCTCTTTCAAGTTTCGACACTAAATTTCGTAAATGGCGTTAGTAATGTGTCTTATCTACCAACCGATGCTGTTATTTACACTTCCTAAATAGAAGAGGAACTTGGTCAGGTTAAAATTAGCTAGTAGTTTCAGAGGCTCTGGTTGGACAAGTATTGCTATGATGCTTTTATGTTAACACTCCTATTGCAATTATTTTCAAATTGAATAGGATTGAAGAATATGATTTTGGCAACTACAATGCCCATCGGTATTAAAGTTAATAACATTCATTCAGTCCCGACGTCTTTCAACCGAAGACCATCATATAGTGTTGAGAACATCATTTAAAGGTGCAGACCACAATCTGCACCATCTCGTCGCACTAAAGTAAAATTATATATGTAATTTCGCATTAGCACTAATAAATCCTTAACGCTAATGGGTTTAGTGCCATATTGCATTCAAGTGCAATACCTGTCTTACACCACCTTGGAATTATAGAACTTATGGACACTTTAGCACAAAATCAGACGTCAAGGTCACGTCTGCAAAATTAGGAGACAAATAACTTGTTCTCGCACCTTGGAGGAATATTGATTAGCTCACTGACTCTTTTTGGCTTCAAGAGGTTCCTATTGCAATTCAAATAGAGAAATTGACAAGAAATCAAAAGCTTGTCAAAAAAATTTCACTGGTGAAAAAGAAAGAAAACGCTCCACATAAGTCTACTGTTTGTACATGCTAAGCCATGTACCAAAAATCAAACTCTCGTGGCAAATTCCAACAAACTTTCTTAAGCTCTTGACAAGTATAAAAATCCCTAGTTGACAACTATTATAAAATCGTAGTTTTATAAACCACCCCATTTCAAACTACGATTTCCCCAAATTATTTCTATACAAATGTATAAACACCAATAACACAAAAATAAAAAACAAAAATTGCTCTAGTTACATATCACTATATTACACAATATCACAAAAATGTCAGCCAATGCCCAATTATTCAGTCATAAGTATATCTCGAGTTTCTCGATAAATGTGTGCTTTTGTTTCCTTGTTGTAAATGTTGAACTGCATTCAAACATCCATAATGAATGAACTTATATTTCGATAATACTCCGATGATGTTTCAATGATATTCCGATGATGTTTCGGTGATGTTTCCATGATGTTTCCGATGTCCGTTATGTAACCATGAGGTCACCGAGGTTGAGACGACATAAAGTAGTCCATCTCATTTGGCGCCAAACGGCCTCCATTTTCCATTGACATTTGTACACCTAACAACCTATTACCAAACAGAAAGAAAGAAAGAAGAAAAAAAAACAAAAAAAAACAAGAAATAGATACATTTTACCTGAAAGTGAGAAGTCACGCAAACAAAGTAAGCAATACAAGGAACATTTAAATGTGACGCATTTGAAGGTAGGCCACTGCGAAAATAAAGGAGTTGCTTCATTTGAGAAAATCCAGGGTGAGTCCCTATGATGCTTAGTAAAGTATTACAACAATGTGTAGACCACATCGAAGCTCATTGTAGACACATACGTACATTTACATATCCACACCATATACATATGCGTATACATATACAAATACATATACACATTTCCATACACATACACATACATACATATATATATCCATATACATATACGTACATGCATATACATCTACAAATCCATATACACATCCATATACACATCCATATACAAATACATGCCCGTATACATATTACATATATCTATACATACACACACATTTTGTATAAAACACTCGGCTCGGTTTGAAACCGGAATGAACCGAACTGAACTGAAGTGAAGTGAACTTAACAGAACTTAAACCAGTCTTTTAACAATTTGCAATTTGCTGATCGGCTTAAGCCAGTTCATTGCCCAAATAAATTCAGAAACCGTCTGTTTGGCTCTATGACCACAAACCAGGTTTGAACCGATGTTACAAATGTAAGATAACAAAATACAAAAAGTACAATTAGTATAAGTTAGAATTGACTGAAACATGTACCAGTAAGTTACATTCAACAAAAAAGGGGTGAAAAGGGTTAATTTCAGAGGGTCTAGCGTATATAAATAAAACATGATACAACAAGTATACACCATTTGTTTTTTGTACATATAACATGCGTGTGAAACATAATAAGATATTGTTTCAACACTTAGAAAACCACCATGGAACAAATCCTAAAATCTCAAAATTTGAATTTGCGTTAAGGAACAAATTTTATTTTATTACTGGGATAAATGAGGAACGTATCTACAAGGGAAATAGATGGTTGAATATTCAATGTGGTATATCTAATTAGTGTTCTTAAGACAAATTCATGCACCAAGGTCAAAAACAATGGAAGACCGCAACAGTCTTTCCTTATGTTTCATTTTACTAAAAATTAAAACAACATTTTTTTCCCACAAAACATCATTGGAAATGATACAAACGACGGAATAATAGTATGAATAAAAAAACAAATCGAAATCATGTATGTAAAATAAAAGGCTACAAGAAAATTTCTCAAGAATTCCTAAAATTTCCATGAGAAAGGCTCATAAATCAGCAACGCGAACGGTATTGTCCACACTAATTACGATGATCATTGTCTTCGCAATATGATAAGGACAATAGGCGTAAACGAATAGTAGCACTTTGGCAATCGTTGAACTCAAAAAGTGGTACCAATGTGGTACAATTAGTACAGGTTTATCTCCGTACAACTATATTTGTGATCACATTAAAACATATTTTATCTATACACATGCTTATGTCCATACAATGACATGACATCTTAACAATCAATGCATAATATCATATCCATCATATCATATCGATGCATATGATGCCATTTCATACATTGTTGCAGTTTTCCGCACAATGTCGTAAAACAATCTTTTGGCTCAATACGTCTGAAGTGTCAAAAACTAAAGAAAAATAACAAAAAGACTAAAGGCCGACGGTCAAGTCACATCACCTCCCCTAACAATTTCACATGCCAATTGTGAAAAATCATCCGTACACTTTGAAATGTCGCCGGTACACTTTTAAAAGGAAATTGCTACGCAGACACCCAGAACTGGTACGTCAGCTCCCCGAAAAAAAACGGCGTACGAAAATCAACATTTTCTGGGCACCTTTTAGGTTTCGAGGGGTGTCCAGCAAAACCGGCATACAATTCTGTGTCCGTACCATGGCCGACACAATTTGATGGCCGCTAAACAAGCTAACAGCAGCTAACACCATCTGACGGCCGCTAACAACATCCCTGACAACGCGCGTGGAAATATCGCCTTTCGATGCAGTTAGCCACGTGGCATCACGCAGGTATTAATTATTACAGCGTGGACGGAGCGTCGACGGGCGAACCGTACCTTACCGAAGCGCCTCTGTCCAAGAAAACCGTACTTTTATTTTATTTTTAATTACGTCCTTTACATTTACTGGTTCCAGCAGTATACAGTACACCGCGAATCGTAATTAGAGTAAAGAAACAATTAGAGTAAAAAAACGAAAAAAAATAATTAGAGTTATTCACTCTATTTTGGGCAATCAACCCTTTTAAAAAAAAAAAAATACTCTAAATTATCAATAACTCTAATTTGGGCGTAAATTTGGGAGCTGAATATACCTACCGTAAATTAGGTGTACGTACAGAATCTGACAAAACTTACAGTTTCACGTCATTATGACGATTGCACTACGTAGTTTGTTAAAACGCAGTTACATGATAACGGCCTGTATTGAATCATTATTTGTACTTTTTGACTTAATGAAGTACAATTTTGCACGGTCAGACACCGACAGTACGCCACACTATTTAAAACTGCACTGTATTAGAGTTATTAAAATGTACTCTATTTACGGTGATAGAGTCAAAATTTGGGGTGACGGAATTAGCGTACACAAAACATCTTTTCTTACACACTTGTCCGAATTTTAATTTGAGACCGCCAATCGGAAACTAAGAATCTTACATTTTGATCGCAACCGTCGGATCCACAATCCGACAGTTGTGTACGGAGAAAAGATGTTTCAAGTGGCCAAAAAAACTACACCGCGAATCGTTATTAGTGTCAAAGTTTAAATAGCGTAAAAAAATAATTAGTGTTATTGATTCTAATTTAGTGCCAGAAACGTGGCAGATTATGGTCCACGTACTTAAATAGCGTTGCTAATTTAATTACAAAAATCATGTATACTAATTGTGGAAAAAAATCAAAATTTTAAGAACCCTAACTAGAGTTATATACTATAATAACGATTCGCGGTGTAGTGTCCTCACTATATGTACGTAAATGATAAGATCCCCTCCTGAATTCCATCTGGATATGAACAAGTGTACGGTAAATGATGACTTTTTGCACTTGTACAAGAGGGCAGTAGTGACACGTGTCACTTCTAGGGAAGTATGTAAGTTTTAGGGTGAATCTTTTGATGTCCGACTTGCTACAAAGTTGCTGAATGGTGTACGGACATTTTAGGAACAGTAATAATGTAATATAGTTTACACTACACCGTGTATCGGCTATTAGCCTATTAGTGTTGATATTTTTTTCGTCGCTTAAAAAATATTTTCTCCGTACACACATTTCGGATTATGAATCTGACGGTTGAGATTGAAAGGTGAGATTCTCAGCTTCCGATTGGCGGTCTCAAAATGAAAATCAGACAAGTGTGTACGGAGAAAAGATGTTTTAAGTGGGCGAAAAAATCATTAACACTATTAGCGATACACGGTGTATTTATTTAAAAACATTTATATAACTATATCTGACGTGGAGAATCGATACCCACAAGATTCTCTTTTTAGATATCTACAGTAGCTAACCGACAATCGCGGGGAAGAACAACTCCTTAAAAGACAAAAAGTCGCTAATAGTCTAGAACAATCATGCAATTTATTCTAGTTACTGTGGGCCAGTTAGACGCGTCAGGACAATCTCTCCTATTTTGTCGTATTGGACAGGATCTCGAAAACTGTGTACGAAACATTCCCCATATTCCGACCGACATTGGCTAAACGACAAACGGTAGTAGAAAACAAGTTGCTCCCCGCACATACATTTGTCGTATCTGTCATAATAAGGGAAAAATCATAATTCTGACAAGACAGCTGGCGCCTGCATCTAATCTCTGAACTATCGCTCATGTGTAGCTGTTGATCCACATTCCGACAAAAAATCCATACGATCTGAACTCGAATTAACTTTAACTGAAAATTTTATCTCTATTCCTGCCGCCGACAAGTACGATCCTGCGCCTTTGTCTCCGAATCCTTCGATTACACGTGGCCACCTGCGCCGACAAAAGTGACAGGTCACAGATTGTCACATGCAGATTGCGACAAACAAGTTGTAACCCCTGGCGCCTCTCCCGCCACCTGGTGTCGCACTCTCTCTCTTTCTCTCCCTCTCTCTACCTCTCCTTCCCTCTCTCCCTCTTTCCACTCATTATGAAAGCAAAAACATTCTCACTCTTCACTCATCCATTCCCTCCCCTTTCAACGAGAGAGAGAAAGAGAGAGAGAGAAAGAGAGAGAGAGGAAGAGAGAGAGAGAGAGGAAGAGAGAGAGAGAAAGAAAGAAAAAGAGAGAGTGCGAGTTAATTACTCATCAAATACTATGGCGGGTCAACACCAATACAAGCCTTCAGATGATTACTCTCCCTCTGAATACTATGAGAACCCTCTCCATCCTTCCATGTTATCTCGCGGCGTCTCCTTCCGAGAAAATGTCGCGAGTCCTCGCATGCGGCCTCCGGCATCCTACGGCTTAGATCTTCCGATGGAGGCAGGGATAGGAGGAGGAGGAGTTTACGCTCAGTCCCACTCCCATAGTGCCGCCAGTGTGAGCAGCAGTCAGATGGGGAGTCCCCGTCGGGGCGCGGGAGGAGACGAGGTTCTTTTTTTTTTTTTTTTTTTTATTCCCTTTGTTTTTTTGTTTTATTAGTTTTTTTTTTTTTTTTGGTTTGGTTTCCACCTGCTAGAACAGAAGTACACCTGATTAGATGACAAAAGACTGCTGGTTGCAGATAGATTAAAAACATGAAAAAAGAAAAAAATTAAAAAGAAAACGGTCCATAATCTCCTTTCCCTAATCCCAAATCCCAAAATCAACATTTTACTTCCAACAGAAAAAAATCACCTGACAACAGAAACCACCTAAGTGAGTAAAAAACCTATGCTGGGTGTGGATAGTGAAAAAAAAGGTCCATCTAACAACTTCTTTCAGGCACCAAAATTCCCACCTCCTCTTCCAGCAAAAACACACCTACCTGCCAACAAAACTCCACCTGAAAACAAAAAACCACCTGGGTAAACGACAAATCTCTGTCAGTTAAAGATAATGAAAAAACTTGTCCTTCTGAAAAACCCTGTGAGGCACCAAATCCCAAATCCCAAATTCAAATCCCAAAACCCACTTACATCAGAAACCCCATCTTGCAGAAGAATCCACCTGACAAAAGGACAAATCTCTGTTGGGTGCAGATAGTGAAGAAGCTGGTCCGTCTGAACACCTCCCTGAGGCACCAGATGGAGCTCGAGGGTTGGGCTCCGGCCACCGACACCGACGGGGTTTTGACGGAGGAGGAGCTTTTGGAGGCCGCCAGGGCTCAGGGAGTTTTGAAACGGAAATCTGCCGCATGGAAGGTCAGATAACGACAAAAATTACCTGATTAGAAAACCACAGTTTGCTGATCAGAAAACGACAAGAAGTTGATTTGACGATGATTTTTTATTTTGTGATCTTCGGGGTTTTTTTGGTTTCTTATTTCTCTTCTGGAATAAGTATTGTTCTCACCCTAAATTAAGCATAATTTCTGAACTTCTAACCCTAGACCAATCGTAGAATCTTGATTCATTTAAATGATGAAGAGTTTTTACGAACCAGTTCAAATACGGAAGAATTTATTTTAAATCTGGACAGAGTTCCAAATTTTGACAAATTGTAACATTTCAATTTACGTTTATAAATTTTAAATTAAAATTGGGTGAATTGTAACTTTTGAAATAGATATAGACGAATTTGAAATAAAATTTGGATCATTTGTAACTTTAAAATCAAATCTAGGCAAAGATTAAAATTTAATTTGGTCGAATTCTAACATCACTTTAGATTTGGACCAATCATTGTGCAGTGGACAGCCATCGCCATCCTGGCGCTTGTTGCGGCCAGTTTTGGCATTATGCTCGGATTGGTCATTATTGGAGGACTTATTACTAGGGATGTCCGTACAGAAAGGCACGGACTTATGACAACCGCAAGTTCCGGAGAAATCGTTTCGGTAAGATTTCAATACCTTTTTATTTAAGAAAAAAAACATTTTTACAAAAAGACAGAATTCCAAGAAAGATAAAACCAGAATAAAATAAAATAAAATGGAAAAGGATCGAGCAAATAAAACACAAGATGGACGCTGGCTAAAATGCTATAAAAGGTAAATAAAATGTTAAAAAGTCTTTTAAATGTTCTGTTAAAATGTTTTTTTCTGTTATAAAATGTTATTATAGATTAATTTGTTGTGAAAGGCATTAAAATGTTATAATATCTCATATCAAAAAACTACTGTTTTTTGTGAAACCTCTAAAACACAAAAATGTACAGTTTGAATCCACATTTTTATTCCATTGCATTCACTCTGTGAACTTAGCTTGTGCTAAACTTGTTTATATATACACCACTTACCGCTTCTTTCCACCATGATTGTACTGTGTTTTAATACAGAATGTTCGCGCCGAGGAATCTGCCCGACTTGTAAACTGGGCTGATAAGGATCCCATGGAACTCATTCATCTTAATCGAGTTCTTCTAACCGCCAATGACGGAACGGTTCTTAACGAACAAATCGCAATTGTCATTGCCGATTACGAACATAACGAATTTTTCCTCAAGTTCGTTCCAATTCCCATTTTTTTGTTTTTGTTTTTTTGTTTTACCCAAGTTACATTGAGCCAAAAATGAGCTAACTTCAACTCTCTATAACTCTTTGAAGCTTTTTATAGCTTGCAGCTCTTTCTCTCTCTCCCTCTCTCTCTCTCTCTCTGCGTTACTCCTTTCCCCCACCCTCTCTCATACATAGACATTCTTTTTACTATTATCCTTAACATGTTTTACATTTTTTTCTGTACTCGACATAGTTTCGACGGGTGGATGGATATGGATTGCTAATGAGACAATCCAAGCCGTCAATTTGAACTACTACCAATGGAAAGATGGTTACATGCAATGGAAAGGAAATCCCTCTCACATGGGACTTGGAGCCCACGGTCGTCGACTTCAACAAATCGGAAAAGAAAATGAATTGAAACCAATTGAATTTAAAGGACATGGAGTTCTTCGTACCCCTTCTGCAACCGCTTCGATAAACGCATTAAAATATTGCAAAGGACGACATACCCATATTTGCGGAATTCCAGGGTGTCCTTCGTGTAAGAAGTAGAGAAGGGAGAAGGAGAGGAAACTGAGAGTGGAAGTGGAAGGAGAAGGACAAAATTTGAGGGTAAAAGTATGAAGGGAGAAGGAGTGGAAATTGAGGGTGGAAGTGGAGGGAGAAGGAGAGATAAAGCGAAAGAAAATGTAGAGAAACGAAGACAAGAATGAGGGTGGAAATTGAGTTTTTCAGGGAAAGATTTTCTTATTGGATAGGAAATGGATTGGGAGGTTATGCAATTGTTTGCAAATTGCAGAGAACAGGAGAGAGGGGCGAGAGAGAAATTTGGGAATGTATGATGAAATGATTAAATGGGTAGTATATTTTTTGATAGAGGTAGTAATCTAGTATATAGAATCTCTTTCTGGGGAAAAATGAGTTTCTTTTTAAGATTGAGTTGGAGAAAATGTGGGTTTTTGTAAATGAGGATATTTAACTGTTTCAGATTGGAAAGTTTTAATGGAAAAGTTAGTTTTTTTCTTTATTTTTAGGGAGAAAGGTTTTTAGGAAGGTTTTGGGTTTGGAGGTTGAGTCAAGGGGTTGGGAGGAATATTTGAATAGGATGGCTTTTATTTTTTAAAATGGCATTTTTTTATTCTTTTATTATTGATTTTTTTTTTGAAGAAAGTTGTGATAAACAGAGAAAAGTTTCTAAGTATTGCAAAACCTAAGTGGTTGCTTTTATCAAATGCTCACTCTACCTCTCCTTCTCCCTTCCCTGTCCCTCTGCCCCTCTGCCCCTCCCCCTCCCTCTCCCTCTCTCGTTCTTCCTCTCCCTCTCCCCCTCTCTCTCTCCTTCCCGCCTTCCCTCCCTTTCTCCCTCTGTACATAAAGACTTGCAATGTCTTCCTTGCTGGAGGTCTCGACGGAGGATCTGAATGCTCCGGCATTCTGTTTGTTTCTCGGCTCCTCCTCGCTCGAGTCTTTAAATGGTAAGCTCCCACCTGTCTCCTCCTTTGCCCTGCTCAACTGTCTATGTTTGTTAGTCCTTGAGCGGTCGGCATTTGAGTTTAATTCAGATTTTCTTTTTCCTTTGGCTTTCTTAGATCTACATCTCTGTGTGTTAGCCTCTAATCTGAATGCTTTTGTGTAAGTTTTAATTTTTGTGTGCTCTAACACTTGTCTCCATGGTATGTTAGTTTCTATATTTGGAAATTCTAACACTTCTCTCCATGGTTTTGCAGGACCTTTGTCCTCTTCGACACTTGGGTCTTGTCCACCTGTGCGGTTTGTGATGGCGAGTGATGAGGTGAACTCGGAACTCTCGGTGGGTAAGGGTGGTGCTTGATTTGTGGAGCGTTTTGTCTTCGTTTCCATCTTTGGTGAGGATTCGACTTCCTTGCTCATGCTGCTCCCCTTTCTGCTCTCCTTGTTGTCTTTGGTGATGAGCTTGAGCTTGTTAGCATCTGAATCGTCTGTCATGCTTGTTGACGGTTGCACCCTGATTCCCTGTGTTCCCTCTTTGCCCCTCCATGTGCCCCCAAATTTTACATTCTTGGCTGGAATTTTCTTTTGACCTCTTTGTCGGTTTTCGTCTTGCAGATTGTCGTTTCTGCTGTGGTCGATGTTGCCCCTCATAGTCGCATGACCTGCAGCTGTAGCCCCATGGCTGCAACTCTTCCCATGCTTCTACATGCCTCTCACGCTTCCGCAGATTTCTGTGCCAATTGATTGGTGAGTGTCCACTATATTTGTGAGGATTCCTGTTGTGCTATCCTTTTGGAATCTAACTATATGCCTGTGACTTCCATTTTCACCTCTTGTGTCAATCTGTCCGATGTCTGTTCTGGATTTTTCTGTTCCTTTATTGGACTTTTTCTTACTTCGGCTTGACTTTCCTTGTGACAGGTTGTTGAGTTCAGATCCGCTTGTGAGGCTTGATTCCTTGCCGGAATCTGAATGTGGAGCTGGAGTTTGAGAGGTCGGATTGGTTTGTGACACTTAGAATTTGCGGATCTGCATGTTGCTGGTCGTTCGGCCATCCCCATGTAAGTGTATCCCACTCTCTCTTCTTTCCTTGTTCCTCCTACTTTTGTGATCTCTTGCAGTGTTTTGAAATACCTGCAGATTGTTAGTCATGAGCATGAGATCTGATTTTCTGCTTCTTGTCTGCTGACTGACTGCTTGCCGTTTCAGTTTTTCTTTGAAATGCCTTGTGTCCTTGTCCATCAGTTCCTGTTTGGTGCTGACTTTTCTGCCACTTTCTTGCAGATCTGTCGGCTGCTCCCATTGGGCTTGGTTGGAGACGTCCCTCATTGTGGCTTCGATGCCACGGATGTTCTCCTTTCCCTTTGCAACCTGCTGGCAAATCTGTGCACCCCTTGCTCGGTAAGCAATTCCTCCGGATCTGTCGTGATCTGTTTTGAGGAGTTTGTGTTTTAGCTGCCTTTGATTCTTGCAGTTTCTTGATGATTTTTGGATTTGCCTTGCTTGTCGCCTTGGCTGTCTCCAATCCCTTTGTGCAGGATGCTTTGTACCTGCATGAAGTTAGACTCCTCCTTGTATTTGGTGCGAGTCTCATCCTTGTCATTGTCACCTGAATGTGACTGATTGACCATGTCTTCTCTTTTTGTCTCACTTGCAGGTGAGCTGTTGGAGCCATTAGAGTGTGTGTCAACATTGGACACGTTTGCTGTGCTGGATTCGATATCCAGCAGCAATTCCACCACTTTGTTCCACTCCCACTCTTCCGCGTTCTGCTCCTCCAACCAGGTGAGGACATCTGCGAAATACTTTGGTAGTGAGAGAATCAACCAACAAATCTGCGTGGCCATTGAAAAGACTATGCCTGCTGACTTTGCTTGGTCTAATAGGTTGGAAGAGTGAGTGATGTGTTATTCAATGGGTGTTCCATCTTGATAGGATGTTTCAAGGATATTCTTGGTAAGCTCGGTCTTCTTGAACCATGCTTCTGACTGAGTTGTGGTCATCCTTCGCACTTCGTGAGCTCTCCTTAGCTTTCCATGTTGTCTCCTTCATCCTCTTTGACCATGCCGTATTGTTGACATCGTGCCTCATGATCTCCCCTTAACAGAATGTTTGGTCTTCTGTTTGAGAGGCCTGGTTTCCGATGAAACCGTCTGATCAGGTTTTCTGTTTGCTGCCTCTGCAGCGCTACAGGTATCGATGGTGACGTCGCTGTGGACTCACTGCTCGGATTCGCCTGCACTCGACTCCTCTACTCTAGGGACCTTGAAGACACACAGGGCACCACTATTATAGTGGGCCTATAACCTATTAGATTTAGGTGCTCACCTTAGCCCCTGGACGAGGGCTGAGGTAGATAAGCCTAAATCATACACTAGAAGGTAGTGACTTTATGTGGCTCACAAAGGGTTAGAGATGGGAGTAGAAATAGATGTAGACAATTGAAAAGGCAGGTTTAATCAGCTTTGAATAGGATTATAAAAGTAGGAATTACAATTGTCACTCTGGACACTCTCTATCTAATTAAGCTGGATTCTCCTCCTAAGATCTCAATGTCTAATCTCTGTGATCTCTGTACAATGGTGTTTTCAATGAATAAAAGTGTTGCACATCATTGCGTACTAAATTGCTATGAAAGCTTGTTCTAAGAGAGATAATCTCTTCTGTGGAATGCTTGTTATTTGTACATGTGCACTCCAATCTTGTTGCTGAATGTGTGCACTGTGTGGTCCAATGACTACACGCCGAAATAGGTAATGTCAGCCGTCGATGGTCGCTCCTAAATATGCGTCAAAATTTCTGCCAAAAAGTGTGACGTGGAATCGTCACTCGATTCCGTACCATTCGATCTTGCCGTCCTTACGATATCAGCCACCCGATTTCCGTACACAATATCGACGCTCCGATATCCGTAAATAATATCGTCCGAGATCACCTAAAATCAACACTCCCTCTCGAGCTCGTGTCGATATTTTCCTCGCTCCTCGATTTCATCGAATCGGTAATATGCGTTCGGCGATTTAATGGTACTGTACTTGCCGTGCTCCTCGATTTCAGCAAATCGGTAATTTGCGATCGGCGCCTTGATGGTACTGTACCTGCGTAAAAAAAAGTTATTTTCGTACATTCTGTTTTCTGTGAATCTGCAAAATTTTCGTTAGTACCGAGAAGATCTTGCTGTACGTGAAATTTTTGTCTGTTATGACCACCTGTGGTCCTTAGAATCCTGTCTGGTCGTACGTGGACCAAAATGAGCCGTATGTCGTACAAAGGAATTGCGCCGCTGGCGACTTTGTCCTTTGCTCCTGACTCCTCAATAGGATTGCTTGACGTGTAATCCACTTCGTTCGTGCGATCCTCCAAATTCAGGATTCGCGTAATATTCGGTGAACCGGAACCGTCGATTTCACTGTCGCGAAGTGAACCGACTTCAATGTCATAAATTGTCGCATGATCATCTTTTTGTTCGTGAAGCGTCGCGTGATGAATTTGTCATCGCTCGACAAATTCCGACCGCTCGATGCTTGAACATGTGGTCGCGATTGCGTCGCTCGAAATGTGCGATCATATTTTTCTTTCGCGAAGCATCGCGTGATGAAATTGTCGTCGCTTGACCAATTTCGATCGTTCGATGCATAAACCTGTGGCTGCGATTACGTCATTCGAATTGTGCGACCCTGGTTTTTGATCGCGCCATCGTCGCTTGCTCACAAAAGTACCTGTACCGCCGCCCTTGTCGCATCCATATAGTGGGAGGCGCTCTGACAGCTTAGTACTTTTAAGTATTAGGTTTGTTTTCTTGAAACCTTCTCCCTTAATTTCTTCTAAGTCTTCTTCCTTTCTGCCATAGTGTGGAATGTCACAGCTTAGTCTCCCTCTATTACTTAGACTGCCATGACTTAGAATGTTTTTCTGACTTAGGTTTCTTTTTCTTCCTCTAGCTGTCTGCCCCCTTTTCCTCTTTTAATCCTTCAAAAATGAGTTTGCCATGGAATTTAGGGTTTTGGATTTCCTTCCCTTTTCTCCCATCCACGCCTTCTGCTGCGCATCCTGTGTGGTGGACTTCCTCTGGCGGAGACGTGAGGTTTCTCCCTACTTGTCTCCCGGATTCTTGAGGTAAGAATGACTTTCTTGCTCCTTGATGAGGTTTCAATTATGAGTTTCCGATCTCCCTTTCTCCTATGGCTCCTGCCTGGACTGAGATCTGGTTTTCTTCCTCTACTGCTGTTCGTGCAATTTGGTGTTCCATGTGGAGTCCAATTTCAAGCGTTGATGTCAGTTTTTCTTTGTGAACTCCTCTTAACCACCTCACGCCTTCCGCTGTGATTTTTCTTTGCAGGTTCTCCTCCATGGGCTGCATGACCGGCTGAACTTCGGCCGTTGCCCGAATCCTTGAGGATGGAGATGTGGCGAGGCTACTTGTCCTCCCAAATTTTGGTAAGTTTCCTTTCTCTCCCCCTTTAAACTTTCCATTACCTATCGTATTGCTGTTTAGGGTTAGCAATACCTCCTTGTAGGTCCTTAGAATTTTCTTGGCCTGAATTTCTAACATGTTGTCTTCCTGTGCAGATTTGGCCGCTTTCTTTGATGGATTGGACTTGGTTTGGAGTGTCGACTCCATGTCCACTCCCACTGTCGCCGGATTCTCGACTCCATCTTGGTGAGTTCCGGTGAATTCGTCCGCTTTCTGTTGGCATTCTTTTTCTGCAGAGATGCCTAGGAGAGTTTTGAGGGTTAGTGTCATCTTTTGAAGATTTGTTGAGGATCCTGTTGATAAATTTTTCTGCCTTCTTGCAACTGTTTTCTCTCCTCCGTTTTCTGACATGACAATTTCTGACTCCATTTCTGACTCTTCCTTTTCTCCTTTTCCGTTTGCAGATTTTCCATCTTTTCCGTTGACATAAAGACTTGCAATGTCTTCCTTGCTGGAGGTCTCGACGGAGGATCTGAATGCTCCGGCATTCTGTTTGTTTCTCGGCTCCTCCTCGCTCGAGTCTTTACTCTAGGGACCTTGAAGACACACAGGGCACCACTATTATAGTGGGCCTATAACCTATTAGATTTAGGTGCTCACCTTAGCCCCTGGACGAGGGCTGAGGTAGATAAGCCTAAATCATACACTAGAAGGTAGTGACTTTATGTGGCTCACAAAGGGTTAGAGATGGGAGTAGAAATAGATGTAGACAATTGAAAAGGCAGGTTTAATCAGCTTTGAATAGGATTATAAAAGTAGGAATTACAATTGTCACTCTGGACACTCTCTATCTAATTAAGCTGGATTCTTCTCCTAAGATCTCAATGTCTAATCTCTGTGATCTCTGTACAATGGTGTTTTCAATGAATAAAAGTGTTGCACATCATTGCGTACTAAATTGCTATGAAAGCTTGTTCTAAGAGAGATAATCTCTTCTGTGGAATGCTTGTTATTTGTACATGTGCACTCCAATCTTGTTGCTGAATGTGTGCACTGTGTGGTCCAATGACTACACGCCGAAATAGGTAATGTCAGCCGTCGATGGTCGCTCCTAAATATGCGTCAAAATTTCTGCCAAAAAGTGTGACGTGGAATCGTCACTCGATTCCGTACCATTCGATCTTGCCGTCCTTACGATATCAGCCACCCGATTTCCGTACACAATATCGACGCTCCGATATCCGTAAATAATATCGTCCGAGATCACCTAAAATCAACAATTCCAAGAAAGATAAAACCAGAATGAAATAAAATAAAATGGAAAAGGATCGAGCAAATAAAACACAAGATGGACGCTGGCTAAAATGCTATAAAAGGTAAATAAAATGTTAAAAAGTCTTTTAAATGTTCTGTTAAAATGTTTTTTTCTGTTATAAAATGTTATTATAGATTAATTTGTTGTGAAAGGCATTAAAATGTTATAATATCTCATATCAAAAAACTACTGTTTTTTGTGAAACCTCTAAAACACAAAAATGTACAGTTTGAATCCACATTTTTATTCCATTGCATTCACTCTGTGAACTTAGCTTGTGCTAAACTTGTTTATATATACACCACTTACCGCTTCTTTCCACCATGATTGTACTGTGTTTTAATACAGAATGTTCGCGCCGAGGAATCTGCCCGACTTGTAAACTGGGCTGATAAGGATCCCATGGAACTCATTCATCTTAATCGAGTTCTTCTAACCGCCAATGACGGAACGGTTCTTAACGAACAAATCGCAATTGTCATTGCCGATTACGAACATAACGAATTTTTCCTCAAGTTCGTTCCAATTCCCATTTTTTTGTTTTTGTTTTTTTGTTTTACCCAAGTTACATTGAGCCAAAAATGAGCTAACTTCAACTCTCTATAACTCTTTGAAGCTTTTTATAGCTTGCAGCTCTTTCTCTCTCTCCCTCTCTCTCTCTCTCTCTGCGTTACTCCTTTCCCCCACCCTCTCTCATACATAGACATTCTTTTTACTATTATCCTTAACATGTTTTACATTTTTTTCTGTACTCGACATAGTTTCGACGGGTGGATGGATATGGATTGCTAATGAGACAATCCAAGCCGTCAATTTGAACTACTACCAATGGAAAGATGGTTACATGCAATGGAAAGGAAATCCCTCTCACATGGGACTTGGAGCCCACGGTCGTCGACTTCAACAAATCGGAAAAGAAAATGAATTGAAACCAATTGAATTTAAAGGACATGGAGTTCTTCGTACCCCTTCTGCAACCGCTTCGATAAACGCATTAAAATATTGCAAAGGACGACATACCCATATTTGCGGAATTCCAGGGTGTCCTTCGTGTAAGAAGTAGAGAAGGGAGAAGGAGAGGAAACTGAGAGTGGAAGTGGAAGGAGAAGGACAAAATTTGAGGGTAAAAGTATGAAGGGAGAAGGAGTGGAAATTGAGGGTGGAAGTGGAGGGAGAAGGAGAGATAAAGCGAAAGAAAATGTAGAGAAACGAAGACAAGAATGAGGGTGGAAATTGAGTTTTTCAGGGAAAGATTTTCTTATTGGATAGGAAATGGATTGGGAGGTTATGCAATTGTTTGCAAATTGCAGAGAACAGGAGAGAGGGGCGAGAGAGAAATTTGGGAATGTATGATGAAATGATTAAATGGGTAGTATATTTTTTGATAGAGGTAGTAATCTAGTATATAGAATCTCTTTCTGGGGAAAAATGAGTTTCTTTTTAAGATTGAGTTGGAGAAAATGTGGGTTTTTGTAAATGAGGATATTTAACTGTTTCAGATTGGAAAGTTTTAATGGAAAAGTTAGTTTTTTTCTTTATTTTTAGGGAGAAAGGTTTTTAGGAAGGTTTTGGGTTTGGAGGTTGAGTCAAGGGGTTGGGAGGAATATTTGAATAGGATGGCTTTTATTTTTTAAAATGGCATTTTTTTATTCTTTTATTATTGATTTTTTTTTTGAAGAAAGTTGTGATAAACAGAGAAAAGTTTCTAAGTATTGCAAAACCTAAGTGGTTGCTTTTATCAAATGCTCACTCTACCTCTCCTTCTCCCTTCCCTGTCCCTCTGCCCCTCTGCCCCTCCCCCTCCCTCTCCCTCTCTCGTTCTTCCTCTCCCTCTCCCCCTCTCTCTCTCCTTCCCGCCTTCCCTCCCTTTCTCCCTCCGTCTCCCCTCTCCCCTCTCCCCTCTCCCCTCTCCCCTCTCCCCTCTCCCCTATTCCTACTGCTACCTTCGTGATCTATCTCGTGTCCTACTTATTGGATTGGCACGTGGATGCCGGTTCAATATAGGGGTGTAATGTGGTACGCCCACACTCGAAGCCACCCGAAATAAATTAAATTATTAAAAAATAATCGTTTTTATTAAACTAAGCATTTTTTTTTTTTTTTAAATAGGTAAGGAACCCGCCAGGCTCAACATCGAGCTGGTGACGCAAAGGCTAGCTTGTTCACAGCTCAAGTAAAAAGTTCGAGCCCTGGCCGTCTCAATTTTCCCTAGTAAGGGAAAAGCCGAATCTCTTATTCTCATATCCCGAATTCTGCGGAAATCCAACAGAAAATTCTGCGGAATTTCTGCGGAATTTCGTTTTTACTCTGTGATTATCTACGCTAGCTCTATCTGTCTGTGGCTGCGGGGGATTCTTCCTTCACTCAGATGGTCGACCAAAATTTTCAAATGAGGAGGGACGGAAAGAGCCATAATGAAGAGAAGGAGAGGTAGGAGGAAAAGGAGCTGGGAGAGGGAGAGGGAGAGGAGTGAGGAATGAAGGTGCGAGAGAGGGAGAGAGAGAGGGAGGTGTGAGGGAGAGGGAGAAAAAGGAGTAAGGAGGAGGGAATTGGAGAGGGAAAAAGCGTTCGGGACGACGAAGGAAAAGGAGTAAGAGACGGATGGAGAGGGAGAGGAAGAGGAAGAGGAAAAGGAAACGGAAGAGCGAGGCCGCGAGGGGAAGGGAGAGAGGAAAAGAAGGGGAGAGAGGAAAGCAGATGAGAAGAGAGAGAAGGGAGAGGGGAAGTGGAAAGGAAAAGATAGGGAGGGGGAGCATTTTAGGAGGAATGAGAGGTTGAAAAAGTCAGGAGGGAAAGAGTGGAAACAATTTTGAGGAGGAAAAGAATAGAGGATTGAGAGGAAGGGGAGGGAGAGAAGAAGAGGGAGAGAGAAAAGAGAGATGGAAGGGAGGAAAATGGGGATGGAAAAAAGAAAAGATTTTGGAAAGGGGAAATAAAAGGAGGAGAATTCAAGAGAAAGGTAGTGAACGAGAAAATAGTGGTGAAGAAAACAAAAGAAAAAGCAAAGGGAGAGGGACGGAACGGGGAGGGTGAGACTGAGAGGGGGGGTGACAGTCAGCGGAGAAGGGGGAGAAAGAGGGAGAAGTGTAGAAGAGGGAAATAGAGGTAGGCCAAGTAGAGAGTGGGGGAATGATAGTGATATATAGAGGAAAAAAACAGTGGAGTGCAAGAAAAAGGAGTTACAGGAATTGGAAAAGGGAGTTAGAGAGGGAGAGGAAGAGTGAAATGGAGACGGGGAGGGAGAGGGGGAGCGAGAGGTAGAGGTAATGAGGGCTGTAACGGGAGGACACGTGAAGAGCGAGAGAGTGAAATTAATGTCAATGAGGAAGAAATTGGGAGAGTACGAGGAGTGAGAATGAGAGGAGTGACAAAGAGAGGAGCGAGAGCAAGAAGAACAAAAGCGAAAGAAGCGGGAGAGGGAAGAGTGTGGAAGAGTGAGGAAGTAGGAACTAGAGAGAGAAAAAATGTAACCACAGTGATTGAAAGTGATGAGTGTTGAAGAAAATAGAAAAAATGAAAGGAGGGAGAGAGAGAAAAAGAGAGCGAGAGGGAGAAGAAAGAGAGAGCAAAAAAGGAATATTGGATGAAAGTAAGAGAAAGGGAGGAAAAAGAGGTTGGGAAGAGTGGGAGTCTATATATTCGTTTTAATGCGTCTATTAAAAAGTGTAGGATCTTGAGCAAAAGACATTCACTCAAAATAATTCACAAAACATAAATCATTACATAGCGGAAGCTCATAAAAGACAAGAGGAATATTCAGCCAAAAAGAATTATAAATGTTCTTGGCCGAAGCCTCTTTACAACATCTCTCTTCTCTCTCTTCTCTCTTCTCTTTAAATAATCTCTTACTCCAAGATTAATCCTCTATGATTCAATCATATGAGATTCAATGATCGAATCGATTAATTCGATACACTGCACATGTACACTGCTGCCTAAATATACTCGCTACTTTGCACTAAGAGACAACAAGGTAAGACAAGCAGAACTTAGCGTAGCGACGAAGTCTATCCCTAGTTGACTGTGCACTCTTCAATGAAAGTTCCACGAAGGAAGGCGCACACGCTTCTTCCTTCGAAACAACAAACTCCAAACGTTGACTTAAACACGTGTCGCTTCACGAACACAACTGCACGCAAATTGAAACACCTGCACACGAAACAAACAAGTGACGCGAAACGAAATAGTATGTTTCGTTCGCGAACAACAAAAGTACTGTCGCGAAACGACATCGTACTTTTTGTATGATGACGCGACAGTTCGCGTCAAACAAATTCAAGTTGGAATGACGCTTCGCGAAATGTTGCGAAAACGACAATATCCCAACAAAATTTACGTTTGTTCCGATGGTACATGTGAATAATTGTAAAATTTATACTTTTTTTTTGGTGATTGTACATATTTTTGATCATAAAAATGTACAATTTCCAACAAAATGATGGTAATTTTGACAGTGTGATTCCTGTTAAACTTTTCTTAGTCTTACTACTTTTCCCGTTTTACTTTTAGTGGTCAGTCCAAGGGGAAAGGGAGGGGGAACCGGGAGGGGGGAAGGGTGAGGGAGAGAGAGGGGGGGGGGGAAGGAGGGAGGGATGTAAAACAATAAAAAGAAAAAAACAAAAAACACCAACACCA
Organism: Zygnema cylindricum; assembly: GCA_037447655.1. Taxonomy (NCBI): domain Eukaryota; kingdom Viridiplantae; phylum Streptophyta; class Zygnematophyceae; order Zygnematales; family Zygnemataceae; genus Zygnema; species Zygnema cylindricum. The sequence goes on along the minus strand of JBBHKE010001874.1, from coordinate 62,214 downwards.
TCCGCCCATACTCCAAAAAATCCCAAAAACAACATTTTCCGCAAAAAAAACAAAATTAAACATAAAGAAAAAAAAATAACATTGATAAAAAGAAAAATTTGTCTAATTTTTTTTTTTTTTACATTTTAAATATCTTTCTTGTATCGCAGTGTTTGTGTATGAAACGTAATTTAGAAATAGGTAAAAGAAAAAAGAAAAAAGATGGTCCATCAGCAGCTTTTTCACCATCTTTTTTTTTCTTTTGGAGCGATGGCCTAAAACTGCATTTTTTGGAAAAACGATGGTGAAATTGAAGTTGTACTTATGATAATCTTACCCCAATTATGTATTTTTTTCCCGTTTTTTAGGATTTAGGATTGTATTATAGTGGTTGTTATGTAGGGCGTCTTTATTTTGTTTTTGTTTCGCTTTTTCCCCAGAAAAGTCGGTTTTCAACCCAAATAGTGGGAGCTATGTGCAAAATACCATTTTTTTTAATGTATCAACCTTTTATTTATTAGGGTGGCGTTCCATCAGACGAAAAGTGAGGTTGTTTACAGAAATCCGGACCTATCCGTACTACGCCGTACCTCTTATTTTGTTTTTATAGGCGAACAACATTACAAAGAATCTTGCCAATATTCTCCAAAGGTCTGGGAGATAACAATGACCGTTGGATGTTTTTTTGCGAAGCATTCGTTTCGAAAGTTTCTGTAAATGGCGATGTACCTCGAGGAGGTACATCACCATTTACAGAAAAAATTGAGGCGCGACACGTTGGATAATGAATGTACGTGTCACGACGGCAAACAAACGGAAATCGAAAAATTTCGCACATGATATATGCATTCAAAAATTCAACGGAAATCACGAAAGTGATCTCGTAACGAGCTTTCGTCGCGCTATTTTTGTTACCGGCCATTCGTCACACTATTTGTGGAAGCGCTCATTCGTCACGCGAAAAAGCAGAAACCCTAAAATTAATGAGCTGGCATCTGACAAGCGTTTGCAAAGAGTACAAAATGTGTGTGGTACGATGCCCTGGTCCGCACGTACATGGTATGCAAATGACGATTTCGAGTTGAAGTTGGTCGGTGTAAAAAATATTTGACGATTTTCAATATACGATCTTATCTTACATGGTACCACTCATTTCTGAGCACGTGGATTACAGACTCTGCGCGAGAGAACAGCGTTCAAATTATAGCATTCTGTAATGTTGTTCGTACGATTACAGAATTTCCTGATGGAACGCCACCCTTACCTTCCTTAAATTGCTGTTATTATTTATTTTTTATCGAATCATTTACTTAAAAAATTATGATATTTCAAACACTCTCGTTAAAATTGACAAAAAGGATTTAAAACCGATATCATTATTATTGTAAAGCATTAATGAACCAAAACGCGTAAAAACAAAACATGTTTTTTTTTTTTCAAATAAGTCAAAAACTTAAAAATTCTCCACTAACACTCAATACAAATTATTCGAAAAAATTATCATCAATTTTTTTTTCCTTAAGTTTTAGAAACTAGAAACTGCCAGTATTTTTGAAATAATCATAATATTCCAAAAAATTAGATACGAATTCCTCAGTTACTTTTTGAATTGTATATAACATATTTTTCTGTCTCCTTTCTGGTCAACTTTCTACCGGTCCTTTCTATCTCTCCATGTTTGAAACCTCCCACTCCCTCTCCCTTTCCCTCTCCCTTTCCCTCTCCCTTTCCCTCTCCCTTTCCCTCTCCCTCTCCCTCTCCCTTTCCCTCTCCCTTTCCCTCCCCCTCTCCCTCTCCCTCCCTCTGTCTAAATAACATTAACAACGCCAAAAATAACAATAAAAAGAAAGAGAAATCGCATTTCAGAAAACGCCCTTTCACTGTTTCACCCATGAAACTTAGCAAAATACAAAAACAAAATCTCTTTAAATTTTTTTGTAGAAGTTTCTTCGTTTTCTGGATACAGAAAACCAAAAAAAAAAACGAATTGTAAAACTAGATATATATATTGCGAGAAGGAACTCAGGATTCATTCCTTTTTTAATTTCGCGGTACAGCGATGGCTTCCAAAGGTTTTAACGGCAAAACTGTAACCCCCATTTTTTCCGTTTTATCGATTTTTTCGACTCCTGGGGACCAATCAAATTTATGAACCAAGAATGCTATCATAAGGGAAACCATCGCATTCCCGATATTTAATCCGGGACACATTCTTCTTCCCGATCCAAATGGCAAAAAAGTGAAGTTATTTCCCCGAAAATCGAGATTGTCTTTCAAATCTCCATTACTTTCCAAAAACCTCTCCGGTTTAAATTCGAAAGGATCATCCCAAAACCGCTTGTCATGTGACATTGCCCAAGCATTAATTTGGACCATTGTGCCAGCTGGCACTTCGTACTTTCCTTGACCGAGTTTGACCGACTCGGTCGTCGCACGAATAACCAATGGGGCAGGCGGATGCAGACGAAAAGTTTCTTTTACAACCGATTTAAGATAAGGAAGTTCGAGAAGTCGGGTTTCGAGATCCAGAAAATTTTCCGACGAATATTGTGTATTTCCTGTGTTTTCAAAATTTGGGGCATTAAAAACGCCATCAACTTCGTTTTGTAACCGTGCCATTTTTTCTGGTTTTAATATCAACTCCAACATCGCCCATTCTACAGAAACCGCCGAAGTGTCTGATCCTCCGATAACCATATCTTGAATAATTATTTTAATATTCTCAAAAACAAGAGGTTCTGTTTCTCGAGCCAACAAAAGAGCATCGCAAAAATCTCCCGGAGTCGGGATTTCCCCTCCGTTATTCAGTTTTGCATCCTCTAACTTTTTTTCATGCTCTTTAATCGGGATGGAAAAATAATGGCCGAATTCTCGGTGTAATCTTCGAGCAGTCGCGAGAACTCCATCGAAATCGAATGGACGTAAAATCGGCAGAAAGTCGGAAATGCTTATTCGTCCAAGGTTTTCAACAGCATCTTCCATCCAATGGAAAAATTTATCACCTTCGACATTTTTTCGTCCAGGAACACTTAAATCGAAACTTTTTCCGATACAAATTCTCATTTGGTGATTTAAAGAAGTTTGAAAGATAAAATTTCTAAGTCCCACATGCCCTCCAGTAGAGGCTAAGGTTTCTTTTATGGCGTCACACATTCTTTGAGCTTCCGATAACCTCACGGGCTTAAACATTTCGAATTTGTTTTTGTTGAAAAATTTCATGGTACAAAGTCGTCGAACCATTTTAAAATGTGGACCGGGAGCGGGAGGGGGAGGGAGGAGGGGAGGGGAATGGAGAGGATAATAAAAGGGAACGGGAAAGAAGAGAGAGAAAGGAGAGGGAGAGGAAGCGAGAGATGGAGAGTGAATGGTGGAGGGGTAGGGAAACGGAGGGGAAGAGGGAGGGGGAGAGGAGATATTTGTAGTTTGCGGATGCACTGAACGCCCAGTTGTCCAATTCGTACGGATTTGGACTTTTTCCCGATTTTTACGTAGTATTCGCGACTTTTATATTTTTCGTAAAATTCGTTTAGTTTTCGCTGTACGTAAAAATGTACGGAATTAAAAAAAAGAGACGTTGCACCATTTGCGCGGCCGAAGTTTGAATTTGTTTTGAACCCTAAAATCAAATAATGTACGGAAATGTATTGGTGCATAGTCAGGTACGCATTTTATAACATTTTCATCATCGTTAAATGCTTATCGTGCGAAGTATTCGCGCGTTCGTTTCGTGCGTATTATGCGCACGGGACAACTATGATTGAACGTGATTAGAAATTTAGTGTATGTTCCCATGTGTTAAAGTAAGGGATTTTTTCTGTCGTTTTCGTTAAAAACTTAGGGTGAGGTTACATCGGGAGGTCTCCGTAATTGTACGGACAAGTAATACAGAGGCCTCAGGTTACATCGCGTAATGTCTGTAAATAAGTTTTTATATACGTGTTTTGATTTGAGTGGCTCCACGTAAGTTGATCCAATCTCTATATATAAATTATAGACCTTTGGTCGCCGTTTTGGTTAGCTTTAAATAAGGTGGTATCTGTCTTTCCGTGCGTTGTTAGGGTATGTCCCCATGTGCATAAGTAACGGTTTTTTTCTATCGTTTTCCTTTAAAACTTAGCGCCGTACTGCCTAAGTTGCAATCGTAAGAAGGAATCGCAAATTTGTAGAATACAATTTGCGTCATCCTTGAACTTAGGGTGCGTCTCTGTGTGCCAACGTAAGGGTTTTTTTCTGTCGTTTTCTTGTAAAACTTAGAGCCGTACCGCGTAAGTTTCAATCGTACAAAAAAGTAGAAAAAAAGATAAGTACATTTTGCGTCATCATTGAATATAAGATGTACTACATGTTGTCGTCTTGTGTTCTTTAACCCACTGCCACGCCAAAAAACGTCATCTTCAAACTTTTCTTTAAAATACAAGGCCGATGTGTTTTAAAACAAAGTATTTTTCAGAAACAAATAGGAACAACGTATTCGCACGTGTATTTTTTTTTTACAAACATTTCAAACGAACTCAAGCGACGGCGAAAGGTACACTATTCGTTATGTTTTGTCCGTTTGCGTCCATCAAAGTACACAATTTGTTGTGTTTTGTCGCGTTTCGTTTGGTACGGACTTTTCCATTCCACGGGTCTATGAATTCCGATGCCATTTGACAAAATCGTGAGAAATCTCCGAGGGCGCCCCAGCAAGTTGCACACGCCGCCTCTCTCACGCAGCCTCACATTCTTGCGACTTTCTAACGACATTTTTTTACAATTTTGTCGACAGCCGTCACGGGCATTATCGACGTATACAATCGTCACTCATTAAAGTGACAACTTCGTTTGGTACACATAGGGACACCCGAAATCCGGGTCCGCCAGATCTGCGCTAAAAAACAAAGAAAATCCTCTAAGTTTGAAGAACATAGAGACGCACCCTTAGGATGTACAAAAATTTGTCGTATTGTGTTTTTCGACCCACGACGATGACAAAAAACGTCATCTTCAAACTTATCTTTAAAACATATCGGCAATGTGTTTTTAAACTAGGTATTTTCGATAAACAAATAGGAACATATATTCGCACTTGCCGCAACTTTCAAAAATTTTCATACGATTTCCGAGGACAAAGAAAAGTACAGAATTCGCTATATTTTGTCCATTTGCGTTCAATAAGACAAAAAAAGTACATAATTTGTTTGGTTTTGTCCATAGTTGTCCCGTGCGCATAATGCGCACTAAACGAACGCGCGAATACTACGCACGATACGCATTAAACGATGAAAAAAATGATATAAAATGCGTACCTGACTATGAACCAGTACATTTCCGTACATTTTTTGATTTTAGGGTTCAAAACAAATTCAAACTTCGGCCGCGCAAATGGTGCAACGTCTCTTTTTTTTAAATTCCGTACATTTTCGTACAGTGAAATCTAAACCAATTTCACGAAAAATATAAAGGTTGCGAATACTACATAAAAATTGGAAAAAAATATAAATCCGTACGAATTGGACAACTAGGGTTTTGTCCGTTTTCGTCTAGTACGATTTTTTTTTTTGCAGGGGTCTCGAAATTCTGATGTTATTTCACGTCGAGCGGACAGGCTACGCAAAGGCAAAGCACACCTTCTTCAACCGTGAAACAACACAGCCTGGAAGGCAGTACGTCTACAATGTCACGGTAAGACATGCAACGTCACAAGTAGTTCCAAAAAATAACTTGCGACAACACAGATTGTAGACGCTGACAACCGTCACAAGTATTGTCGATGTATACAATCGTCTCAACGTAAGTTACGATTTCGTTTTTACACATATGGACACTTTAAAACCGGGTATGGTGGATCCGCGCTAAAATACAAAGTAAGTTCACTAAGTTACAAGTACATGTGGACATACCCTAAGTCTGAGCATATGCATGACGAAACGCGGGCTGTCCATGCAAGGTGTAACGGGCACCAATCGGAAAGGTATAGTACAGTCATAGTTGTTGAAATCGCGCTATTTTTTAATTTTTTCCTATTTTTACGTAATATTCGTGACTAAAAAATCGCGATGTACTTTCTGTCTGGTAAACTGAACGGCCAATTTATGAGAACTGTACGGTATTTTACGATAACTGTACTGTTTTTAACGGAAATGTACGAAATTTGACGAATATATATTTTGCACGTATTAGTAATTTTTGAAATTTCACGGATAATGTACGTCATTTTATCGTTCATGTACGGACAATTTCGAAAAGAGACGTTGCAGCATCATACTATTTGCGCGCGGTAAGTTTGAAATGTGTACGAACGTTCGTTCATATTCGAAATTGTACGGACAAAAATCCATTAACTATTTTTACTTTGTTTTCAAATCGACTTTTCCTATTTCTACTTATTATTCGCTTAATTTAATCGTGCATAAAATACGTTTTGAACAACTATGAGTACAGTACACCGTGAATCGCTATTAGGGTTTAGGTTTTTTTTCGACTCTTAAATCATCTTTTCTCCGTACACACTTGCAAGATTTTGGTTCTAACGGTCGAGATTGAAAATTAACATTCTCAGCTTCCGTTTAGCAGTCTCAAATTGAAAATTTGACAAGTGTGTACGGAAAAAATATGCTTAGTGGCGAAAAATTATTAATTTTAATAACGATTCAAGGTGTACCATGACATCTCTTTCCTGATTGGTGTATGTTAACGATCAATCCAACGCGTTTGTAAGTGGACAGCCAACGAGAAGGGAACACGGTGTATCGCTATTAGTGTTATCAATTTTTTATTCACTTAAAACATTTTTTCTCCTTACACAATTGTCGGATTTTCAATTTGAAACTGCCAATTGGAAGCTAAGAATGCTACTTTCAATCGCAGCTGTTAGAACAGGAGGGAAAGAGTGGAAACAATTTCGAGGAAAAGTATAAAGGATTGTGAGAAAGGGGAGGGAGAGAAGAAGCGAGAGAGGAAAATGAGGGATGGAAGGGAGGGAAACGGGGATCGAAAAGCATAGGATTTTGGAAAGGGGAAACAAAAGGAGGAGAAGTCAAGAGAAAGGTAATTTAGGGAGAGGGAGAGGAGTGAGGAGTGAAGGTGCGAGAGAGGGGAGTGAGGGTGCGAGGGAGAGGGAGAGAAAAGAGTAAGGAAGAGGGAATTGGAGGGGGGAAAAGTGACCGGGACGACGAAGAAAAAGGAGTAAGAGAAGGACGGAGAAGGAGAGGAAGAGGAAAAGGACAAGGAAAAGGAAGAGCGTGTTGATTTTATGGGCGATTTTGGGCAATATCGGGTATCGCCGATTTTGTGTGACCGACATCACATTGTGGAACAGTACTATTTATACGGACGGATGTCAGGATTCGGACGACGTGGAGTCATACCATTATTACAATCATGCAATTGTACATATTTTGGTTCACGTGAATAAGCATGCGTAGGCATCATTTCATTGGACCACATTAAAGAGTGTTTTATGCAAACAGACAGCATTAGAGTACAAAAGCACTCAAGATAGACAAGAAAGATATCCTTCATCCATTAATGTCAGAGTGAGCAGTACAGACATAGTCAAGTAAGACAAGAATAGAGTGGCTTTATTAAGAAAGTCCTTTTGTAACACTTTTGTCCTAAGTGGACCATTTATTAAAGCTACGACTTTCGTGTACTTCTATTTTGTCTACTTCTACTTCATCTGTTTGCTAATTATATCCCTTCGTACTCTTTCCTATCTTTTCTGTCTAACTATTTTTGTGACTCCCTAAAGCCCCTCCGCGTGTATTGACCTGTAGTAGGCCCAATCCGTCTGTGGCTGCTAGGGATTCCTCCGATCGCTCAGATGGTTGTCCAAAAGCAACATAGCGAGGCCGCGAGGGGAAGGGAGAGAGGAAGAGAAGGGGAGGGAGGAAAACAAATGAGAAGAGAGAGAAGGGAGAGGGGAAGTGGAAAGGGAAAAGATAGGGAGGGGGGGTTATTTTAGGAAAATCAAGAGGGAGAAAAAGTCAGGAGGGAAAGAGTAGAAACAATTTTGAGGAGGAAAATAATAGAGGATTGAGAGGAAGTGGAAGGAGAGCAGAAGCGAGAGAGAGAAAAGAGAGGTGGAAGGGATGGAAATGGGGATAGAAAAATAAAGGATTTTGGAAAGGGGAAATAAAAGGAGGAGAAGTCAAGAGAAAGGTAATGAAAGAGAAAATAGTGGTGAAGAAAACTAAAGAAAAAGTGAAGGGAGAGGGGCGGAACGGGGAGGGTGAGACTAAGAGGGGGATAGTGAGCGGTGGAGGGGGAGAAAGAGGGAGAAGTGTAGAAGGGGAGAAATAGAGGTAGGTCAAGTCGAGAGAGGGGGAATGATAGTGATATAAAGAGGAAGAAAACAGTGGAGTGCAAGAAAAAGGAGTTACAGGAAGTGGAAAAGTGAGTTAGAGAGGGAGAGGAAGAGGGAAATGGAGACGGGGAGGGAAAGGGGGAGCGAGAGGTAGAGGTAACGAGGGCTGTTACGAGAGGACACGTTAAGAGCGAGAGAGTTGTTGACGTACGTAAAACGTGCGATCGATACCTGGAATTGTGGTTAAATCCACTCTAAAAACCTATATAAAATTGGACCCACCAGTGTAACATGTGAGCTGGTTGCACAGTGGTAGTGCGTTCGTAGCTAAAGTGAAAGGTCCCAGGTTTAAATTCTGGCCGGCTCATCAATCCCTTCATTGGGATCGTCCATTCTATCCCCCGATTATAGGTTTAACAAGAGTGAAATTGATGTCAATGAGGAAGAAATTGGGAGAGTACGAGGAGTGAGAATGAGAGGAGTGACAGAGAGAGGAGCGAGAGCAAGAAGAACAAAAGCAAAAGAAGCGGGAGAGGGAAGAGTGGGGAAGAGTGGGGAAGTAGGAACTAGAGAGAGAAAAAATGTAACCACAGTGATTGAAAGTGATGAGTGTTGAAGAAAGTAGAAAAAGTGAAAGGAGGGAGAGAGAGAAAAAGAGAGCGAGAGGGAGAAGAAAGAGAGAGTGAAAAAGGGATATTGGATGAAAGTATGAGAAAGGGAGGAAAAAGAGATTGGGAAGAGTGGGAGTCTATATATTCGTTTTAATGCGTCTGTTAAAACGTGTCAATGATTTTACCCAAAACTTGATTTTTTTTTTATTCAAAAAAAAAAGTCGGAAAAAGGGTCAAAAATAAAAAATAAAAAATTGAAGTTTTTATTGTTATGACCGAAAAATTGCCAACCATAAGAGGAAGGGAGGGGGAAGGGGAAGGGGAGGGGGAAACGGGAGAGGGGAAGGGTGAGGGAGAGAGAGGGGGGGAAGGAAAAGGGACGTCAAACAATAAAAAGAAAAAGAAAAAAAAACATCAACACCATCCGCCTATACTCCGAAAAATCCCAAAAACAGCATTTTCCTAAAAAAAAACAAAATTAAACATAAAGAAAAAAATAAAATCTTGAAAAAAAACCGCAAAGTCTGTTTTCAGCCCAAATATTGGGAGCTATGTGCAGAATACCGATTTTTTTTTATATATCAACTTTTATTTATTACCTTCTTTTTAATTGCTGTTATTATTCATTTTTTATCGAATCATTTATTTAAAATTTTATGATATTTCAAATACTCTCGTTAAAATTGACAAAAAGGATTTAAAACCGATATCATTATTATTGTAAAGCATTAATGAACCAAAACGCGTAAAAAACAAAACATGTTTTTTTTTTCAAATAAGTCAAAAACTTAAAAATTCTCCACTAACACTCAATACAAATTATTCGAAAAAATTATCATCAATTTTTTTTTCCTTAAGTTTTAGAAACTGCCAGTATTTTTGAAATAATCATAATATTCCAAAAAATTAGATACGAATTCCTCAGTTACTTTTTGAATTGTATATAACATATTTTTCTGTCTCCTTTCTGGTCAACTTTCTACCGGTCCTTTCTATCTCTCCATGTTTGAAACCTCCCACTCTCTCTCCCTTTCCCTCTCCCTCTTCCTTTCCCTCTCCCTTTCTCTCTCCCTCTCCTTCTCCCTCCCTTTGTCTAAATAACATTAACAACGCCAAAAATAACAATAAAAAAAAGAGAAATCGCATTTCAGAAAAAACCCTTTCACTGTTTCACCCACGAAACTTAGCAAAAAATATACAAAAATCTCGCTAAATTTTTTTGTAGAAGTTTCTTCGTTTTCTGGATACAGAAAGACCAAAAAAAAAAACGAATTGTAAAACTAGATATACGTGATAAGAGAAGGAACTCAGGATTCATTCTTTTTTAATTTCGCGGTACAGCGATGGCTTCCAAAGGTTTTAACGGCAAAACTGTAACCCCCATTTTTTCCGTTTTATCGATTTTTTCGACTCCTGGGGACCAATCAAATTTATGAACCAAGAATGCTATCATAAGGGAAACCATCGCATTCCCGATATTTAATCCGGGACACATTCTTCTTCCCGATCCAAATGGCAAAAAAGTGAAGTTATTTCCCCGAAAATCGAGATTGTCTTTCAAATCTCCATTACGTTCCAAAAACCTCTCCGGTTTAAATTCGAAAGGATCATCCCAAAACCGCTTGTCATGTGACATTGCCCAGGCATTAATTTGGACCATTGTGCCAGCTGGCACTTCGTACTTTCCTTGACCGAGTTTGACCGACTCGGTCGTCGCACGAATAACCAATGGGGCAGGCGGATGCAGACGAAAAGTTTCTTTTACAACCGATTTAAGATAAGGAAGTTCGAGAAGTCGGGTTTCGAGATCCAGAAAATTTTCCGACGAATATTGTGTATTTCCTGTGTTTTCAAAATTTGGGGCATTAAAAACGCCATCAACTTCGTTTTGTAACCGTGCCATTTTTTCTGGTTTTAATATCAACTCCAACATCGCCCATTCTACAGAAACCGCCGAAGTGTCTGATCCTCCGATAACCATATCTTGAATAATTATTTTAATATTCTCAAAATCAAGAGGTTCTGTTTCTCGAGCCAACAAAAGAGCATCGCAAAAATCTCCCGGAGTCGGAATTTCCCCTCCGTTATTCAGTTTTGCATCCTCTAACTTTTTTTCATGCTCTTTAATCGGGATGGAAAAATAATGGCCGAATTCTCGGTGTAATCTTCGAGCAGTCGCGAGAACTCCATCGAAATCGAATGGACGTAAAAGCGGCAGAAAGTCGGAAATGCTTATTCGTCCAAGGTTTTCAACAGCATCTTCCATCCAATGGAAAAATTTATCACCTTCGACATTTTTTCGTCCAGGAACACTTAAATCGAAACTTTTTCCGATACAAATTCTCATTTGGTGATTTAAAGAAGTTTGAAAGATAAAATTTCTAAGTCCCACAAGCCCTCCAGTAGAGGCTAAGGTTTCTTTTATGGCGTCACACATTCTTTGAGCTTCCGATAACCTCACGGGCTTAAACATTTCGAATTTGTTTTTGTTGAAAAATTTCATGGTACAAAGTCGTCGAACCATTTTAAAATGTGGACCAGCGGGTGCGAAAATAAAACCTTTTCCTGCAGTTTGAAGAAAAAGAAAGGGTTTAAAAGCAGAAAAAAACAAATTCGAATTTGGATGGAAATGTACCTGGAAAGAAAAACTGACAGGGGGTGGATAAGTTATATGATATGAATGTATCGGCAATTCCAAAGTTTTTGCTACCTCGGCATTAGACGAATGTACTCATATTTATTTATTTTTTTCTAGAAAGAGACGAAAAAACGTCAAAAAAAAAAGGAACACGGAAATAAAAAGGACGATTTGTTCACATCGAGGCAAACTGAGATAAAAAGCAATTAGGAGAATTCCAAATCGATACCTCGCAAAAATTATCCTCGAAATCTAAGCTATTTAAGAAATAAACATCGACAAAAACACAAAATGGAAACAAAGAGAAAACATATAAATAAAAAAATAAACAAACAAACAATAAAAGAAATAAATATAAAAAACCGACCTCCACTTGATAAAATTCTTATCGACTCCAGCATCGGCCTCGAGCTCACGACGGCGTCAAATTCCTTCAGTACTTCTTTGGCAGCATCTGGGTCAGAAATGACAACAGCCAAAGTTGATCCCAAACGGAGGCTCATGATTGGTCCGTACACATTTGCCAGCTTAGCAAGTACTTGGTGCGTCAGCGAATCAGAAGCGAGCTGCGGAAGGTTCCCGAGAATCGGCCAGGGACGGGGTCCAGGGGGTAGAGGGAGACGAGAACGTCGGGGAAAAAGAGTCTGGAGGAGGAGGAGAAGAGGGAGGAGGAGAAGCCATGGCCAGGAGATAGACTCGGTCAGGGCCGTGAGAAACTGGAGGGGAATAGACATCGTAGAGGGAGAGGAAGAGGGGAAAAAAATAGGGGAGCGAGAGCGGGAGTGGGAGGAGGAGGGAGGAGGGGAGGGGAAAGGAGAGGATAAGAAAAGGGAACGGGAAAGAGGAGAGAGAAAGGAGAGGGAGAGGAAGCGAGAGATGGAGAGTGAGTGGAGGGGTAGGGAAACGGAAGGGAAAGGGAGTGGGAGAGGAGGCGCCCGTAGTTTGCGGATGCATTGAACGCCTAGTTTTCCAATTCGTACGGATTTGGACTTTATCCCGATTTTTACGTAGTATTCGCGACTCTTATATTTTTCCTAAAATTCGTTTAGTTTTCGCTGTACGTGAAAATGTACGGATTTAAAAAAAAAGAGACGTTGCACCATTTGCGCAACCGAAGTTTGAATTTGTTTTGAACCATAGTTCAAAAGTAGGCGTTTTTATGGTGGGCCTTTGGTCGGCGCTTTTATCGTAAGTTGTGTTATGGGCTTTTCATGTGATCTTCTTAGATCGCTACTTTGATCAGCGAGCGTCCGATCGTCCTAATCTGACGGTGTAAATAAATTTTTTGGTCCGAATGTTTTAATTGGTCCAATTTTGGTTCCAAATGTTTAAATTGGTCCAATTTTTGTTCCAAATGTTTAAATTGGTCCGAATAGGTCCGAAAACAATATGGGTCTTAAGGTCATATTGTATGTTTTTCATACAATAGGCATATTATATGGGCATGCTTTCACCTACTTTTGAACTATGTTTTGAACCCTAAAATCAAAAAATGTACGGAAATGTACTGGTACATAGTCAGGTACGCATTTTATAATATTTTTTTCATCGTTAAATGCGTATCGTGCGTAGTATTCGCGCGTTCGTTTCGTGCGTATTATGCGCATGAGACAACTATGATTGAACGTGATCTGAAATTTAGTGTATGTTCCCATGTGTTAAAGTAAGGAATTTTTTCTGTCATTTTCGTCAAAAGCTTAGGGTGAGGTTACATCGGGAGGTCTCCATAATTGTACGGACATGTAATACAGAGGCCTCAGGTTACATAGCGTAGCGTCTGTAAATAAGTTTTTATATACGTGTTTTGATTTGAGTGGCTCCACGTAAGTTGACCCAATCTACATATAAAAATTATAGACCTTTGGTCGCCGTTTTGGTTAGCTTTAAATAAGGCGGTATCTGTCTTTCCGCGCGAATTAGGGTATGTCCCCATGTGCATAAGTAAGGGTTTTTTTCTATCGTTTTCCTTTAAAACGTAACGCCGTACTGCCTAAGGGTACGGCCCCATGTGGCTAAGTACGGGTTTTTTTTCTGTCGTTATCCTTTGTAACTTAGCGTCGTACTGCCTAAGTTGCAGCCGTACGAAGAAATCGCAAATTTGTAGAGTACAATTTGCGTCATCCGCGAACTTATGATGTACGAAAATTTGTCGTCTTGCGTTTTTTCGACCCATTGTCACGTCATCTTCAAACTTATCATAAACCACATCGACAATGTGTTTTAAGCAAAGTAAAACCAATAGGAAAATATATTCCCACGTGTGAATTTTTTTTTATAAGTTTTTTACGATTAAACAAATTATAAGGTTGTTTTTTTGTCCGCTTGCATGTTGAACGGTTTTTTTTTTGCAGGGGTCTCGATGCTGCAGTATCATTTCACGCAAAGTTGAAAAATCTACGAAGGTGAAAAATTCGCGAAGTCATGGCGGCCGGACGGGAGAGGTTTGCGCAAAGGCATGTCGTACAGCCACGGCTGCAAGGCTGTACGTCTACAATGTCACGCAATGACATGCGACATGCCAAATCCGCAAATCGTTTCAAAAATTACGATGTTACGACGCTTCAAAAAGTTTCGAAAAAACACGGTGCGGCAAAGTCAAATTGTACACGGTGACAACCGTCACGAGTATTGTCAACGTATACAATCGTCACAAGGTTAAGTAAGAATTTCGAGTAAACACATAGAGACACCTGAAATCCGGGTCCGCCCGATCCGCGCTAAAATACAAAGTAAGTTCGCTAAGTTACACATACATGGGGCCGTATCCTAAGTTGCAATCGTACAAAGGAATCACAATTTTTTAGAGTACAGTTTGCGTCATCCTTGAACTTAGGATGTACAAAAATTTGTCGTCCTGTGTTTTTCGACTCACGATGACAACAAAAAACATCATATTCAAACTTATCTTTAAAACACATCGGCGATGTGTTTTAAAAACTAGGTATTTTTGATAAACAAATAGGAACATATATTCGCACTTGCCGTAATTTTTGAAAATTTTCATACGATTTCTAAGGACAAAGAAAAGTACAAAATTCGATATATTTTGTCTGTTTGCGTTCAATAAGACGAAAAAAAATACATAATTTGTTTGGTTTTGTCCGTAGTTGTCCCGTGCGTATAATATGCACGAAATGAACGCGCGAATACTACGCACGATACGTATTTAACAATGAAAAAATGTTATAAAATGCGTACCTAAAATTGTACCATTACATTTCCGTACATTTTTTGATTTTAGCCTTCAAAAAAAATTCAAACTTCGGCCGCGCAAATGGTGCAACGTCTTTTTTTTTTAAATTACGTACATTTTTCCATACAACGAAAACTAAACGAATTTTACGAAAAATATAAAAGTTACGAATACTATGTAAAAATTGGAAAAAAGTCCAAATCCGTACGAATTGGACTACTAGGGTTTTGTTCGTTTTCGTCCAGTACGATTTTTTTTTTGCAGGGGCCTCGAAATTCCGATCTTATTTCACGTCGAGGAGACAGGCTACGCAAAGGCAAAACCCATCTTCTTCAACCGTGAAACGGCACAGTCTAGAAGGCGGTACGTCTACAATGTCACGGTAAGACATAAAACGTCACAAGTAGTTCCAAAAAATAACGTGCGACAACACAGATTGTAGACGCTGACAACCGTCATAGGTATTGTCGACGAATACAATCGTCACGACTTAAGTTACTATTTCGTTCTTACACATAGGGACACTTGAAAACCGGGTCCGGCGGATCCGCGCTAAAATACAAAGTTCACTAAGATACAAGTACATGTGGACAAACCTTAAGTCTGAGCATATGCATGACGGAACGCGGGCGGTCCATGCGAGGTGTAACGGGCACCAATCGGAAAAGTACGGTACTGTCATAGTTGTTAAAATTGCGCTATTTTTCATTTTTTCCTATTTTTACGTAATATTCGTGACTAAAAAAACGAGATGTACTTTATGTTCGGTAAAGTGAACGGCCAGTTTACGAGAACTGTACGGTATCTTATTATAAATGTACTGTTTTTAACGGAAATGTACGAAATTTGACGAAAAGTTATGTTGCACGTATTAGTAGTTTTTGAAAGTTCACGGATAATGCACGTCATTTTATCATTCATGTACGGACAATTTCGAGAAGAGACGTTGCAACGTCACACTATTTGCGCGCGGTAAGTTTGAAATGTGTACGAACGTACGTTCATACTCGAAATTGTACGGGCATAAATCCATTAACTATTTTTACTATTTTTTCAAATCGACTTTTCCTATTTCAACCTATTATTTGCTTGATTTAATCGTGCGTAAAATAGGATTTGAACAACTATGAGTATAGTACACCGTGAATCGCTATTAGCGTTTAAGTTTTTTTTCGTCTCTTCAATCATCTTTTCTCCGTACACACTTGCAAGATTTTGGATCCGACGGTCGAGATTGAAAATTAAGATTCTCAGCTTCCGTTTAGCCTCTCAAATTGAAAATTTGACAAGTGTGTACGGAAAAAATATGCTTTGAGTGGCAAAAAAAATATTAATTCTAATAGCGATTCAAGGTGTACCGTGACATCTCTTTCCTAATTGGTGTATGTTAACGACCAATCCAACGCGTTCGTAAGTGGACGGCCAAAGAGAAAGGTACAACGTGTATCGCTATTAGTGTTATCAAAATTTTATTCACCTAAAACATTTTTTCTCCGTACCCAATTGTCGGATTTTCAATTTGAAACCGCCAATCGGAAGCTAAGAATGCTACTTTCAATCGCAACCGTCAGAACGGGAGGGAAAGAGTGGAAACAATTTCGAGGAAAAGTATAGATGATTGTGAGGAAAGGGAGGGAGAGAAGATGCGAGAGAGGAAAATGAGAGATGGAAGGGAGGGAAACGGGGACCGAAAAACATAAGATTTTGGAAAGGGGAAACCAAAAAAGGAGAAGTCAAGAGAAAGGTAATTTAGGGAATGGGAGAGGGAGAGGAGTGAGGAGTGAAGGTGCGAGAGAGGGGAGTGAGGGTGCGAGGGAGAGGGAGAGAAAGGAGTAAGGAAGAGAGAATTGGAGGGGGAAAAAGTGATCGGAACAACGAAGAAAAAAAATTAAGAGAAGGATGGAGAGGGAGAGGAAGAGGAAGAGGACAAGGAAAAGGAAGAGCGAGGCCGAGAGGGGAAGGGAGAGAGGAAGAGAAGGGGAGGGAGGAAAACAAATGAGAAGAGAGAGAAAGGAGAGGGGAAGTGGAAATGTAAAAGATAGGGAGGGGGGGTATTTTAGGAATAACAAGAGGGAGAAAAAGTCCGGAGGGAAAGAGTGGAAACAATTTTGAGGAGGAAAAGAATAGAGGATTGAGAGGAAGGGGAAGGAGAGCAGAAGCGAGAGAGAGAAAAGAGAGGTGGAAGGGATAGAAATGGGGATACAAAAATAAAGGATTTTGGAAAGGGGAAATAAAAGGAGGAGAAGTCGAGAGAAAGGTAGTGAACGAGAAAAAAGTGGTGAAGAAACCAAAAGAAAAAGTGAAGGGAGAGGGGCGGAACGGGGAGGGTGAGACTCAGAGGGGGAGTGATAGTGAGCGGTGGAGGGGGAGAAAGAGGGAGAATTGTAGAAGAGAGAAATAAAGGTAGGTCAAGTAGAGAGAGGGGGAATGATAATGATATAAAGAGGAAAAATACAGTGGAGTGCAAAAAAAAGGAGTTACATAGGTGGAAAAGGGAGTTAGAGAGGGAGAGGAAGAGGGAAATAGAGACGGGGAGGGAGAGGGGGAGCGAGAGGTGAGGTAACGAGGGCTGTAACGAGAGGACATGTGAAGAGCGAGAGAGTGAAATTGATGTCAATAAGGAAGAATTTGGGAGAGTACGAGGAGCGATAATGAGAGGAGTGACAGAGAGAGGAATGAGAGTGGTAGGAATAACAGTCAATCAGAATGAGCTAAAAAATACTTAAATGTCTTGATGCGGAAGCGAAACTGAAATTAAATCAAACATTACAACATATTGAAAACTCATAATCCAAGATAGAGGCGAATTGAATACTCAATATTATAAACTCATATCAACAAAATCCTTAAACATTACACTTCTTTTAATTCATTCTTCCTTAATTGACTCTTGATTGATTCCTAACTTTCTCTTACTTAGTTTTCTTTCTAAAATTGATTCTACCACACTCACACGATGGCTTTTTAACTTAGTCACGGAAATAACATATAACACTATTTCTAGAAGTGTTAAAATGTACTTAGACGCATATATGGTACAATGCAAAATGAAACTACTAGAAATGAATCTGACAAAGTCTTGTACCGCAAACTTAACTTACGCGAAACAAAACTACTAGACGTACGTCGCGCGAAACGAAACTTCACGAAGTACACCGTGAATCGTTATTAGTGTCAAAGTTTAAATAGTGTTGATGAAAAATTACCGTACTTGATGCTAATTAAGAATTTGATTTTTTTTTTTAAAAAGGTGTATTCTAATTTCGGCGTTTATGCTAATTTGGGAACAACAAAAATGGAATATTCGCCGTACGATTATATACATTAATATATGTATCCGTACAAAATATAAGAAATCGTACGCCGTCGAGAATTTAAAGTATCCGTACATGCCATACTAATTTACGTGTCAGACTAATCCCGTTTTTTTGAGCGCACGTTCCTATGCGTGCACGTCTGATTTAATTCATTTTTTGTAAATTTTCATTTGATAAGGTACATTGATGTAAGGTCTGACATGAACTATAGACCACACTATTTAGATTTTACTGTACATTTGGGCTTTACGCTATTTTGTACGGTACCTTAATTAACGTAAAGGAAAAATAAAAATCATCTATCCGATTTGAAAAAAAATCAAAATTTTACGAACACAAATTAGAGTTATTGACACTAATAACGATTCGCGGTGTACTATACTAGAATTCAAATGAAACAAAACAAATCAAATCGCGTATATGTAACAGTACACGTACGAAATACAAAATCAAAACTAAACGAAACAAAACCAAATACGCGAAGTGACGCACGACTAAATCTAAACCACACTAACTATGAACCAACATTACATAAACATAAATTCTAACATTGTAAATCCTAACAATCCCCCTCTCAATGTTGAATCTATTTTAAATCTTAACAAAACTGAAAACAATCCTAACTTAGCCCTTCCTCTTACAAATATATCATACATAACAACCTTTGTTAACATGTCAGCAACTTCTTCACCCGTTGGCACAAAAATGAACTCTACCTCACCAGCATTTATTAAAGTCTCTTACAAAATGCCAGTGAATCTTAATGTGCTTAGTCCTCTTATGAAACACTGGATTTTTAGCCAACACAATACTTTACATACCATCTGAAAACAACTTCATACACTTAACAATAATTCCCAACTCACTTAACATTTCTTTTAACCAAATTGAAGCTTTGGCAGCATGGCAAGCCGCCATATATTCGGCCTCGGTCACACTCAAAGCCATTGTAGGTTGAAGTCTCGAACTCCATGAAATCGCACCTCCACATAATACAAAAGCGTAACCGGATGTTGACTTTCCCGTGTCGAAGTCTCCACCCCAATCGGAATCACAATATCCAAAACAAACCAACTCTGAATTCGCCTTATAAGCTAAACCATAACTTAAGGTTCCAACCAAATATCTAAAAATCCTTTTAACACTCTCCCAATGACACTTCTTAGGTGTTTGACAATAGTTACTCACACTACTAACAGCAGCTGATATATCTGGTCTGTTCCAACATTAAGATACATCAAACAACCAACAACTTCTCTATAAGGTATATCAATTGTTGGCTCACTTTTTGCTTTACTCAACTGAACTTTAGGATCTAAAGGTGAACTCAAAGGCTAAGCATTAAACATAGAGAACGTAGCTAAGACTTCCTTACAATATTGTTCATGACTAAGTTTCAAGGAACCAGACTCATCTCTAATCACCTCAATACCAATCAAACAACCAACAACTTCTCTATAAGGTATATCAATTGTTGGCTCACTTTTTGCTTTACTCAACTGAACTTTAGGATCTAAAGGTGAACTCAAAGGCTAAGCATTCAACATAGAGAACGTAGCTAAGACTTCCTTACAATATTGTTCATGAATAAGTTTCAAGGAACCAGACTCATCTCTAATCACCTCAATACCAAGAATATACCTAGCTTCTCCTAAATCAGTAACTTTAAAGAATTTACTAACAAAACATTTTAATTCTTTAATCTTTTCAAGACTATCTGAAATCATAATAAAATCATCAACATACACACTAAATATAATATGATCATCTCGTTTCACATAAATATCTAAATCTGAAAATGTACGAACAAAGTCAAAATCCAAAAGTACCTTATGAAGACGAGTATACCAAGTCATTGGTGCTTGCTTGAGTCCATAGAGAGACTTCTTCAACTTTCACATGTGTCCAGGTTTGCCCAAAACTCCTTCTGGAATCTTCATATAAACTTCTTCTTCTAATTCTCCATTTAGAAAAGCAGTTTCCACATCCATTTGGTGGATATGCTTTCCTTTAGCAGCAGCAATCGCAATAATGATACTTAAACTATCAAACTTAACTACAGGTGCATATGTTTCTGTACAGTCTATACCTTCTTTCTGGTGAAAACCTTTACCAACTAATCTTGCTCTTTACCAACTAATCTTGCTTTATATTTAATAATTTAACCTGAGGCACCCGTCTTAGTTTTAAATACCCATTTACAATCAATAACTTTTTTTCCCTCTGGTAAAACTACTTCTTCAAATGTCCAATTATCAATAATAGACTTATGTTTTTTCTCAAAAGCTAGTTTCCATTTTTTATTCCAATCACTTGAAGCTACAACTTTTGAATAAGACTTAGGATCCCTATTCAGAGGCTCACTCAGTAATTGCTATAAAAGAAACTCATTTAACCTAGCATCTTAAATAAAATAAACCGACTAATCCTTAACATTAATATGAAGAGTTAATCTCTCAGGAGCTTTTCTTTTATTCGCTCGATTACTTCTTCTAACAACAACCTCTTCTTCAACAACATCATCTTTCTCACCCTGCAAACTACATTCACTTTTTTGTTTGCTAAGGGTTCTTTCACTAGACTTAGAACTTTGACTTCCATTATCACTTTTCAAACTTTCAGAATCTGATTGGGAAGATTCAGATCTCTTACCAACTATAATAGATTTCTTATATTTCAATGGAATTTCTTCTTCCTCCTCTTCGTCACTCTCGTCATCAAATTTGAGCTCCTCCAAATTGTTGTCTTCCTCAAAATCTAAACTTTCTTCCTTATCGTTTGTGAACTCTATTGCATTCGCCAAATCTTCGTGAAACTCCACATTTCTCGATTCGACAACCGTTCAAGTAGATGTATTGAAAACCATGTACCTTGAATTTGGACTATATCCAACAAAGATTTGCGTCCAAGTTTTTGGACTGAAATTCAGTTCGATATCCTTTCTCGTTGTAGACAGTGGCTCGACATCCCCAAAAACTCAAATGTCAAACTGATGGAATCTTGCCACTCCATAATTCTTTAGGCCTCTTACCTCCAGAAACCGAATTTAGTCTTCTGTTACAAATGTAATTTGCTGTAAGAACAACTTCTCCCCAAAACCTCACACTATGTTTTGTGCAATGCAACATAGCTATAACCATCTCTTGAAGTGTCACATTCTTCCTCTCAGCAATTCCATTAGACTCAAGTGAGTATGCAGCTGTAAATTGTTGCGTAATCCATTTTTTTTGATAAAATCTTTTAAAAGCAACAAATTATTCTCTATTATCTGATCTTATTGCTTTTAAATTTATATCCGTTTCTCTTTCTACTATTCCAACAAATTCTTAAAACTTATATAAGGCTTCTGACTTATGTTTCAACAAATATGCCCAACTCTTTCAACTAAAATCATCCACAATTACAAAGGTATTCTTATGTCCTCCTAGACTTACTGGTTTGATGTCTTCGCATAAGTCTACATGAACAAGCTCAAGGGGAGCACTATTTCTATACTTCACATCTTTTTGAGAATGAGATTTTCTATTTTGTTTCCCTTTGCTGCAACCATTACAACCTTGAACTTTCTCTCCCGAAACACAGTCTAATCCTCTCACTGCTGCAATTTTCATCATATTCTTTATGTTAAACTCAAAAGTATGACAAAGTCTATGATGCCATAAACTTAGATCTCCTCTTTCAAAAATTATAGCATTGACTAAAATTACTGAACTGTGATCTTTCTTTGGTCTAATCTATTTTAACTTACTTTGCAAACAATGAGTTACATAATCTTCTCCAAATTGATTTCCTTCTCTATCTTGGAAAATTATCCTTCCATTTTCAAACGAAGTTACTCTACCACCATTCATTCCTTTGTATCTGAGGAACACTAACAAGGTTTCCAACTCTATCAAGAAAATACAAAGTATTGTTCAAATTAACTTTCTTTACAACAATTTGACCATTCACATTCTTAACAGGTAAATTAAATCTGACATTTCCCACTATATCTATTGGCACAACATGTCCACTAGCAACCGTAATAGTTTTAGGAATTGTAAGCTTTCTCAAATCCGTAAACAAACTAAGTTCACTACAAACATGATGAGTTGCACTTGAATCAACTATCCAATCTTTAAAACTTTGCCTCCCACATGCAGAATTTGCAGAATTGGCAACAACATTTCCATCTTCTTTCATCATCATAGAAAAGTTTATAGACTTATCGCCTTGATTGTCAATTAAATCTGAATAGTGGGTTTGATATCCTCCTCCACGTGATTGTCCAAATCTTCCACCACCTCGTCCTCGTTTTCCACTTCGACCTCTTCCTCTTTCCGAGTAAGATGATCCTCCTCCATTTTGTTGAAAACACTGAGCACTAACATGTCCCCATTTCGAACAAATATTGCATTGATTTTCCCTATTTGGAGAGTTAATAGCCATATGTCCTTCTTTATTACACTTATAACAAATAACATGACTTAGATCACCCTGATCGCAATAACCTCTTCTAAAACGTGAATACTGAAAATTGTTTCTACCCCCTCTTGATCTAAACCTTCCTCTACCTCCACGACCATGTAAAGAAAATATACCTCTGACAAACGTGTCACGTGTCATTGAGGTTTACATTACTATTTCCAAATCCTCTACTTTCTTTCTCTTTACTCTTCTGTGCACCTTTTAGAAGGTTAATAGCAAAGTACTTTTTTTCTCTTTACTCTTCTCTGCACCTTTTAGAAGGTTAATAGAAAAATCAAAAGTGGGTTTCTCTGCAGATCTTATGACTTTTACTGTGACATCAATCTTAGATGGTAATCTATTGCGAAACACAAATACCTTTTCATCTTTTGGAGGAAACTTTAGCGCACTTTCCTGCGCTATTCAACTGCTCTATCAAAACATTAAATCTTTTTAGAGCATCATCAATCGACTCATTACTAGTCATCATCCTAAACTGAATAAACTCTTGAAATACATAATTAGACCTAGTTGCGAGTCCTTTCTCATGCAAATTTTGTAGATGAGTCCAACAAGCATGAGCTGTATCATGAGTTAACATATGATCATGAACCGAACTACTTCTACTCTGCCATATCTTTAGCATCCCACTTTTTCCTTCCTTTTGCATCTAATAATATTTTCTCTTCTCTTGTAAGTATTTTCCACAATTTCTTTAGAGTAAAGGTTCCCTGAATATATCTCGTCCATACAGGATAATTATTTCCTTTAAGTATGATAGTCTTAGAAGACACCTTATAATTTGACTCTTCACCTGAACTTGACTCATCATCATGATCATAAAATGGGACTTCTTTTTTGCCCTTTTTGACTTTCTCCTTAGAGCTCTCATCATCTGAATTGCCACCAAAGGTAGGAGTTTTACCGAATGATTGACCTTTTCTTTTCGCCTTTAGAAATTCGTAAAGTTCATCTTTACTTGCTGGATCAAACTGAATTATGCGACTCTCCTTAGTCATTGATAGCTTCTCCAATTCTCCAAGTCCAAAACTGACTTCAGTGTCTTCTTTCTTTGCGGAGTATTCCTCCACCATAACTTATAAACTCTCAATTCTTAATCAATTTTTTAACTCAAATCTAAATGAAATAAACACTGCTCCGATACCAATTTCAATTGATAGGAATAAGAGTCAATCGGAATGCGCTCACAAATATTTCAATGTCTTGATGCGGAAGCGAAATTGAAATTAAATCAAACATTACAACATATTGAAAACTCATAATCCAAGATAGAGGCAAATCGAATACTCAATAAAATAAACTCATATCAATTCAATCCTTAAACATTACACTTCTTTTAATTCATTCTTCCTTAATTGACTCTTGATTGATTCCTAACTTTCTCTTACTTAGTTTTCTTTCTAAAATTGATTCTACCACACTCACACAATGGCTTTTTAACTTAGCCACAGAAATAATCTAGAACACTATTTCTAGAAGCGTCAAAATGTACTTAGACGCAAATATGGTACAACTCAAAATGAAACTACTAGAAATGAATGTGACAAAGTCTTGTACGGCAAACTTAACTTACGCGAAACGAAACTACTAGACGTCCGTCGCGCGAAACAAAACTTCCCGAAGTACTATACTAGAATTCAAACGAAAGCGAAAGAAGACGGGAGAGGGAAGAGTGGGGAAGAGTGGGAACTAGAGAGAGATAAAATGTAACCACAGTGATTAAAAGTGATGAGTGTTGAAGAAAATAGAAAAAGTGAAAGGAGCGAGAGAGAAAAAAAGAGAGTGAGAGGGAGAAGAAAGAGAGCGAAAAAGGGATATTGGCCGGATTTGGTTCTGACGGTCGAGATTGAAAATTAAGATTCTGAGCTTCTATTTGGCGGTCTCAAATTGAAAATTTGACAAGTGTGTTCGGAAAAAATATGCTTTGAGTGGCGAAAAAATTATTAATTCTAATAGAGATTCAAGGTGTACCGTGACATCTCTTTCCTAATTGGTGTATGTTAACGACCAATCCAACGCGTTCGTAAGTGGACGGCCAAGGAGAAAGGTACAACGTGTATCGCTATTAGTGTTATCAATTTTTTATTCACTTAAAACATTTTTTCTCCGTACACAATTGTCGGATTTTCAATTTGAAACCGCCAATCGGAAGCTAAGAATGCTACTTTCAATCGCAACCGTCAGAACGGGAGGGAAAGAGTGGAAACAATTTCGAGGAAAAGTATAGATGATTGTGAGGAAAGGGAGGGAGAGAAGATGCGAGAGAGGAAAATGAGAGATGGAAGGGAGGGAAACGGGGACCGAAAAACATAAGATTTTGGAAAGGGGAAACCAAAAAAGGAGAAGTCAAGAGAAAGGTAATTTAGGGAATGGGAGAGGGAGAGGAGTGAGGAGTGAAGGTGCGAGAGAGGGGAGTGAGGGTGCGAGGGAGAGGGAGAGAAAGGAGTAAGGAAGAGAGAATTGGAGGGGGAAAAAGTGATCGGAACAACGAAGAAAAAAAATTAAGAGAAGGATGGAGAGGGAGAGGAAGAGGAAGAGGACAAGGAAAAGGAAGAGCGAGGCCGAGAGGGGAAGGGAGAGAGGAAGAGAAGGGGAGGGAGGAAAACAAATGAGAAGAGAGAGAAAGGAGAGGGGAAGTGGAAATGTAAAAGATAGGGAGGGGGGGTATTTTAGGAATAACAAGAGGGAGAAAAAGTCCGGAGGGAAAGAGTGGAAACAATTTTGAGGAGGAAAAGAATAGAGGATTGAGAGGAAGGGGAAGGAGAGCAGAAGCGAGAGAGAGAAAAGAGAGGTGGAAGGGATAGAAATGGGGATACAAAAATAAAGGATTTTGGAAAGGGGAAATAAAAGGAGGAGAAGTCGAGAGAAAGGTAGTGAACGAGAAAAAAGTGGTGAAGAAACCAAAAGAAAAAGTGAAGGGAGAGGGGCGGAACGGGGAGGGTGAGACTCAGAGGGGGAGTGATAGTGAGCGGTGGAGGGGGAGAAAGAGGGAGAATTGTAGAAGAGAGAAATAAAGGTAGGTCAAGTAGAGAGAGGGGGAATGATAATGATATAAAGAGGAAAAATACAGTGGAGTGCAAAAAAAAGGAGTTACATAGGTGGAAAAGGGAGTTAGAGAGGGAGAGGAAGAGGGAAATAGAGACGGGGAGGGAGAGGGGGAGCGAGAGGTGAGGTAACGAGGGCTGTAACGAGAGGACATGTGAAGAGCGAGAGAGTGAAATTGATGTCAATAAGGAAGAATTTGGGAGAGTACGAGGAGCGATAATGAGAGGAGTGACAGAGAGAGGAATGAGAGTGGTAGGAATAACAGTCAATCAGAATGAGCTAAAAAATACTTAAATGTCTTGATGCGGAAGCGAAACTGAAATTAAATCAAACATTACAACATATTGAAAACTCATAATCCAAGATAGAGGCGAATTGAATACTCAATATTATAAACTCATATCAACAAAATCCTTAAACATTACACTTCTTTTAATTCATTCTTCCTTAATTGACTCTTGATTGATTCCTAACTTTCTCTTACTTAGTTTTCTTTCTAAAATTGATTCTACCACACTCACACGATGGCTTTTTAACTTAGTCACGGAAATAACATATAACACTATTTCTAGAAGTGTTAAAATGTACTTAGACGCATATATGGTACAATGCAAAATGAAACTACTAGAAATGAATCTGACAAAGTCTTGTACCGCAAACTTAACTTACGCGAAACAAAACTACTAGACGTACGTCGCGCGAAACGAAACTTCACGAAGTACACCGTGAATCGTTATTAGTGTCAAAGTTTAAATAGTGTTGATGAAAAATTACCGTACTTGATGCTAATTAAGAATTTGATTTTTTTTTTTAAAAAGGTGTATTCTAATTTCGGCGTTTATGCTAATTTGGGAACAACAAAAATGGAATATTCGCCGTACGATTATATACATTAATATATGTATCCGTACAAAATATAAGAAATCGTACGCCGTCGAGAATTTAAAGTATCCGTACATGCCATACTAATTTACGTGTCAGACTAATCCCGTTTTTTTGAGCGCACGTTCCTATGCGTGCACGTCTGATTTAATTCATTTTTTGTAAATTTTCATTTGATAAGGTACATTGATGTAAGGTCTGACATGAACTATAGACCACACTATTTAGATTTTACTGTACATTTGGGCTTTACGCTATTTTGTACGGTACCTTAATTAACGTAAAGGAAAAATAAAAATCATCTATCCGATTTGAAAAAAAATCAAAATTTTACGAACACAAATTAGAGTTATTGACACTAATAACGATTCGCGGTGTACTATACTAGAATTCAAATGAAACAAAACAAATCAAATCGCGTATATGTAACAGTACACGTACGAAATACAAAATCAAAACTAAACGAAACAAAACCAAATACGCGAAGTGACGCACGACTAAATCTAAACCACACTAACTATGAACCAACATTACATAAACATAAATTCTAACATTGTAAATCCTAACAATCCCCCTCTCAATGTTGAATCTATTTTAAATCTTAACAAAACTGAAAACAATCCTAACTTAGCCCTTCCTCTTACAAATATATCATACATAACAACCTTTGTTAACATGTCAGCAACTTCTTCACCTGTTGGCACAAAAATGAACTCTACCTCACCAGCATTTATTAAAGTCTCTTACAAAATGCCAGTGAATCTTAATGTGCTTAGTCCTCTTATGAAACACTGGATTTTTAGCCAACACAATACTTTACATACCATCTGAAAACAACTTCATACACTTAACAATAATTCCCAACTCACTTAACATTTCTTTTAACCAAATTGAAGCTTTGGCAGCATGGCAAGCCGCCATATATTCGGCCTCGGTCACACTCAAAGCCATTGTAGGTTGAAGTCTCGAACTCCATGAAATCGCACCTCCACATAATACAAAAGCGTAACCGGATGTTGACTTTCCCGTGTCGAAGTCTCCACCCCAATCGGAATCACAATATCCAAAACAAACCAACTCTGAATTCGCCTTATAAGCTAAACCATAACTTAAGGTTCCAACCAAATATCTAAAAATCCTTTTAACACTCTCCCAATGACACTTCTTAGGTGTTTGACAATAGTTACTCACACTACTAACAGCAGCTGATATATCTGGTCTGTTCCAACATTAAGATACATCAAACAACCAACAACTTCTCTATAAGGTATATCAATTGTTGGCTCACTTTTTGCTTTACTCAACTGAACTTTAGGATCTAAAGGTGAACTCAAAGGCTAAGCATTCAACATAGAGAACGTAGCTAAGACTTCCTTACAATATTGTTCATGAATAAGTTTCAAGGAACCAGACTCATCTCTAATCACCTCAATACCAAGAATATACCTAGCTTCTCCTAAATCAGTAACTTTAAAGAATTTACTAACAAAACATTTTAATTCTTTAATCTTTTCAAGACTATCTGAAATCATAATAAAATCATCAACATACACACTAAATATAATATGATCATCTCGTTTCACATAAATATCTAAATCTGAAAATGTACGAACAAAGTCAAAATCCAAAAGTACCTTATGAAGACGAGTATACCAAGTCCTTGGTGCTTGCTTGAGTCCATAGAGA
This sequence comes from Zygnema cylindricum, assembly GCA_037447655.1. Classification (NCBI taxonomy): domain Eukaryota; kingdom Viridiplantae; phylum Streptophyta; class Zygnematophyceae; order Zygnematales; family Zygnemataceae; genus Zygnema; species Zygnema cylindricum. Next base: position 34,109 of record JBBHKE010001874.1, on the reverse strand, counting down.
GACTTCTTCAACTTTCACATGTGTCCAGGTTTGCCCAAAACTCCTTCTGGAATCTTCATATAAACTTCTTCTTCTAATTCTCCATTTAGAAAAGCAGTTTCCACATCCATTTGGTGGATATGCTTTCCTTTAGCAGCAGCAATCGCAATAATGATACTTAAACTATCAAACTTAACTACAGGTGCATATGTTTCTGTACAGTCTATACCTTCTTTCTGGTGAAAACCTTTACCAACTAATCTTGCTCTTTACCAACTAATCTTGCTTTATATTTAATAATTTAACCTGAGGCACCCGTCTTAGTTTTAAATACCCATTTACAATCAATAACTTTTTTTCCCTCTGGTAAAACTACTTCTTCAAATGTCCAATTATCAATAATAGACTTATGTTTTTTCTCAAAAGCTAGTTTCCATTTTTTATTCCAATCACTTGAAGCTACAACTTTTGAATAAGACTTAGGATCCCTATTCAGAGGCTCACTCAGTAATTGCTATAAAAGAAACTCATTTAACCTAGCATCTTAAATAAAATAAACCGACTAATCCTTAACATTAATATGAAGAGTTAATCTCTCAGGAGCTTTTCTTTTATTCGCTCGATTACTTCTTCTAACAACAACCTCTTCTTCAACAACATCATCTTTCTCACCCTGCAAACTACATTCACTTTTTTGTTTGCTAAGGGTTCTTTCACTAGACTTAGAACTTTGACTTCCATTATCACTTTTCAAACTTTCAGAATCTGATTGGGAAGATTCAGATCTCTTACCAACTATAATAGATTTCTTATATTTCAATGGAATTTCTTCTTCCTCCTCTTCGTCACTCTCGTCATCAAATTTGAGCTCCTCCAAATTGTTGTCTTCCTCAAAATCTAAACTTTCTTCCTTATCGTTTGTGAACTCTATTGCATTCGCCAAATCTTCGTGAAACTCCACATTTCTCGATTCGACAACCGTTCAAGTAGATGTATTGAAAACCATGTACCTTGAATTTGGACTATATCCAACAAAGATTTGCGTCCAAGTTTTTGGACTGAAATTCAGTTCGATATCCTTTCTCGTTGTAGACAGTGGCTCGACATCCCCAAAAACTCAAATGTCAAACTGATGGAATCTTGCCACTCCATAATTCTTTAGGCCTCTTACCTCCAGAAACCGAATTTAGTCTTCTGTTACAAATGTAATTTGCTGTAAGAACAACTTCTCCCCAAAACCTCACACTATGTTTTGTGCAATGCAACATAGCTATAACCATCTCTTGAAGTGTCACATTCTTCCTCTCAGCAATTCCATTAGACTCAAGTGAGTATGCAGCTGTAAATTGTTGCGTAATCCATTTTTTTTGATAAAATCTTTTAAAAGCAACAAATTATCCTCTATTATCTGATCTTATTGCTTTTAAATTTATATCCGTTTCTCTTTCTACTATTCCAACAAATTCTTAAAACTTATATAAGGCTTCTGACTTATGTTTCAACAAATATACCCAACTCTTTCAACTATAATCATCCACAATAAAAAGCATATACTTGTGTCCCCCTAGACTTATTGGTTTGACATCTCCACACAAATCTACATGAACTAGTTCAAAGAGGGCACTAACTCTATCCTTCATATATTTTTCAAGATTAGACTTTCTAATTTGTTTCCCTTAGCTACAACCATTACAACCTTGAACTTTCTCTCCATATACACACTCTAATCCTCTCGCTTCTGCATTTTTTATCATATACCTTATATTAGACTCATAAGTATGACATAGTCCACGATGTTATAAACTTAAATCACTTTTTTCATAACTAACAACACTGATTGAAATTAACAACGCTGACTGAAATTATTGAACTCTGATATTTTTGTGGTCTAACCCATTTTAATTTACTTTGTAAACAATCACTTACATAACCTTGTCCAAATTGATTTCGAGGGTTCATTAGATAGACTATGTGAGTAAGTAGACTGGGAATTAATCATTTACGAAGGTTTTTGAAGCCCTCTCTCCAAAAGGTTTTTGAATCCCTCTCTCCCAGCGGCCATCTGTATATATTTGCTGACTTTGGTTAACCATAACTTATTGCTCAGAGGAGCAAATCCAATGATTATTTTTGCGTTTGGCTCAAGGGGGTTAAGACATGATAAACATGGTTAGCCATAACTTACTGCTCAGGGGAGCAAATCCAGTGGTTCTTTTTGCGTTTGGCTCAAGGGAGTTAAAGCCTCATAAACGTGAGGTTAGTTAAAATAATTGTGTTCTTGGGTGGCGTTTATTCAGTGAGGAAGTGAAAGGGGCAAATTTATCCTAGAGGCTAGTAGTAAGGTGCAAACTCTGTGTGCCAAATGAGGCCACATTGTTACATGAATTCCTACACTATCAACAAAAACAATGCATTACAACGGTCAACGGATCCATCTGCAACTCGTTTAATTTTAAAGACCCACTTGGATTCGATCGCACGTCGGTTTGGTGGAAAAGTACTAAGGGTCCAAGTATTATTAGACATTAATGCATCATACTCTTGAGTAGCAGCGAGCCGCCACTTGTCGCCTACAAGGCGTTTCAAATCGACATTCAATGTGGAAGGATCTTTAATGTCGGGAAGGTTGACCTGAGCAAGATTCTCACGAATCTTCCAAATCGCTTAAGTAAGACGTGTACTTTGTCGTACTACAATTTGTTATGTTGGTGGCGTCAAATGCGTAATAATTATCGAATTGCATATCAAACTAGGCGGCGGCGAAACCTCGAATGACTGTGGAAGTAAATTTGTCGTTTCAAAGAGCGAATATTTACTAGATACGAATTGCACCGCAAGTGGGAGGCTGCCTAAAATTGCGGTTTGTACCACGTGTGACAATCGTCGGAATTAGAGGGAATAAAATCCAAAATATGAAACATATGAGGGAATATGAGAGCATTTGAGGATTAAAAGAGGCGTAGATGGAGAAGGTGTTAAAGGGCGTAGACAAGGTTGTAACAAAATTACTAGGGATAGTTTCACAAAGAGGAAAAAAACTGGGTAAAAAAATGAGTGGAAAATCAGGAACAAGTGTAAGTATTAGAGGGGTTCCTTGAAAAATGACATCACGAGTGGTGATGATTCGGCTTGAAGAGGGACACCAAATGCGATAGGCTTTTGAATTAGAGGGCTCTTAATTTTCCATTGGAAGGGGGAAGGATTTTATAGTATGTTTAACACCCAAAAATGCATTAGGGAGACACATCGGGTTTATGCCCATGCCACACTTCAAAAGGGGTTTTGTTAGATGGACAAGAGGTTGGTGACCCATTCTGAATATACGAGGATGTTAGTAAGGCTTCGGCCCAAAAATGGAATGGTAAAAAAACAAAGTGGAGGAGAGAGCGAATCATATTAATGAGAGTGCGATTTCTGTTGTTTTGAAAGCTTTAGACCTCACTGATCTTCATAAGTGAGCTGAGTGTTTTTCTCAGTACTTAGAATATTTTGTGAAAATCTGGTTCAGTATGTACCAGAATTAATGTTACAGTGAACAGTGAGTGAGTTTACGGTGTGACACACTTCACGACACGCGTCGGTAAATGAGATGTTATACAAAGATCCGTTCGTACTTTTCAGACTTACCATAAAGACCGAGGTGTCACATAAAAGCTTCATATTCGATGAAACTTCGAAATGATGGACGGTAAAGATTTGTTGCCGACGGAAGGTGGTCATCCAGTACCACGTCTGTAATTATCTGACGTATTGTGAACATTGTACTTTTACGTTACTTATCTTTAGTTTGTTCAGAAGCGTGTTAGTTTGATTAGGGTCTCAGTTCAGATTCATTCTGTATCACATACCTTGACATATTCATGTATCCTCTTTTAGATAGTTGATATTATTGATGCATGGCTGGTATACCTTCTTTGCTTAGCTAGGGTAGTGAGTGGCTGCTAGCTCTTAGAAGAATAGATCTTTTTGGTATAAATATAGGACTTAGCCATTTTCAGAAATAGGAACTTGTTGTATCAAAATTGTGTTGTGACATTTTTTTGATATCTTTGACTAAGAATATTTCTCAGATCTGTTTGCAAATTTTTGTGTTAATTTGCACTTGTGTTCCTTTGTGTATTTTCTGAATTGTGTCAGATTTGTAGGCCATTTGGTTGCCTAAATTATCTTTGGTTGTGTTCCAAACTGTGTGTATTTTCTTGTGCATCTGTGAGAGCTTCTTGCTTATCTAAATTTTGTGATGACTACTCCAGCGTCATTTTCATCTTCAGTTGGTGTAGTAGTCACAGAACAACAGGTCACGGGCCCACCCTCACGGATCCCATTTTTTGATGGAAGGAAGTATATCTATTGGTGTGATCTGGTTAAGTCTTATTTCACTCAAGTTAAATTGTTTGATGTGGTTGATGGCAGCCTTGCTGAAACTAAAGCATCTTCTAATGGGAAAAATCAGCAAGCTCTACATTTATTGAAGTTAATGATCTCAAAAGATCTACTTATGTCACATATCAAAATGAAAAAAGGCATGAGAAATCTGGTCTTCCCTGAAAACCATCTATTTCAAAGCTAATGACCAGCATGAAATTATCACAACTATGAATATTTATGATTATAGGTATACAGGAGGTAGCATGGTTGAATATTCCAATGGGCTTAGGCTTTTGTTAGCAAAAAATGCATGCTCATGGGGGAACTTCTCCCCTTATCATCAGGTTATGATACTTATGCGAGGTCTTTCTGAGGAATATAATGGAGCCTCAACAAATTTGAGAAGGTTAGATAAGTCAGCTTGGAACTTAACAACAGCTATAGAACTAGTGTTAGAAAAGGAATCCACCGTTGCAACTTTTAATCCAAGAAAATCATCTGTAGCTTTTAATGCACAATATCAAGGAAACAGATCTCAAGAGTACCAAGGTTTCCAGCCTTATAACAAGTGTGTCTACTGTTATAATCAAGGACATTTGTACAAACAGTGCCCAAAGTTTCTTAAAGCTTGTGAGACAGGTGTGTTCAAAAATGGATGGAGGCCAAAAGGGATCTACACACCAAAAAAGACACCACAAATACCACAGACTCCTCCTTCCAAAATCGAAGCATTTTCAGCGGATACACCGGGATCAAAATCGGTTGACAAAGTGAAGGCGTCGGATGTCATCAGTTTTCCAAAAATTGATGACAAAGAATTCTTTGCCCTTGCAAAACTGATGGAAGGAGGCAAAGATCATGGGTGGATCATGGACTCTGGGAGCTCATCTCATATGTGGTGGAACAAAGCTTCCTTCACACATCTGCAATCTATTCCAACAAGGCAGATCTATTATGCTTGTGGTGCCACAGTTGAAGGAAAGCCCCAAGGAACTATCATTCTTATGTGTGAGATTGATGGACAGGCAGTTCCTAAAACTCTCTATGATGTATTGTATGTTCCTCAGTTCAAAAAGAACTTGTTTTCTACCTCAGTTGCAGAAAGTAGAGGTTTTGAAATACTTCACAAACAAGGAAAGAAAATAGTCAGCAAAGAGGGAAAGATTGTTGTAATGGGAACTAGAGGCCCAAATAATTTGAACCGGATGGACCTGGTGAATACATCTTCTTTTGCTTACTTGGGGGTCTTATCAGATAATGTTTTATAGCATAAAAGGTTGGGTCATGTTCATTATGACAGATTGGAAAAGATGGTCAAAACTGATATGGTAGGAGTTAAGCTTGGTCAGCAACAGTCAAGGATTTGTGATGGTAGTGCTTTGGGCAAGCTTCAGAAACTTCCCTTACCCCACGCTGTAGATTTCAAAGCAACAAACATCTTAGAACTTGTTCATTCAGATGTGTGGGGACCCTCCAAAGTACCATCTCTTGCTGGAAGCAAATACTTTGTCACTTTCACAGATGACTTCTCCAAATTCAGTAAAATCTAATTTATGAAGAAGAAAAGGGAGGTCTTTACCCACTTCAAACTTTTTATGATCTGGGCGGAGAAACTTCATGGGAGATCGATTCTCTCTTTAAGATCTGATAATAGAGGTGAATATACTTCGAATAAGTTTGCTGGTTATTTGAAAGAAAATGGCATATCTCACTAGTTCACTGTGCCTTATACTCCTGAGCAGAATGGAGTTTCGGAAAGGCTAAATAGAACTCTAACTGAGAGTGTTAAATCTATGATGGCTGATAAAGGGGTAGATATTAAATTCTAGGCTGAAGCTTACCAAACAGCAGCATATATTAGGAATAGATTAGAAACTAGATCTGTTCAAGCAATGACACCTTATGAAGTGTGGACTAGCAGAAAACTAGATGTCAGTCACTTTAGAGAATTTGGTAGCAAGTGCTTTGTACTAGATGACCTACCAAACTGGAAATTAAGTCCAAAGTCTAAACCTGGAATCTTTATGGGTTATGATGATGAATCTGTTCGATATAGAATTTATTGTCTTCAGAAACATACCATCGAGATTGCTAGAAATATTCAGGTGAAGGATGAGAGTGAGTCCATAGACGTATTTAGTATGGATGAAAATGAAAAGAAAGGAAAACTGCAAAAATATATCATTTTGGATCAGATTCTCTTTCAGCCTGCTGCAGCCTCTACTTCCTCTTCTATTAGAGTTCAACATACTGGAGTTCCACCAGCCACTGAACAACAAGCAAGAGCTGGTCCTCATCCTCCAAGAAATCAAGGTGGAGCTTGGATTCCTCTTCTATTAGAGTTCAACATACTGGAGTTCCACCAGCCACTGAACAACAAGCAAGAGCTGGTCCTCATCCTCCAAGAAATCAAGGTGGAGCTCGGAATCCAACAATTCCAGCCTCAGATTTTCCGGGGGGAAGAAGACAGAGTTCTCGTTTAAGAGGACAAGAAGCTCATTATGCTTTTTCTGCAAGCACTGGGGAGCCTCTTACCATTCAGGAGGCATTTTCTGTTCCTAAAAAGGATCATTGGATCTCAGCTGCAAATGAAGAGATGAGATCAATCATAGAAGCCCAAAGGTGGGAGCTTGTGGAGCTTCCACCGGATCGGAAAGCCATTGGCTGCAAGTGGGTCTTCAAAGTGAAGCTCAACCCAGATAACACCATTGAAAGGTATAGAGCTCGTCTGGTTGCAAAGGGTTTTAGTCAGAAGAAAGGAATAGACTATGAGGAAACCTTCTCTCCTGTTGTCAGGTTTCCTACTGTCAGAGTCTTGTTTTCTTTAGCTACAATTGAGAATATGGAATTGCATTAAATGGATGTCAAAATTGCCTTCTTGCATGGAGACTTAGAGGAAGTAATTTATATGAAATAACCTCAAGGTTATGTAGAAAATGGAAAGGAAAATCTATTCTGTAAACTGTTGAAATCATTATATGGATTAAAACAGGCTCCAAGACAGTGGAATTTGAAGTTGGATGAGTTTCTTACCAGCCTAAGTTTTACAAGGATCAGCTCAGATCACTCTGTTTATGTCATGGAAGGAGACGATGGTGTAATTTATGTAGCACTATATGTGGATGATCTGCTACTAATCACCAAATCATTGAATGAGATAAACAAAATAAAAGTAGCCCTAAATTTCAGGTTTAAAATGAAAGACTTAGGTGAAGCTAAGTATATCCTAGGCATTCAAGTAGAGAGAAATAGGAGTCAGAGAGTTATTTACCTTATTCAGAGAGAGGCCATTTAAAATGTACTTAAAATATTTGGTATGGCAGATGCAAAGGTAAGTGCCACTCATAAGGAGTTCAGGCAAAAGGTGGAAGGAAAGGAGACAGATGGAGGAATGAATATGGAAGATGAAATGGAACCAGGGGAGTTAGACTTCATGTCTACGATTCCCTATCGACAAATTGTTGGGAGTCTTATCTACTTTATGAACAGTACTCGTTCGGATATTGCAGTGGCTATTGGAGCTCTGAGTCGAAGTTTTCAGAATCCGAAGAAATCAGATTGGGAGGCAGCAAAACGTGTTCTGAGATATCTTGCAGGTACAGTAGATCTCCGACTGTCTCTTGGAGGAGATGAAGTGAAAATTAGCACCTGGAGCGATGCAAGTTATGGTGATATGCCAAGCCGACGTTCTACCACTGGATTCATTCTGAAGATCGGTAATGGTACTTGCTGCTGGACAAGCAAGCTCCAAAAGAGGACTGCTCAGTCAACCATGGAAGCTTAATACATGGCAGCTAGCTCAGCTGTCAAGGAACTTCTTTGGGTAAAGTCTCTTTTACAAGAGCTGAAATTCATGCAATCTGGTCCTCAAGTCATATGGTGTGACAATCACATTGCTATTGCTATTGCTTCTAATCCTAGTCATCATTTCAAAAGCAAACATGTTGACATTAAGTTACATTTTGTGAGGGAAAAAGTGATGGCCAGAATTATGAAACTCAGCTATTTACCTGATGAGAAAATGTTGGCAGATATGATAACAAAACCCTTGCCTGCATAAAATCGAAATTATGTAGAGAGGGATGTGGTCTAAGTGGCTACTTGAGTCTAAAGCTTTAGGGGAGTGTTGTTTTGAAAGCTTTAGTCCTCACTAATCTTCATAAGTGAGTGGAGTGTTTTTCTCAGTACTTAGAATATTATGTGAAAATCAGGTTCAGTATGTACAAGAATTAATGTTACAGTGAACAGTGAGTGAGTTTACGGTGTGACACACTTCAAGACATGCGTCGGTAAATGAGATGCTCTACAAAGATCCGTTCCAACAATTCAGACTTACCATAAAGACCGAGGTGTCACATAAAAGTTTCATCTTGGATAAAAATTCGAAATGATGGACGGTGAAGATCTGTTGCCGACGGAAGGTGGTCATCCAGTACCACGTCTGTAATTATCTAACGTATTGTGAACAGTGTACTTTTTCGTTACTTATCTTTAGTTTGTTCAGAAGCGTGTTAGTTTGATTAGGGTCTCAGTTCAGATTCATTCTGTGTGACATACCTTGACATATTCAGGTATCCTCCTTTAGATAGTTGATATTATTGATGCATGGTGGGTATGCCTTCTTTGCTTAGCTAGGGTAGTGAGTGGCTGCTAGCTCTTAGAAGAATAGATCTTTTTGGTATAAATATAGGACTTAGCCATTTTCAAAAATAGGTACTTGTTGTATCAAAATTGTGTTGTGACATTTTTTTGATATCTTTGACTAAGAATATTTCTCAGATCTGTTTGCAAATTTCTGTGTAAATTTGCACTTGTGTTCTTTTGTGTATTATCTATTTGTAGGCCATTTGGTTGCCTAAATTATCTTTGGCTGTGTTCCAAACTGTGTGTATTTTTCTGTGCATCTGTGAGAGCTTCAAGTTTATCTGAATATTGTGATGACTACTCCAGCGTCATTTTCATCTTCAGTTGGTGTAGTAGTCACAGAACAACAATTTCAGCACTAAGCATCACCCATTTGTTGTGGATTATAAAGGGTAATTTTATGATGAAAAATGTCATGCGATAGTAAAAACTCAAAAGCATTGGAGACGAATTCTAAGCGTATGGTTTTGACGCGCGATGATAAGTTATATTCGACAAGTGCTTTTAAATGTTGAAAATGAGTGAAAACTTCAGACTTATGACACATAAAACATATATATGTAAAACGCAGATAACATCAATAAAAGTGAGAAAATTAGAGAAGCCATCAAGGCTTGTAATGGGAATAGGACCGCACATATCACGATGAATGCGATCAAAAGAACCCAAAGAGAGAGAAGAAGGGGAAAGAGAAAGATAACGAGTCATTTTGCCAAAGACGACGATGACGAAAAGCAATTTTTCTCTCGTTAAATTGGTCAATTCCAAGTACAAGTCCTTTTGCAGGGGATTCCTGGCTAGCACCATTTAGATGGCCACAGCAAAGATGCCATGTAAGTAAAGAGTAAGAGGAGGGAGAAAAAGCTAAAAAGGCATAGGCAACATCATTAAAAAATTGTAAGATGTAGAGATTTCCCAATCGAGCACCATAAAAGAATTGAACGTTGGGTTCAATGATGATGCTAAAACTCCAATGGCGTAAAGCCAAACAAGCTGAAAAATATTTTTGGGGAGGTCCGAAACAAAATAAACGTTGTCCAAGATTATTCGTTGTCCAAAATTATTGGACGGCAGGAGTGCGAATCTTTGTTAATATGCACCTGTCCAACAAAAATTGAAGTAAGTATCATGTTATTCCCTAGAAAAATGTTTAAAGGAACTTTAAGGGGAACAACATTAATCATGATATCACGTTGACAACACATGTGATGAGACGCGCCAGAAACAATTAACCAATCAAAGATTACCTGCATTGGAGAAGACAGAAGACATTCCCGTAGTCAATAGGAAGAATTGAGACGGGGATCTAGGCGGAATTGAGACAGGAGCATCTAGGACAAGTACTATCACAAGTGACACGGATCCAATGTTTTGATTGGTGGTTGGGAGGACCGGATGGACATTTGAAAGCGACGGATTTTGTGGAGGGCAGTAATAATTGGGAGGAGGTTACCACGATGGCGGAGGGTCGTACGGAAAATTGAATTCTGTCGTCGCGTGCGCTGCATGAAAAGCTGGCGGCTTGGAGGCGTGGGGATACGTAAAAGACTTCAAATTGTGATTGGTAGTTAGAAGTCCTCGCGATCCTCTAGCCGCCCGTTCTTTTTCTCGTTTTTTAGCCAGTGCAGGGCACGCGTCCATCACGTGGTCGCACTCCTTGTAATACTTGCAAAAAAGTTGAGATCCTAACACGACTCTTTATGCAAAAGACGATTATTAAGATCAGATAGCGTGACAGTGGAGACGACACCTATACTAACTGTACTTACAAAAGAGTCAAAAGATAGAGGCAAACCGCCAAAAAGTAGTATTTATCAGATCATAGTACGTTACACGCAAAAGAGTCAAAAAAAAAGAGGTCACCTACCCAAAATACTACTTATCAAATCTGTGTGGATTACAGTGTAAAAATACACTTCAAAGGGTTGGTCAACGATTAAATGCGTTAAATAAAAACAACCATAATTTCTCTTGGATCTTTTTTAACTCTAATAAATTGTCCACTTAGCATCAAACAATGTAGCCACTTGTCCGTTTCGTAGGCGTTGCACAAACGTTGCCACGCCTCCTTGAAAGTTGTTTCAGCGCAAATAGCCGAATACGATTCGCAATCTAGCCACCCAAAGAAAGGATATGACGAGAAAGAGCAACAAAATCTCTCTCCAAGAAGCGACAACTGTCTGGGCGACAGTAAAGGTGACTTCCGTGGCAATAGGAAAAACATGTATCGTGACGGTGCCATTAATGTGGTTCCAAAGTTTTTCAAAAGAAAACAAATGATGGACTTGAAATTTTCAATCATAAAAATTGTCGCCCTGAAATTTCGGAACAGGGTTTGATATAGACAATGTAAGGCCATGAAAGGCTAAAAGAGATTAATATGAAAAAATAGCAAAAGAGGCCAAAAGAGTAGAAAAGGCCGAGATAGAAGTGTCGAGAGAGACTAACGGCAAACAAAAAACCAAGAGAGAGGTTTGTCGTTTGAGTGTCTTTTCAACCTTGAGTGATTTACATAAAGACACAAAAAGGATTCCCACGTAAGAATCATCAATAGTAACAAAGGTATGTGCAGTCCACTAAGTAAAGTACAAAAACCCTAAATCGTAGTACGAGACTTATAGCGTAGTGGGTAGGACTCTAAAGTAGTGTAGAAAACGATAAGTAGTGTAGAATCCTTTAAGTGTATTTCAACATAAAGTACAACAAATACATCCTAAAAAAACATCTATACTTTCAAGTTTTGTGAAATGTACCTTCAACTTTTTTAAAAAATACCGAGAATACACATCAAAGAGTGACCCGAGGAAAAAAAAAAAAAAGGGGGGGAACAAAATCTTATCAAAAACTTATTTGTTATGGGTTTTTTTAGTTGCTTCAACCTACATTTCTTCGATGGTTTTAACCAAAATGACCATAAAGGCCATATCGACACCCGGAAAAATTCGTAAATAATACGTCACTTTTCCCAAAATAATCGAGCTTGCCGTGAAAACATCACGAGAAACAGTTGCTAAAGGACATCGTCCACTGTCCAAAATCTATAAAAAAAATGAGAAAAAAAAGGCAAAGAATTTAATGTGGTTAGTGGAACACGCAAAAAAAAAAAAAAAGGAAAAAAGGAATGGTTGAAAATTAAATTTTTTCGATAAAAACACTTCTGTTTTTTGTTAGTTTAAATGTTTTTCTTTCGTAAAAAAGTTAAAAATAAAATGTCAAAATATACTTGTATAAAATCTCTTTTTTTCTGTTTATGTAATTATTAGCATTTATCTGTTTTTAAATCAAAGGATTCAAAAAATCTTATAAAGAAAAAATTGCAGCTAGCTTTTTACATTGAAAACAATCGATTTGGAAGCTTAAAAGGACTGACTGGACATATAATAACAAAAACAAATAATGATAAAAAAAAAAAAAAAAAACAAACTTAAAAACCCCGGTCAAAGATAGATCCTTGAATGACAACGTCGGGAGTACGCGAATCATTATCTCTAAAAAAAACCTGCAAATGGGGTCCAAAATCAAATACATTTAAATGTTAAACATTATTTGAAATAATTTAGTTATTCAAAATCCAAAGATTCAAGAACTACAAAAAAAAAAAACTGCAGAATTTAAAGTGTCTCCATTCTCCCCCCTTCCCCTCTCCTTGCTCCCACTCTCCCTCCCTCTCCCCCCTTCCCTCTCTATCCCCGTCCCATCCCTCTCTCCCTCGCTTTTCGACTCGAACCACTCACCTGACCCTCCCGTCTTAAAAAATGCAAATCATTCCGAACTTCCGCGAGTGCTTTTGATTTTTCCGGTTCTTCTCCTGGGCAGATATAAACCTTTTGGCGGAAACTTGTAATATTATTCATCGTGCAACAAATAGGTTTTCCGGCACTGTCGTAAAGAGCCCTTTTTTGATGAACACTCATCACTCTATCACAAATAAACAGAAACATAAAAACATAAATTAATAAACAAACACATAAAATACGAAACAAAAAAAAAACTGGAAATTTATTGATTTGATGGCTGCAACACAAATAATAAGGGCCAAATACAACAGACATAAAAAATTCAGTAAATTATGATGAGCTATAAAATACAATACAGTACGTTACATTACATTTCATCACAATAAACCACATTTCATCAAATGACATTACATCATATTTCATCACATTACATCACATTTATTGCATCACGTCACATTACATCACGATACATCACTTTACATTACATCACATTTTATCACATTAATTACATGACATTAAATCACATCACATCACATTACATCACATCACATTTCATCACATTACATCACGATTCTTCACATTTCATACCATTACATTACATTGCATCACATTACATTTCATCAAATTACATCACATTACATCATATCACATCACTCTACCTCACATTACCTCACTACGTTATTAACACATAATACTATTCAAAACAATACATAAAATACAACCCTACATCACATTATGATACAAAGCAATCCAATACAGTACAACACAAAATGATACAATGTGATACGGTATATCATACAATATACAATACGATACAGTACATACAACACATTACATTACAATACATTGCATTTAATTACGATACAACTACAATACAATACACTACATTACAATAAATAAAATATAATACATTACATTACAATACAATACAATACTGTACATCACTATAGAATAAATTGAGCACAATACAACACAACATAATAAATATTTTAAGAGCCATCCGAGGTTTTGCCAATGTCTCAAAATGTTTGAAAAACCCCACAAGTATAATTGGATCATTTGTCAAACTAATTTGACAAAATAAGGAAAAGACGAAATGTTTCACAAGAAAAAATTGTGATTTAATAAAGAAAATTGGCACCAAAGGCAAAACAAATAGCCAATTTTGTAAAACCATTGCCAAATACCTTTTGTATTTAGATTTTGTAATCTAACAAAAAACTACAATAAACAGAATTTAACAAAAAATGAAACTAATAAGTCCATATAATTTTCACAGTTTTGCTCACATTTCTTTCCAAAGAATCTTCAAAAGATAATAACAATAATAGTAAATATATTCAGGAAAACAGTCAGAACAAGTACTCTGCTAGCTCTAAAGGACCAAAATGTAAAAGTAAAAAAAAAATACTTTAAAAGTGATCAAAATGTAAAAGCCTCAAAAAGTCAAAATTTTCAAGTACAATACGTATCGCGATTAGCGTTGACGTTTTTCCGCCAATTAAAATATCTCTCTGACGAGCACACATGTTCGATTTTTCGATTGGAGAGCGCCAATTTGAAGGCGAGGATCTTACCTTCCAATCGCGACCGTCAGATCGACAATTCGACAAGTGCGCACGGAAAAAACATATTTTAAGAGGCGAAAAAAACGTGAAGCAGATATACGCGGTGTACATCGCGTCAGCTTTACAAAATTCAAAATTCAAAATTCAAAAGCCAAAATGTAATGTTGAGTAGCGATGGCCCCTTGCCTATATTCGATATGTACATAAAATTGGGTACCAGAGATAATGGATGCATCGCTTCGATATATTGAATCTCTAAACATGGCTTCTGCTATATATCGGCCCATATCACGATAATTTACAATTGCGATATATCGAAGTGACGCTATGTCAATTTTTTTTTGTCCTGTATCTGTACGGACACACACATTGTAACAAATATATCGCGATATAATATGTTGGTCCGGCTACGATATATCGAGACCTATATTCGATGTATCGAATATCTAAATGATCGCGATATGATTTTACCCGATACTCAACATTACCAAAAAGCGCAACGATCTGAATTTAAAACAAGTACTGTACATTTCTATATTAAATGAAAAATTCAAAAAAGTGTAAACGTAACGGTCAAAAGTTAGAATGAATACTTCTCTTTCAATTTAAAGTGGCAGACGCCCGTCACGTCATTAATATCCATATAGTCGCCCGAAAAGTTGCATTTTTCTTTTAGTACGAGAGTCGTTTCGTACGGAAGAGCGTACGTAGAACCGAATAAACTGGCAGCCTGGCGTGCAGGAGGAGAAGGCGGGTGAGACGCCATGGTTGAAGAGGAAAAGGAGAGAGAGAGAGAGAGAGAGAGAGAGACCAAGAAAGAGAGAGAGAGAGAGAGAGTGAGAGAGGAGAGAGATATAGAGCGAGAGAGAGTGAGAGAGAGAGGAGAGTATATAGTGGAAAAAAAATGAAAGATTGAGAACCTACGAAGAAAAATCGGAGTCCTGCAAGAAAACCAAAATAATCGAAACGACAAAGCTGTGGAAAAACGAAAGGTCGAAATGGAAATTAGAAATTATTAGAAAATATAGGAAAGAATTTGGCGTTTCGATCATTGATGACCACGTGGATCAAAGTAAAAGGAAGTGGATCCACATGTCTACTATTCGCTTCGTGTATGCCACGTCAGCCAAAGAAAGCCGCGTAAGCTTTAAGGAAGTACTATACTACAGCAAATACAGTAGACAGCCGTACGGGAAACCGTGTACGCAGTTGTCGTTAGCGTTCATTTCGTCATTAAATCAACTTTTCTGCGGGCACCCGACGCAAACTGTTTACAGTTACACGGTCAGTCGGAAAGCCAGGAATCTTAACGCTCCATCGCAACCGTCGAAAAATTACCCGACAAGTGTGCCCGGATAACATTAATTTATACTTAGGGTGAACAGGAAAAGTGGGGTTGTTTACTGGACGCCGTACGATTTTGTACATGTTCGTACTATAATTATTTTGTCAGACGAAACATGTTAACTGGATGGCTCCAATATTATAGGCGCATTTATCGACCGTTGGATTTTTCATTTGTTTCGATTCGCGAAGCAATCGCGCACATCGTACGGTGTGAAGAGAAGAGAGTTTCTTTTCACGGGTCGCGTGCCATTGGTACACGTGAAAAGTATAAAACAAATCCACCAGTAACAGGCGATGAAAAACGAACACGTCGAACACGCCATGTGCCTTCTAACGACACGGTGTATGCAGGTCGACCGAAGTATCCTCGCACGCTCGTTCTGACATCCGATGACCTTCAAAGTTTGCGGCAGCATTTTGCCATCCCGTTTCGAAAGTTTGATTTAAAATTTCAAAATAAAAATTTGGTCGCTAAATTTTTGTAAAAAATCATTCACTACACCGTGAATCGCTATTAGCGTAATGAAATAGATAGCGTAATGAAACAATTAGCGTACTTTACGGTAAATTGTGTTTTTTCGGGTACACCATGATACTAATTTATCATGTACTCTAATTTGTAAACTGCTTTGTAAAAATTTTCAGCACATAATATGTCCACACTAAAACATGTATTTGTACGAAACTGTTCAATTCGTACGCCGTCGCGTTTTTTTGACATCTGCGTTTGCCGGAAAATATTTACGCAATTATATATTATTATATTTTCTGTACCTTTAAACTTAAAATGTACGAAATAGTACAGATCTGTCAGTCCGTACACCACACTATTTAAAAGGGCACTAAATTACAGTTATGAACCGCATTGAGCGGGGTACCTCAAATAACGTTCAAAAACATTTAGCGTACTTTATTCTATTTGAGAATTTGCCCCAAAAAAAGGGGTACCCCAATTAGCGTCATGTACGCTAATAGCGATTCGCGGTGTACCTCCGCTCGTACAAATATTATGTATAGATATTCAGTTTGAAGAATATTTTTCGTTTTTATGAGTCTGAAACTAACCTACGTGGCGCCAATCATGATTGAGAAACGATGTTTACTGGCACGACATAATTGAACGCAAACCCCGTGCCAGTAAACACTACAAGTACACCGCCAATCGTTATTACCGTTGTGTACGCTAATTCCGTCCCGCTTTTTTTATTTTTATTCTCAATAGAATTATCCACACTATTTGAAAAACACCCTAATTCCTAATTAGAATAGACGATTTCTTCGAAATTTTTCAAATTCCCAATTAGCGTAAGCCACGCTAATTATTCGTAGACGCTAAAAAAACTTACACGCTAATAACGATTGGCGGTGTAGTGGTCTCCGCATGTTTAATTGGACCGCCTAATGGAGTAGAGGCCTTAAAGACCGATAACAACATTTAACACCGCTACAAACAATTTTCGGTATCGTATCCCATCGGCCCGATGTCAGAGGTCGCAAACGGTCAACCGAAACCGTGACCGACCGTTAACCGACCGCCCGCGCCGGATCCGGAACGGATTCGGTTGCCAAATTTTGGGGGTCGGGCGGTTACGGTCGGTTGACTCACCAGGAAAAAAAAAAACGGTTAGCTACGGTCGGTCAAACAAAAAACCAAAAAAATGAAAATTTTGTACTTTTTTTTCCAACATTATTGTTCTTTGTACTTTTGGTATCGTGGAAGTACGTGGCATCATGATTAGCGTCGCAAATCTGACACGGTACTGAAGTAAGCTATTTATTTCGAAAATCTTAGAGAGCGCGACAAAACGTCTCAAATCTGACACGGTCGTACAGTATTCATTTCTTAAATCTTAGGCAACGCGACAAAGCGTTGCAAATCTGACACAGTAGTACAGTATTCATTTCGCAAATCTTAGGGAACGTGACAAAGCGTCACAAATCTGACACGGTAGTAACACTATTCATTTCGTAAATCTTAGGGAACGCGACAAATCGTAATTATTGGCTTATTCCGTCGTACATTGATTAATTTTGTACTTTTCAGGTTACGGGCGGGCACGGTCGGTTGATTTTTTTTTTCGTAAACGAGGTCGGTTAACGGTTAACAATTTTGGAGCGTGACAAAACTCGGTCGGGCGTCGGTTACTCAGATTTTGAAAAAAAAAAAACGGTCGGTTTCGGGTATGATTTTTTTTGACTTTTGCGACCTCTGCCCGATGTACATGTGCCGATACTCTTTTTTACTACCGATCAATGTGATTTCTCCATCTCATAGACTATACAGCCTATCACTATTAGATTAGAGAATTAGAGGTTTGTTCGCTGTGAGCTTAGCTCAACGGATTAGTTTATCTTTTTGTTCTTTTTGCCTCAATAGTTCACAAGAGTAGCACAGGTTTAATCTTTGACACAATGTAAAAGCAACCTTCGAATTTCTACATTGTTTTGGCGAACCATGCCTCAGTTTGAGTTGTTACAGTCGACATGTTGGAGGGGCAAGTGTAACGCGGTTAGGAAGAATGAGTGTGATTATTCACAACCACAATGCAATGGATGACTTTACTTTAATGGCAGTCAAGATATTTGGTTGTTTGGGAGATGTTTTGGAAAAGTTTCTCCATACTTGTGGACAGTGATCTTTCGTGAGGAGGGACCCTGCGAACTGTCGCACTTCTGTCCTTACTTCTTTTCTTCTTTTATCGTCATCAGCGTTCATGTATGACTTTACAGTGAGTGCAAGATTATATCCTCCTTCAATTTGATTTCTTTATAATGGATAGTCGATTTGTTTCCAAACTTCCTCAGCATGCTCCGTCAAGCCTAAAGGTTCTGGGGGGATTGCTTTCAATACAAATATAGGTATAATGAAGTTTGACTAGATATTTTTTCTAGGGTGCGCTATTTTGTGGTCGTTTCTGTGCTTGTTGCTCCCTTCAATGCCTTTTGTTAGCTTGTCCTGTAGGAAATCAATGATATTTAACTATTGCATGGGCGCCAAAGTGTTAATTTGGGAAATCGCCATGTTGGGGATCAAACCCGGGACCTGGTGAGCCATACACTAGCTTTACCAACTGAGCTACCCGGCGATGTATACGCAAGCGCCTAATACCGAATTTATACGGCGATTAGCGGCGCGTTGGCGAGCCAGCTTGTAGCGCGATACACACGTTTAGATTCCAAAGTAGATAGTTCTCCAACACGTCCTTGATGTGTTTGTTTCTTTAACGATGTTTCTTCTTTCCAGTTTCCTTCCACCCTCGTTCCATTTTTTGGTTTCATTTCCACCCTCTTTTTCGGCAACCATGTACTAAGATGGTTTAATATCGTGCCTTCTTAACAAAGTCTTACACTCACGAGGATGCAGATTTTTTGTTAACATAATATTAGCATCAACAAATTCCTTATCGCGATAAATTAGATATTCGATATATCAAATATCGAACTGTCAAAGGGCCCAATATATCGCTCCGGGACCAACAGAAATTATAGCAATATACTTGGTGGGAGATGGGTGCCCGTACAGCTGAAGTACACAAACTGACCGTTCAGAAAGCAGGGTGGGAAATCCCTCCTCCCCCCCCCCAGTTTTGAATTTTTTTCAAAAGACCAGCTTACAGAGGTATCACAATAGATATCGAACTGATAACCTATCGGGATAAATCGCAATTCTCAATATACCGGAACGATATATAGATTATGAGTAAGTCAAAAAAAGGCACATATTGAACATCGGCAAGAGGCTCTTGATACACAACACTACTTATTACATACATCAAGTAACGTTTAATCACATTGTCCTTTATTATTCATCCGACGGTCCAGATTTGTATTAGTACACAAAAACCACACAAGTTTGATAAAAATCAGCATTTTCATATCGTTGTCACCAACATCAAGCAGTACAATTTCTCTCGTCCCATCATACTTCATGATATTTTACAATTTGTTATTGTGATTTTGTCCTTTTACAACAAGACATTGTACATCCATATTTCTTCCCTGTTTTTTTTGTCTCGGTGAACTGAAATCCAGTTCTAATATCCCACCTTTCCAAGTTTTCAAGAATATGAAAGTAATTCCTGTAATTGTTCGATAACCCAACAGCACTATCAAAGGAAAATGCTAAAACAATCCAAACAAAAAAACAAACTAAATTTTAAGCAAATTACAAAAAAAAAAAGAAAAACATGACCTATAATTTGAATCCCCACAAGCATTTTTTTGACGACTTCCACACCAAGTTAACCATAATCCACTGCCAAATCCAAAATAAATAAGAAAACCTATATCAACTATTTATAAAAAGGAAATCTTAAAGAAAAAACAAAAAAAATCGTCTTTGAAATGAAAATCATCTCATAAAAAACTTAGTGGTGGTGGTGGTTGTTCTGGTTAGCCTTTTGTGCGGCCTCAACAAACATTTCTTCAATAATTGTTACTAAAACAACCACAAGAGCTGTATCCACTCCAGGAAAAAATTCGAACAAAATAAGTTTCTTTTCCAAATAATAACGATTGTGCGGTAAAATTGCGAGAAACATCAGCCAAAAGTCGCCCGAAGCATCTACATTGGGAGAAAATAGAGGGAGAGGGAGAGGGAGAGGGAGAGGGAGAGGAGAGGGAGAGGGAGAGGGAGAGGGAGAGGGGGAGGGGGGAGAAGAGGGGGTGAAGAGGGGGTGGGAGGGATGGAGAGAGGGGAATTTTAGAAGTAGAAGAGGGGAGGGTAGTGAGAGAAGGGCGAGAGGAGGAGATAAGAAAAAATAAGAAAACCCATAATAGGTAATTATATTAAGAAGAAATCTGAACGAATAATTCAAAAGAATTTTTTTCTCGAATCCTATCAAAGACCTAATCGTCGTCCTTTTGTGCCGCCTCTACAAACATTTCTTCAATAATTGTTACTAAAACAACCATAAGAGCTGTATCCACTCCGGGAAAAATTCGTAAATAATACGTTTCTTTCCCCGAGGAAAATAGCTTTTGCAGTAATACTGCGAGAAACTTCGGCCAAAACTCGCCCGAAGCCATCGAAAATCTGTTTCAAAATCAAGAAAAAGTGTGAAGTAGTTGGAAATATAAAAAAAAACAAAATATTGCAGATGTTAAATTAGTTAAAGATGCATGCATGATAATAATGAACAAAAATGTCAATAAGCACATTTTAAATGGAAAACTAGCACATTTCTAGATAACAGGGCTTTGTCGCCATAATAATACCAATAAATGAAGTAAAGGGACAGGTACGATTACCGCATAAAAATACAGGAGATTAAACTGATCAGAAAATATAATAAGAAAAAAAATGCTTTATTTCGTGCAAAACAACACAAAATAATCATTTAAAAATGAAGCGAATGCCATTTGAGGATTTCCTTGGAATTTCAAAATAATTGAAGTTTATGCATTTGACAATCTTACAACTAGAAATTGCCTCTTATCATTTATATTAAAATAGTCAACTTGAAACGGTAAAAACAAAATTGAATAGAAAAGAAGTTCTGAAGGTAATAGACCAAAAGAAAAAATGGAAGCGGGAAAAAGAAATAAAGTAAAAAAATAAATCCAAACATCAAACAAAGGAAATAAATCAAACCTGAAATGAAAGCTCGAAAAATGTGCCTTTGATGACGAGGTCGGGGTTGGAGGAATGATTATTCTTGAAATAACCTGCAAATGCACTCAAATTTTCAAAAAATTAATAAATACATAAAACCAAATAGTTAAAAAAACACAGAATAAAGATGACCTAGTTTTCTCTCCCCACCCCTCTTCAACTCTTCCTCTCTTCCCTTTTTCTCTCCAATCCTTCCCTTTTCCATCCCTCCTCCTCCTTGCCACTCCCGCTTTTCCTCTTCCTCCCTCTCCATCTCCTTTCACTTGCTCTCGCTCTCCTCTCTCTCCCCTCTTTCTTTGTTTTCCTCAATATCAGTCTCATATTTCTTGCGCTCTCTCTTATCCCTCCATTTTCCCCTCCCTCCCCTCTCCCTCCCTCTCTCTCCCTCTTCCGCCCTCTCTCCCTCTCCCCCCCCACAAAATCTCACTCACGTGAGCTTCCGGTTTGAAAGTAAAAATAACTTTTCGAATTTCCGCAACAGCAGTCTTTTCTTCCGGGTGGTCTCCCGGGCAGATCCAGGTTTTGTTATGGAGACTAAACAATTTTGTCATTGTAGAACAAACGGGTTGTCCGGAACTACTATAAATCACTCTTTTGTCGTGAAGACTAAAAACCCTGTCACAAAAGAAAATAACATGAAGATATTGAACAATAGTTTAAGGTTATCAAATGAAATAAGACTCCATATTTGGCCATTCTATCAAATCTGATTTCTTACAATGAGGCTTATTCATTAGTTTCCAACATTTTTTTAGGGATACAGAGCATGATGAAAACAGAAGGTATTATCACTTAGTTTCGTTTATTAAGATATTTGATCAGTAGATGAAGATAAAGAAACAGAAAAAGAAATTTATAAAGCCTTTCTTTTTTTAAACTAGGATCATACAATACATTATCAATATATTACAACATTACGCATTAGAATAAAACAGAGTGAAAAAAAAAAGAGCAAACCAACAAATTACAATTCTTTTTTATGTATCACAATAAATTACAATTTTTTTTTATGTATTACAGTAAATTACAATACATTCCAGTACCTTACAATTTATGACAATCCAATGGAATGCGCATATAGTGAATCATTACATGTAATATGCATTACAATTCAACACATTATGATAGAATTTAATACAAAAGGAAAATTAAACTACATTGTACAAAGTTTCAACATCATAAGATACATTTTCATAAAATGAAAACAATAGATTACAATGTGCAAAGTACAATGCAATGCAATCCGATGAGCGCGCCGCGATGTGATGCGATCCAATTCAATGCAATTTTATTTATTTTTTTCCAATCTATAGAATTCAAGAAATGTATTTCCTATCCATTTCAGCGAAATTGAATGCAATGGATTCAAATAGTCCAACCCAATGCAATGCAGTCCAAAAGAATCCAAAAGAATCCAATCCAATCCACTCTAATGCAATCCGATTCAATGCAGCTAAATGTAATGCAATCCAATCTAATCCGATCCAAAGAAGTGCTTTTAAATCCATTGCAATGCAAATAATGTGATGCAATGCAATGGAATGTCAACATCAATGCCATGAAATCCAATCCAATCCAATCCAATCAGATCCAACACAATCCAATCCAATCGAACGCAATTAAATGCAATGAGTACATTGAAATAGAATGGAATCCAATATAAAGTAAAAAATAGAAGCAATTCATATACAGTAAAACTTCAATTCAATGCAGCTGACTGAAAAAAGCCAACAAACCGGCGAGCATTGTTCCTCTCAAACGATTTTTTTGACCAATAGGTTCTGTCATTCGAACTATTACTGCATACAAAAAACCGTACATTAACAATGGACATTTTTTGTACCAATGGTAAAGCAGGAGTAAATTCTATTGGTCGAACTTTTTGATTGGCAGGAAAGTACTGTACTCGCGCGTCCGTACAATACTAGAAGAAACGAAGGGCTATTCGTTTCAATGTACATTTCTACTTGGAATAAGTACTTCGCAGCAGCTTTCAAATTTCAAACGAAGAAACCGACAAAAAGTTGACAGTCAGAAGTTAAAAACAAGTACTTCGCCGGCTTCAAATCGAAAAAAGTGACGAAATATAACGCTCTGGGGTTAGAATGAATACTTGGCTTTCAGTTTGAAGTGGCAGACGCCCGTCACGTCCTTAATGTCCATATCGTCGCCCGAAAAATTGCATTTTTCTTTTAGTATGAGAGTCGTTTCGTACGGAAGAATGTACCCCGGCCCGAATAAACTGACGAGGGGACCTGGAGGGGGAGGAGGGTAGTAGTTCGGGGGAGGAGGGTAAGCCATTCTTAAGGAAAATGGAGGGAGAGAGAGGGAGAGAGGGAGAGAGGGAGAGAGAGGGAGTGCGAGGTACGTTGAGGTGGAGATAAGAGGGGGAGAGAGTCGAGCGATTAACCTAAGGAGAGTGGCGACAAATTGAATGTTAGAAATCTGAAGAGAAAAATCGAGTCGGCCGAAGTACAACATTTCTTTGAAGGTTCGTAAAGGACAATGAACTGACAGACAACCTGTACAGTCTAAAAAGTACAGATGTGTCGCAGAGCAAAAAGACAAAATGGTGCTGGGAAATGTCAGGACAATGACACTGTACGGAAATAGATTGCCGCGGACGTCCGTTTCACAATAATTAACGGACAACGCGCGCACTTTTCGTACTAAAAACAGCATAGTCGATCAATAAACGGAGAATAATCTGTTTTCGTATCGTATTTAAATATATAATTGTGGCAGGAAGATCACAATTTTAAGCGGTTCCCCCTCGTTGTACAAAGACATTAGCTGGCATTTATTTTAGGCCAATCGCCATCAAGTCGTGCCTGCAAGGCTGTGTCCCCATGTGCTAAAGTACAGTACCAACGTTTTTGTCGTTTTGTTGAGAAACATAGGCCGTACTGATGAAAGAAAGTGAAATTCTGAAAGTACAAATTGCGTCATGTTCAAACTTAGGGTGAACTTCCATTAGAGGAAAAGTGGTGTTGTTTACTGGATACCGTACACTTTCGTACAGATTCGTACAGCAAATTTTTTTTTGTCAGACGAAACATTTCGAAACATGTTTACTGGATCGCTCCAACATTATAGGCGTATTTATCGACCGTTGGATTTTTAGGCTTTCTAGATTCGCGAAGCAATTGCGCACGTCGTCCAGTGTGAAGATACTCTCCTCGCCGAGGAGAGTATCTCCACACTGGACGATCGCGCACATCGTCCAGTTTGAAGAGAGTATCTTCAAACTGGACGATGTGCGCGATGTACACCCTGGACGATGTGCGCGATTTTCAAGTGAAGAGTAAACAAAATCGCCAACACGAATAGGCGATGAGAAACCGAACACGTCGTACACGCTATCCACTGTCCACAGTTTGCCGCGCTTTCGCTCTATTAACACACGTAAAAATGTGACAGATGTCACATTATACGTCAGAGGCTTTCCGTTGGAGGCAGGCGTTCAAGTAAAAGCCATGGCAGTGAAGAAGTCAGGGTTTGTTACAAACCCTGATGAAGGTACAAATAGTACGTTAGAGCATACTCGTACTATACTTTAAGTACATTACGCTGGATACTTTAAGTACATTACGCTGGTACAAATATTTCGTTATGACTTTCCGTTGAAGATATTTTGCAGATTTTCAAAATTTTAGGTGGTCCACATTTTTCGTTCTGACTTTCCGTTGAAGATATTTGGCAGATTTTCTAAATCTTGACTCTTACCTACGTGGCGCCAATCATAATTGAGAAATGATGTTAACTGGCACAACATAATGGAAGACAGTGCCAGTAAACATCAAAAATAGACGCATCCGCATGTTTACTGGGACCGCCTAATGGAGAACAAACCTTAGGGTATTTTCTAGTGTTGTGTATCGGTAAAAAAATTATCGCGATAGCACCTTATCGAACGGTCAGAGGTACCAATATATCGGTCCGAGACCATATCGGCGATAACTATAAAAATATATAGTACGCATACTATAGTACCTTATTAAATACTGTATTATACTATTAACATTATATAACGTGTCATGCCATGTGTATGATTCTGTTCCGTAACTTTTAACTGCGAATTATTACGGGATTATTACGGGCAGCGCAGCACAGAAAACGTTGGCCGTTTAACTGAACAAACATTTTTTACGGCGACGTACGGAATTTACGGACAAAATGGTGAACATGGAACGGAAAAAGGACGGCGGACACAAAGTACAAAGGACGTAAAATAAAATTCTGCGCTCCGCCAGAATCGAACGGACAACTTGGAATGAAAAAGTACGAGCGGACAACCAGCATGAGCGCTGGCATCCCGAAATGGCTCTTTTGGAAACTTATGACAAAAAAGCTGACAGAATTCACACGTGGCAGGTGTCCAGTGGATCCCAAAGAATAAAGGGACAAAGCCATGGCGTCGGATGTGAAAGGTACATCGTTTATATTGTATCCGTACCAAAACCGTACATATGTCATAGCGGCTACTGTACTTTCTGCGCGTCCAGGGAATAAGACCTACAGATCAGTGTACATGACGTATCTTTATCTGTTTGTCCTGTACATTTATCTGTACGGCCGGTACATTTATCGCCGATAGTTATCGTTATCGGTGTTACCGCCAATAAGTACCCGATAATATTGGTTACTTATCGGCGATAAGACCGATAACGATATATCGAACCAATATATTGATTATCAAAACCCGAAAAAAAGGTCCATATCAGTTATCAGTAAATGCTTACCGATAAACAACACTAGTATTTTCGCATGTGCTAAAGTTACAGCTATTTTCTATCGTTTTCATCCATAACTTAGAAAAAAACGAGAAAATCCGCAGCCGTACCAAATTATAGAAATTGCCCACCGTACAAGTTGTGTTTACCTGAAACTTTGTACGTACAGTAGTTTGTCGTCTAGGGCGATACAATTTGTCGTTTAGCGCATTTCGACCCACTTTCGCGTCCTTTCAAACACGTTCAAACTTTACATCAAATCACCTCGCGAGGTTGTTTGAAATAAAGTACAATAAGGTGAGAGAATAGGCAGACACTGTCGCACGTGTTTGAAGTCTTTTGCAATTTTTGTGCGCGGAGTACCAAAAAGTAATAGTCGCGGGCGACCTGGTGCTTTGCCCTTCGGTTGCCAAGGGCCTGTCGTTTTTGTACTGTACAGTTCTGGTTTTTTGTCATTTTTTCCAGAAACATAACGTCGTACGGATGAAAGAAAGTGAAAACTTTGAAAGTACAAATTGCAACATCTTCAAACTTAGAATGTCTACTACTGTACAGTAGTGAGCTTGTTATCTTTGTGTTTCTCGACCCACCGCCACCTCATACCACGTCATCTTTAATCGTTACTTACATGTGTTTTTTATATTTTAAAAACAAAGTATCAGCGCTCCACAAATAGGATAACAAAATTCGCACTTCTTTGAGGATGTCAAAAGTTTTCAACAAGGCCATTTACATGAAAATTTGTTTTTGTTCGTTTAAATCCAGTACGAATGCTATTTTTTGCACGGGCCTCAAGAATCCAATGTCATTGCACGGCGACCAGACGGGGGGCACAAAGGCAAAAGGCATCTTCTCCAAACTTGAACGGCATAGAGCTGGAAGGTTGTACATTTACAGTGTCACGCAAAGAAACGCGACGTCATAAGTGCAATTTTGTGTCCTCCATAGGACTACAGAATTCAGAAAGCCTATAAATTCCTTTTAACTAACCCACTTCAAGCCACAACACTATTGCCATAGAGGGCAAACTTACAGTCTGATTGCCCCCGTGTGCAGCATAAAATCCCATGAGAACGTAGCAAAAAGAATCATTGAAAACGGTCAACCAACCGTCTAGTTATGAGCCTGCAAAATGTCAATCTTATACAAAAACTCTCAAAGAGAGAGGTGGCTACCTACCAAATTTTCCTATGTCCTAAACCCCTCTCACAACCCCTATCTACTGAAGTACGAACCAATCACACGACTGTAATTACACAAAGGTTCTACGGCCAATGTACTTTCTGTACTGCCTATGTACGGCAAGGCCATTGAGTGGACGCATTTCTCCATATGATTGGTTTTTCTGCTCCCCGAGATTTCCGCCTCCCTATGTTATCAAACCACTTGGCGCCGAGTCATGCCACGCCTAAAAACCGCCAAATGGTCATTTCGGGATCTCGGCGTTAGTATGGGTCATCGGATTGACATCGTTTTTCATGTTAGCCGTTGAAGCAAATGTCTAGTTCATTTGTTTTGTGCGTGACGTGTTCGTATTATATTTTACACGAGTTCTATGTTCGCTATCCAAAATTTCGTGAATCAGACTAGTTCTTGAAAACCATGGTTAAATAAATATCAAACCCTATGTAATGTAACGAACTTCTACAATAGACCGGTTAGAGCTGACAGCTATGCCACGCTCTGCCGGTCGAAGATTCGAGTCCTGTTGAACTCAACCTTTTGTTGAGAGTGACATAACTCACTCTTTAGTCCTACCTGTTCAACCAAGGCAACCATGGCTCAACCACCCTCGTGAGCCACCCTCTCTATCCTTCAGTGACTACAACAATTATGGTGGTTGCGCCATTTTCTTTTCTTTTTATACTGATCTATTTAGACCTAGAAAATACTCTATAAATCTAGTAATTTCAACACTCCCCTTATTTTCTAGTCTAACTTTAACTTCAGTTTTAGTCCACACTTTTTTCAGCAATATTTTAAATTGGGAAAAGGTTTTGTCATCATATCAACCACCATTTCCTCATCAGATCTATATATAAGATGCATAATCTTATTCTCAACTTTTTCTCTCACAAAACTCAATCTTATGTCTATATGCTTAGCCTTGAAATGATGTTTTGGATTAACTGCAATTGCAATGGCAGCTTGATTATCACAAAACACTTCATGCACTCCCTCTTTCATATACTCCAATTATTGCAACAAGGACTTGACCCACATCAACTCTTTAACAGCAGAGCAAGAGGCAATGTACTCAGCCTCCATAGTAGAACTGAGCAACCACCTTTTGTTGCTTGCTGCTCCAACAACAAGCACCTTCCCCCAGATAAAACACATACCCAGAATTACATCTTCGCATAGGTGCATCCCCATACATAGCATCATTCCAAGTAGTGATATCAGTGTGCTCCCCTCCCAAATGCAACCATAACTCTCTGGTTCCTACCAGATATCTCATGACTCTCTTGGCTGCCTCCGAATCTCTCTTCCTAAGATCGTTAAGACTCCTACTGATGACTCCTGCTGCTGCCGCTATGTCCGCTATGTCTGAACTTGTACAGTTCATAAAGTAGATCAAACTTCTACGACCTGTCTATAAGGAATGTAATTTATAAACTTTGTCTCTTCTGGACTCAACTGATCATCTAAAATTATCAGTCCTCCTTTTACACTCCCATCACTTACTTTCTTTAAGTTCATGGGAGTGGCACAACTGTTTGCATTTTCCATCTAAAATTTCTCAAGCATATTACATATTGTTTTTTTTTTAGTAAGTATGATAATCATTTTCTCCCTATCTCTCTCCATTTAGATCCCCAAAATATATCTTGCCTCCCCTAAATCATTCATATTAAATCTGCTTCTAAGATCTTTCTTTAACTTATTCATCTTTTCGAAAGACTTACTTAACACAAGCGGATCATCCACATAAATTGCAATAAAATTCACACCATTCTTATCCTCAAACATATAAATAGAATGATTAGAGTTGATCCAGATAAATCCCATACCAGTGAGAAACTCATCTAGTTTCTTATTCCATTTTCGGGGAGCATGCTTCAATCCATGTAAAGACTTTATAAGCCTGCGGACTTTGCTCTTGTCTCCATCCTCACGAACCCCTCTGGTTGCCTCATGAAAATTTCTTCCTCGAACTCACTATTAAGACAGGCAATCTTTATATCCATCAGGTGTATTTCCATGTCTCTCGTTGCTGCCAGACTAAGGAGAATCCTTACTGATGGGAACCAAACAACTGGAGCAAAAGTCTCCTCATAGTCAATTCCCTCTTTTTGGGTAACCCCTTTGCGACCAATCAAGCCTTATATCTTTCAATGGTATTATCTGGGTTCAATTTTAGTTTAAACACCCATTTACAACCAATTGGTTTTCTGTCCGAGGACAGTCCGCTAGTTCCCAAGTATTTTCTTCCATGATAGAGGCAATCTCATCATTTATGGCTCTAATCCATATGTCTTTCTCCGGACTGTTTACTGCCTCCGAGTATGACTGAGGCTTATTTGGGTGAGATAGCTTAGTTACCTTGTAAGCGGCCTGTTTTTTCTAGATCCTTTTGCTGCTCCTTCTCCATCCCTCAAACTATGAATTTGGGATGGAGGGAAGTCTTGGATTTCTCCTTAGTGTCTTATTTGATCCCCTATCCATGGTAGCCAATTCCGGTTCCTCCACTTCTGTGTCCTCGAATTTCGTAGGAATATGTGATGTTTCCAGTGGATCTTGTATCTTGGATCTCCCTTGTCCATGTTTCACTCATGTCCCTTTCGAGAAATTGGAGTCCTCCTCACCTTCGGACTCAAATCTGATTCTTATCTTCTTTGTAAATTTAAAAGGGTCTAATGACTTCCCTTCATCCATGACAACTAGGTGCTTGACCAAAATGAGATCTCTCTTTGCTAAGTCATAGACTCTATATCCCTTGCCATCCTCATCATATTCTACAAAGTATCCAGGTTTTTTCCTTAGCATCTAGTTTCCAATTTTTCCTATACGTGTCAAGAATGTAACCTTGGCTACCGAATGCTTTAAGGTGTAAGATATCTCGTTTCCTTCCAACCCATCTCTCATAAGGTGTCATTCCCTTTATAGCTGAGCTAAGGACTCTATTCTTAATGTAGTTGGCATAGTTCATGGCTTCTGCCCAAAATCTCTTCCTTATTTTCTTGTCGGCCAACATACTGCATGCACTATCTCCTAGTGTTCGGTTCAACCTCTCAGCTACCCCATTTTGTTCCGGGTTATATGGTACGATTTTCTGGATGAACTCTCTCATCTCTTAAGTATTCCTTAAACTGGTTAGAGGTATATTCCCCCCCATTATCACTCCCTATTCTCTTCATGGGAGTTCCATGCAACTTCTTACTCTAGGCTTCATATTCTTTGAAGTAAGTTGGTGTTTCAGACTTTGTTTTTAGGAAGTAGACTCTAGAGTATCTAGACCAGTCATCGATTATTGTCAACATAAACCTCTTTCCTCCAAACAAAGGTACTTTTGCGGGTGTCCGATATGTGTGTGGACCAGATCTAGTACTTTCTCACCTCTATTTGTGGCAGCTTTGGGGAAAGGGAAGTCTATGAGCTTTACCTTGAGCACGGCCACTACAATCATCCATCATGTCATTATCCCCAAACTGAATGCCTTCTACTGCCCCCAAGCTTTTTCATTTCCTCAACCTATCAAAATGCACATGCCCCAATCGTTTATGCCAAATCATCGACTTTGGAACACCAACATAGAAAGCATTCTTCTTTTCATTACTCAAATTAAGCCTAAACAATCATTGGTTATCGTTTTATGCCATCAAGTAGTTGAAAAGACTTCATCCCCATACTTAGTTGTAAAGACTCCCTTTCTAGTGAAGGTATCAAACTCTTTCTCATCTAACACAGACGTAGAGACTAGATTTTTACTCAGCCGAGGAATGTAGAGTACATCTCAGAAGGTGATTAAAGAAGTCTTTCCCTCCACTAAGACTTTCAGATCTACCAACCCCACTAGATCTGTTGTAACCACTCTCCCATCCCCATACTCTTTCTCTAAAGTAGGGACTTTTCTTAGCTTAGTAAAGAGATGCTTATCACAACACATATGCATTGATGCGCGTGAGTCGTTAATCCATCCTTTCTGTGGAGCTTCCCGAATTGCTCCGAGAGCACACTTCTTATTCCTAGGGATATCCTTCTCTTCCAAACTCTCGTCAAGAAGAAGCTCCCCATCCTCCTCCTCAGAGGACTCGTCCTCGGTCTCTCCTCTCACTTTTGTGACCACAAGTGCCTTCTTCTTCCCTCCAGAAAGACCCCCTCCACGGTTCTCTTGAAGCCTCAGCTCACACAGCTTGACACAATCCGCTATGAAGTGTCCCGACTTTTTGCAAAAGTGACAAAGACCCTTTGGGGGCCTCGGTCCTCCAAACTGATCTCTCTCTCTTTTGAATGGTTTCTTCGGATCCTTCCCCCACCAGTTTCCTCATGCAGCTAGAGCTTCAATGCTCTTTCCCCCCCCTCTTAATCTTAATTGTGTTCTCTTGCACAAGTATCATCCGAACCACTGTGTTCCACTTCCATGAACTGTCAGTCATGTACTGGGTACACTATGTTTTCATACACGTCGGGAAACTTCATAATGTGAGAATTAACTTTCATCTTCATTGTACCTGTCCACCCAGCACTCTCTATCTTTATTTACAAACAAGAGAGATCATTACAATAGTCTAACATCTTTCCCCCTTTGTAAGTATAATTCCACAACTTTTGTTCGGCCAACTGGAGCTCCTGAATAGTACCTGCTCTGTAGATTTCCACCAAACTCACCCACAACTCCTCGGCCTTGTAAATGTGAAGATGGGGGTTGCCAAAGCCTGAATGAGGTGTCTTAGAATGAATTTTTTGACAGCCATGTTGATGTCTTCCCACGTTTGGGTGTCGATCTCCGCGGTCTTTACCGTTGCCGCTCTGGGTGCCTGGTAATAGGAGCAATTGGAGTAAGAGTCGTCTCCTTCTCCTTCCCCCTTTCGGACACACTACTGTCCCCATCATCTGCCTCCTCTGCTGCAGCAGAGTTTGCTGCAGCAAACCTTATTCCACCAAACCTTGGTGGAGTTCCCTCAGGTGGACGTTTCACTTATCCACTGGCAATACCTCAGTATCGTTTTTGGCACAAAGTCCCCATCATCATGGCTTCCCAATAGATGAACCCAGATCCATTAAAGGTGGGCACCCTAGATGGTGGGCCTACAACTTGCAATTCTATGTCCTCCATTCGACTACAGAACTCAAAAAGCCTCTAGATAACTTTCAACTAACCAAATTCAAGCCACGACCACTGCTGCCCAAGAGGGCAAATTGATAGTCTACTGCACCCATGTGCAGCCTGGACTCTCTTGAGTTCGTAGCAAAAAGAATCACTGAAAACGGCCAACCAATCGTCTAGTTATGATCTGGCAAAAATGCCAATCTTATACAAAAACTCTCTAAGAGAGAGGTGGCTACCTACCAAATTTTCCTAAGTCCTAAACCCCTCTCACAACCCCTATCTATTGAAATACGAACCAATCACATGACTGTAAAGTATAGAAAGGTACTACGGCCAATGTACTTTATGTACGGCATGTGTACGACAAGGCCATTGAGTGGATGTCTTTCTCCATATGATTCGTCCTTGTGCTCCCCGAGATTTCCGCGTCCCAATGTTATCCAGCAACGTGGCGCCAAGTCATGCCACGCCTAAAAACCCCCAAAATGGTCATTCTGGGATCTCGGCGTTAGTATGGGCCGTCGGATCCACATCGGTTTTTCATGTCAGACGTTGAAACAAATGTCTGATTCATTTGTTTCGTGCGTGACGTGTTCGTGTTATATTTTACACGAGTTTTATGTTCATTATCCGTAATTTCGTTAATCGGACTAGTTCTTCAAAACCATGTTTAAATAAATATCAAACCCTTTGTAATGTAACGAACTTCTACGACAGACCGGTAAGAGCTAATGGCTACGCCACGCTCTGTCGGTCGGAGGTTCGAGTCCTTCCGCACTCAACCTTTTTTGAGAGTGATATAAGTCACTCTTTAATCCTGCCGCACTCAACCTTTTTTGAGAGTGATATAAGTCACTCTTTAGTCCTGCCTATTGAACTAAGGCAGCCATGGCTCAACCACCCTCTCTATCTTTTAGTGTCTACAACAAGTATGGTGGCTAGAGAGAGGAGGTGGAGGCAGGCTGTCCGCTCTTTTCTTTTCCTTTTTTATTGATCTATTTAGACCTAGAAAACACTCTATAAATCTAGTACTTTCAACAACAAGTTTAAAAAAACATGGTGGGACAACATAGACTATAGCCGTTGACAACCGTCACAAAAATTGTCTACTTATAACATAGTCACAAACTTAAGTAAAGATTTCGTTTTTCAGCATTGGGACACTGCAAAAACCGTGTACTTAGAATCTTCTATGTAATACAAAGTAGGTTCGCTAAGTTACAATTACATGGGGACACGGCCTAAATTACAACTTGAATGGTTGTTAGTATAAAGCAATTATTAGTGAAAGAAAAACAAATAGTATTATTAACTATACTCTGTGCCTAAGGGCTTAACACCAACCAAATATAAATGTTACTATACATATCTAAAACTAATTTGGATACACATTCCCGTAATATAGCCTTTGTAGCTTTTATTTACATGGTCGATGTTTGTTCGTGTGAGGACGAGTTTGTTGGTTTTTTCACCTTCTTTATTATTGGGGATCACATCTGAGTTCGCTTTCTCTTGTTGACACCACTCGTTTACACGTTGCGACGCCCTAATTTTTTGTATTTTTTTGTATATATTTTTTAATAACGAATAATTTTGTGCAGATTGGCACGAAAAAAATCAAAGGTTTCTTTCAAGCGTACAAGATGAACGTCTGATATTTGTGAACATACTGTCTCATTTTAATAATGGAAATGCTATAACGTTGTCTAAAAAAGGAAGTCCAGCAGCTACCTTTATATTTTATTTACGTTCTCATTGGACCCTCTTATTTTTCTATTACATTTACACGGGTCTACTGTTTTGAACAACGTAGGCATTTGTACTTCTTTGTTTTCATATCTCAAT